>QVRM01004946.1:0-429583 GCA_003439945.1 Dermanyssus gallinae | reverse complement strand
GTGTCCAAAACGCTAGGGTATGATCAAACTCGGTGAGAAAATCATTTTGCCAATGGGTGGAAGCCGGGAAAACGTTTGTTTAGGAGTGAGGATGAAATTTATAAAGCAGTTATTCTGCCTTTTTTCTTCTACATAGTTGTGCAAAATCTACGTTTGCGGGAGAACCAGTCAGCGCACAAAGGAACCGATCATACCGGCGTGTTTGGCGGAAAAATTCTGCACAATACAAGTATACATTACTAGCTTGCGTAGCAAAAAGCGAATAGCCAGATTAAGGAAAGTCATAAAAAGTCAAAATGTTACGTTAACGCTTTTTTGTGCAACATCGTAATTTTTTCCATTACGACCAAAAATGCACGTCCAAAAGACTACTCTCAGGCAATAGCAGATTAATGCCCACTACATTCGTACCAAAGTGATGGTGCTGCGTTACGTATTTGCCAAGTGACTAAGTTTTTTCGACAGTCATAGTTGTTATGTTTCACGTTGAAGTTTCACGTCCAGAACCGTAGCATTTTGCCAACACGTTTCCGCCTCCTCTTTCCATTAGAAAAAATTATTCTCTTGCTAAGTTCTACCAAACCTCAAAATATGTACCTAACTTTCTCATACACCCTATGCAAGTATGCATGCCTTCGCTTTCGATATGACTGTCAAAAAAGCTTAGTTACTTGGCAACTACGTAACGCAGCACCATCACTTTGGTACGAATGTAGTGGGCATTAAATCTGCTATTGCCTGAGAGTAGTCTTTTGAACGTGCATTTTTGGTCGTAATGGAAAAAATTACGATGTTGCACAAAAAAGCGTTAACGTAACATTTTGACTTTTATGACTTTCCTTAATCTGGCTATTCAATTTTTGCTACGCAAGCTAGTAATGTATACTTTATTGTGCAGAATATTCCGCCAAACACGCCGGTATGATCGGTTCCTTTGTGCGCTGACTGGTTCTCCAGCAAACGTAGATTTTGCACAACTATGTAGGAGAAAAAAGACAGAATAACTGCTTTTATAAATTTCATCCTTACTCCTAAACAAAACGTTTTCCCGTCTTCCACCCATTGGCAAAAATGATTTTCTCACCGAATTTGACCATACCCTAGCGTTTTGGACACACACATAGGAACACCCTGTATATATATATATATATATATATATATATATATATATATATGTGACAGATTGCCTGTAAAAGAGCATGTCAATAAAACAACCTGGTGATGATGATGATGATAATATATATATATATATATATATATATATATATATATATATAAACGGTATAGAAGGATATACCGTGTGTCCCTAAATTGGTTTTTAGACTTTTTCGTCGGGCGTGGTGGCTTCCCTGGTTGTCTCTGTTGGCGTCATTTTTCGGTTCTTCATTTCAAAGGGATTGGCCCATCTGTTTCATTTGCAACCATTCACTCATTTCTTGCAGACAGAGTATGCCATCGATTTCGCTCGATATCCTGTCGCGTTGCCTCTATAGCACAAGCTGTTATCAACTTTGCAGTCTTTTGCCTTGCTTGCCGAAGGGATAGAGTTCCAGCTTCCGTTTGTTAATTAGCTGAGATTTTCAGCTGCTACCTGGCCCTTACTTTAGTCTGATATTTGTTACTGCTTTTTCTACCTTCTTTTTGGGTATGCCCTGCTGTGAATAATCAAGAGTATTCTTGCGTCCGAGCACCAGGCTTCCGGCTGGTTCGCCAAGGTCTTTTGCGTCATTTTGACCTTCTCCCTTTGTTTTTGCCGGATATCTCTGTATGGGGCCACTAGACGCGGATTACTCTCTAACTCCTCAACATTGGTAGTAGAGCCTTTTCAGCGTTCTATGCGCTTCCAGCCTGGGGAGTACGTCCAGACTCCGATGAGAACATAGCTGCCTTCTCTCTTGTCTGACGCCTCATCTTGACCCGATCTCGACCTTCAAGGCGCTAGCTGTGCGCCTGGTGCCCATTCAGGCCCAGTCTTCCTTCCAGCCTTGTGCGGATCGTAGTTATGTGCGTCTGAAATTCTCGCCTGGTCCCTCCTATCATCCAGTAAGGCGCCCACTTCGCTCGGCAGGCATCAGTTACCAGGGCAGTTACCTGGCCAGGACGAACAAGGGCCTAGCATTATAGTCCTTTTTCCTCCGTTCACCTAAGCTTTCTCAAGACAAAACCGCACTGGCGCGCAGGACTGTATAAATATCAAATTATTATAAATATATTTGCATATGTATATGGTCTCAGTCGTTGACCAATTATGAATCTTACTTTATTTGTATGAAGCTAATATATCATCTCAAGTAGTGCATTAAGAGGTTATTTGCTATGATTGTGCAGCTGTTCTTGACCGTATGGCAAGAAGCACTTTTAGTATATAGCTTACGGTCATTCAAAAAATTTCCTGGTAGCGGTACAAAAAGCGATAACGGAGACGACAGTGGTATAATAATGATAATAAATATTTTGACAGTGGTAATTTAAAATTATTTTGAGGTGCTCTTAAGACGAATAGCTTTAATAAAATCGGCAACCAAATGAAATACTAATCATGAACAGCTATTAGTCACTACACTGATCACAAACGGCAGACATACAAATAATAGGAAAACAACATAAACATTGCTCAGAGCTCACACCTATATATAAGCAACAACATGGTAGCGACGGGAACTAGTATAACGAAAACCGCCCGTAGGGCAATAATCACCATTTGCAATAGCCAAAGCAGAAACAACACCAACAAAAGCGACAAGTACGATCTCTATTACTACTACTACTACTACTACGGAAACAACAACAATAGCCGCTTCACTTTAACTATAAGAACTTCATTTACGCCATCCCGTGCACAAGAACAATTGTCGATCTCACCGACGCAAAAGCGCATTTGTGTCTGAGATTCCGTTTTGAGGCGTGCTTTTCGTTGGTACTTCTTGAATGCAAGCGGCGGCCTCTGTATCGCGTGAGCGTCGTCAAATCGTCTTTGTGCTCACATTTGTTTTGTTCTGGCAAGGACAACTGCGTGGTATACATATGTTAACAAAAAAAAAACAGAGTAAAGCTACGAGCTTGCCCGTTGTTTAGTTAGTAGTGATAGACAAAGAATTTTTTGCAGCATCATTAGCGACGGCTGCAGCCACACCACTTATAAAGTTCCATGGAGAACGATGTCAAATATATCAGTGAAGGACAAGAAATAGAAAAAGAGCAAGACAGATCCAGGGAGAATACGAGAAAGGCAAGAGGCAGATATATGGTCGAGCCTTCAGTTCCAGTTCCAATTTTCTGCGACTGTTGCCGCTTCTGTGTCTTCCGCGCAGCTGTTGTTGACGTGGACGGTGTAAACGCGCAGAGGGTTCTCTGCAAATCTCTGTTTGATTTCGTCTGTTTCGTTTAGTGTCTGTGGTCCTAGTTCGTTTCATCGAGGCAACATTTGCCACCAGACACTGCTTGCTTCCACTACTACTACTTTTTTTAATTGAACAGACCACACTTGTGATACGATAAGTTTATTTGAAAACTAACGGAAATGCTTTGCACTTTACTTCGTAGTTTTTGCGTAGTTGTTGTTGGTTAGCTACCCCCCCCCTCTCTCTCTCCCTTTGTTTCCTTTCATACTCTAGATCTACTTTCTTCTGCATGATCTCCTCTATCACCTGTGCTCCCCGTAACCGCCTCTGCTCGTCCTCGCACTGCTACTATTACTTGTTTTTATTTTTAGAGGAGTAACTGGAAAATGCAATTCGCAGTTATAGAACTCACTGCCCGAACTCATCTGTAAGTGCGGACCGGTAGAATAAGACTCCAACACATCCAAATCCAGGAATTGCATGCGTGAATACTTCCAACGATCGAAGTGTCTATTTAGAAGTCTATGGCTTGCTTTATCTCCGGATGTCTGGAGAAACGTAAGGTGAGATGACGGTTATTTGGCATAGATTTTGGCTATGCGTATGTCATTTTAAAACTGTTGTCGTTTCTTGGGTGGAGCTGGAGGTTAGTTCTTGCCCGAGCCGAATTAGCCAGTCTTTTTAGTGTTTTATATGAAATTACGAAAACGAGTGCCTGGACCCTCATCCATGCCGTCCCACTTCTCCCTAGGGTGATACCATTTTGCCTGTTGTCTTCCTTTTTGTGTGTAGGGTTTAAGTTAAAGTTCTTTACAGGTTTAACTGCAAAGTTTACGTTTCCTACAGGTTTTACTGCAAATAGAGCTCCTCACATGGCTCGGCAAGCAAATATATGTTCAATAAACTCTGAAAAAAACAACCAAGCTATGAAAACACGAATAGAACCTCAACCTCAATATGATCTGCGAGCTCCAACTCGTTGATATTGCAGATTAGATCTTGCAACTACGATTACGTGCGATGATTGTGCAGCTACTAAAGTAGGAAGAAAACAAGCAGGGAAAAGATAAATAACTTACAAAACATACGAATGAAATTGTACTAATGCTACTATTATTACTACACATATTTACTATATTACGAGTATTAGTAATAACCAAGAGTAAAAATATGCTCTTCGAAAATGATTCAGTTATCAAACTATCAGATAGATATTGATGTTAACAGTGTGCAAGGTTAGTCATAACTAGGAGAGGCCATGATGAAGTTCGCTGCCAACCTAATATGAACGTGCTTTTTGCCTTGGAAGTACCACATGAGCTTCACCAGACCCCTAGTTGCGCTATAAAAAAAAAAAAAAAAAAAATATATATATATATATATATATATATACAGGTAGTTCAATAAGTTCTTAGAATGAAAATTCCAAATCATGTTTTTAAATTTATCTTATTCGATATACTCCCCGAGATGCTCAATACACTTTTCCCACCAAGATTTTAGAGCTTTTATACCTCTTAAGTAGAATTCCGCGTCTTTAGACTGAAAATAGGCATTGACAGCAGCCTTAACCTCTTCATTGCTGGAAAAAAACGCTTTCCACCGAGACTATTCTTCAAATGTTCGAAGAGGAAATAATCAGAGGGAGCCAGGTCTGGAGAATAGGAAGGTTGTTCAATAAGTTCGAACCTCAGTTGGGCCAGTTTTGCCGATGCTTGCCGGGACTTGTGTGCAGGAGCATTGTCCTGGTGAAACAGGACAACCTTCTTCTGCAAAGCGGGCCGTTTCACAATAAGTTCTTGCTAAAGGCAGTCCAACAGTCTTGCATAATAATAATTCTCCTGTGATCGTTTTACCGCTCTCAAGGTAGTCGACCAGCATTATTCTACGTTGGTCTTAAAAAACTGTAGCCATCACCTTTCCGGTCAATGTCGTTGTCCGCACCCTCTTCGGAGGTCCTTCATCAGGTGCACACCATTGGCAAGATGCTTCTTGGGTCTCGGGAGTGTAGTGATGGACCCAGCTTTCATCGACGGTCATGAATCTGCGCCAAAAATCCGACGGATTGTTCGACATCTTGGCCAAATTTCGCTGTGAAGCGAAAACAGGCGCGTTTTTTGGCCTTGGTTGAGCAAATGCGGCAGCCATTTTTCTCTGAGCTCTTTCATCTTCAAGTTTTCGTATAGGATAAAATGCACACTACCTAAACTAATTCCTAATGCCTCCGCTATCTCCTTAATGTTCATTCGTTTATCTGTGCCAACGATGTTTCGCACTTTCTCTATGTTTTCCTCATCAGTTTTTTGGCCTTTTGGACGTAGTTCATCCTCGGTGCTCCTGCGACCTCTTTTTAACACATTAATCCAGTTGGAAACAGTGGCAAAACATGGCGCAGAGTCACCGTACGTCTCGTCCAACCCAATTTTTACTTGGGTCGCATTCCAACCTTTGAAATAAAAATGCTTGATAACCACTCGAAACTCTTCTTTCTTCATTTTTAAAAATCACGCCGATACGTTGCACTGGAAAAGCTATCAAACGAAATCGCAACGGCCAATCACCATATTATTTTGAGTGCTAGCAGTCGAAAAGTTGCAGTTCCTAATAGCGGTGGAAGCGCGCCAAAATTCGAATTCTAAAAAGCTCATTCTAAGAACTTATTGAACTACCTGTATATATATATATATATATATATATATATATATATATGTGACGACAACCACTACGTATCATAAGCTACTCTAGTGCTAGGAGATACATCAGCAAAGGCTTCGATAGCAGCTGCGGCAACACCAACGACAACATCAGCTCGAGCAACGCCGACAGCGTGGTCTCAGTCGCTAATTAGTTAATTCGCTAATTAGAGAGTTGCTGAAACCAGAAACCGTCACAGTGTTTGCTTCTCAGTAGACATATGTTCTGTATCAAGGTGGTTTGCAAAAGAGAGCGTAGCTAGTACCGTCACAAGCATCGAGTGTAATGTGTCAGCGTACGAATTGAGCCACCGAATAAAGATGAGCCCGGGCAGTATTATGTACTATACTCGCCTTGACCCTATTCGACGTAATCATCTACGTCTTGCTGTTGCTGCTTGCTGTTGTTCATCTTATTATTTCTTTGTTGTTTCTTTAATTGTTGCTGGTTTTGTATATGTATGTCGATTTATTGCATATGCATGTCGTATTGTGGTCGTATTGGTGTATATATGTCGCATTGTATGTGGTACACGTTATTGCTGTCTTGGTAGTTATTGTTGTTGTTGTTGTTGTTGTTGTCGTTGTTGCTACTACTGCTGCCGCTGTTTCTGTTGCTACGCCTTAAACTGCAGAAACCGCCACTGCGGCTGCACAGCTTACAAAAGCTGCTGGTGTTGATGATGTCTGAAAGAAGCGGATGATTATTATTCATTGCGGTTCGATTGAGCAGGCGCCTTTTGCGCACACCGAGCCAAACAGGACTGTCACCACCATTACCACCACCACCACCAACAACACCACTAACACCATGTTGAGGTTAGAATTCTTCCCACACCCGGCAACAACAGCAATAGCAGCGACAGCAACAGCAACAACAAAAACAACAATGGTAGAACCACCAGAAGCTAAAGAAGCCGTGTCCGCAACGGCTTCGGCGGTTGGTGCAAGCCACCAGGCGTTAGCGGTGACCGACCCGTGTAAAAATCGGAACGTGAAAAGGACAGTTGCTACGCCAGCCGCCGCCGAGACAGAACGACGAGATAGAACGACAGACAGCAGGCCCCTTTGTAGTAAAGCGCCATTCTCACCAAAAAAGACGTCGTCCTCGTCATTGTCATCGCTTTCGACGTCTACTTTGTGCATGTAAATGCTTAATGTTATTATTATTATTAGTATTAGTATTCGTATTCATACCAATATTATTATTGAATTTTGTCGCCTAAAAATTATTCTGCGCAAGCGTTCGGTGATGCTACTTTGCGTTGTCCTTCCAGCTGGTAACATGCGTGGCGCTTGTGGCATTATTAGTTGACGATGCAAGTTGTTGTTCTTGTTGCTTGCTGCTGTTGTTGTTGGCATTGTTGTTGCTGTTGGCGCTGTTTTGCTACTGTTGTAGATGTTTCGCTGCTGCTGTTGTGGTTTTGTTGTTGTTGTTGTTGTTGTTTTGGTACTGTTGTCGTGGTTTAGTTGTTGTTGTATTGCTACTATTGTTGTTGATTTTTTTGTTGTTGTTGCTACGGTAGTTTTTGTTACCGCTACTATTATCGGATGATGGACTCTTGTCAGAGTTCATTCAACAACAGGCTTCCCAAACCCGATTACCGGGTGGCCGATTTAAAGTAAATGACAAAACGTCATTTTTTGTGAAGGATAGGTGAGGGTATCGTAGTTTAACTAATCAATGGCTCTTTGACTTTTGCTGGCTCCGACGTGGTTATATATATATATATATATATATAAATATATATATATATATATATATATATATATATATATATTAAATTTTGTAGTGGCGCCATTTAAAAGCTTGCATTTTCAATGTAATGTATTCCAATTTTTCTGCATGTGCAACTTCAGGCATCCAACCTCAAGTTCAGCAAATGGCAGAAATCTATATCGCAAGTTCTAGAGCATACTTCGATTGAAGGTTTATTTTTTGCTCATATGAATATAATTGACTCAATTTGCTGGGTCAATTGGGCCAGCAAAATGTGCTGGGGTGGATTTTAGTGGTAGGCACAATTACTAGAGGGCCTGTTCCCGGATAAGTCGCAACGGCACTTTTGTCTTTAGACACAATTTTCTTAGCTTTAATTAATGTTCAAAATTTCCTTATATTCGGCGATTCTACAAAGTATGCTGCTGTGATATTATTTTTGCTCTATATGTCATATTTCGTGTACAATAATTACTGATTACTGAACAGTGACTTTTGTCTCTGCTTTTGGTCATTGAAGCTCAGACTTGGAAGTCTTTGCAACGGGCAGAAGTTGCAGATTTACTGTACTTAAAGATGAACTTTCGGTCCGACTTTTGTAAACGGAAAGAAGGTGAAGGTTACTTTTCGTTTATTTTAAAATATTTCAGTTGAACACAAATAAAAAGTACTTATGGCCTCAAAGTATATCCTCAGCGCAAAACCCCTCTCGCAAAAACAGGTGCGTTTTTAGCTGTTATTCAGTTCTCCATTGCCTTTCTCTCTCTTGGTAAAAATGATTTGTGACAGTCACCTGGCGAAGTTATGTCGTTAAGACTTTTTGATGTTTTTTTCCACGGGAAATCAACTATTCGCGGTAAAAGTTTGCGAGCATTTGAATGCGAGCTGTTTACCTGCGTTTTATAATAAGATATTTGTGTGCTATCTGTTAATTTACTAGAGCGCTGTGCCACTTTCGGTAAGAATCATTAATTATGTCGCCGATCTTGAAGCCATACACGTTGGCGACTTGCACGTTAGATTTGTATAGATCAATAGATATGTTATATTGTTTTCATAAGTCATTGACAATTTGTACATAGGTTTAAAGCAGCTGGCATGTTTATATTACATGTTTTCTTATTTTTGTATATTGGTATTATGATTATTATCGTATTCGAAGAGTAAAGTACTTTTTTTTTATGTGTAGAGCAGTAACTGGCATTTGCGGTTTGCACGCACAGACATCACTGCAGGGAACTCGTCTCCCCGTCCTTTCACCGACCGGGAAATGCATGTGCATATACTTTGAGCAATTGGGGACGGTGCGAGTCTACTCGCCGCTAGCTTCTTCCCCGGAGGTCTGAGGGGTCCGCATAATACGGTAGAGATTTTTAAGAGAGTGAGAGCAAAGCACCTAAACAGTATTGCTTGGCATATAGTTTAACTATTGTTAAAGAACATGTGGCCTAGATAACAGTTAGTCCTAGAGTATATTGCTTACGAACGAACCGCACGCTTCAACTTATTTTAAGGCTTGCTGCTATAATGCCCAAGGTTTGTGAATATACATGAGTGCATTTCGACTTTTGCACCGTGCAAAGCAAAATACCCTATTGGCGCCATTTTTCCTCTATAGTTGGTTTAACTACGATTCCCTCTATAATTGATTTTAAAGTGCTGTAAGTTCTCTGTAAACGTATCGTGACTTAATTTGTGATTTTAACACAATTATCTTGGAAAATCATGGATAAACGGAACTTTAAGGTGACCGACTAATGTGAGTTGCGTCGCATATATAAAATAGCAGAGACTTAAACGATATCAGATAAATACATGTTCACTCAAGAGCCGCTCGTATTAATTCAATAACCATAACGGCGAATACTTACTGTTGTACCCAGATTGAAAGACCGCAAACAAATATCACGAATTGTACTTCCGTCACTCCATCCTCTGACACTGTCTTTGCTTAAAAATCTTGGCCCAGTACCATCTCCCCCCAAAAAATACGTATCTAGATTGAGCGGACTCTTCATGTAACCTACTAAACAAAATCTGGACTTTGATAACATCGTACTTATAATCAAATTTTAACCAACCACGGTTGGACTGTCGATTTCATTTCTTTTCGCAATGTTTCTTCACAAAACTGATGTATATATGTAATTGATGTATATGTGTACTCTTACCCAGGGAGCACTAACAGGAAACGCTGTTGTTCGTAGCATTTTTAAAGAGTTATCAGCTTCGTAGAAGCAAAGAGCAGAGTTACAATCTAACTTAAAAGCTTAACTATTATTTAATTACGTGTCCTTTTTGTAATACCTATTGCATACCTACGCAGGAATCCTTGCGGAAGTTGCTGAAAATCGCACATCAAGATCTATAGTTAGTTCTAATGTCCACAGGCGGGCGTTTTCGAGTTTGTAAGTCCTATTTGGATATTGGAGCTTGTCGTCCCTATAGTTGCCTATTTGGAGCTCTGAGGTGTAAAACAATGCCACACACCTGACCGCTTGAATCCTAACGAAATCATAAATAACAAGTTACCACGAGAATCGACGGCCCATTTTAGTCGCGACGCTGTAGAGTGGCAGGTCTTTCATTTCCCACTCGTGTCTTATGTGTGATCAGTGATCTGGTCAACTTTAAGCAGACACAATAGTGATGACAGAGAGCTGAGCTCATTCTAGGGTTTGTACGTGCCCTCAATGTCATATGTCACACAAAAGATGTTAATTCTGCCGATTATTCATAATTGTGCATCCGGTGTCGATACGAATTGCGAAGGCTCCTTGAGGTTACATATAGATGCGGCATACTCAAAAAACGCTGCTACTACGGTACATCTGCTCGATTGTCTGATACGTAAGCCGAATTAGGGTACGTGACAGTTCTCCACGGATCTCTCCGCTGCAGCCACCCGACGGCGCTGTAGGAGGCAGTCGTAGTGGCGGGTCCTGTACGGGACGACAACAAACACAATTTTTTTGTCAACACCTATTTCAGGTATCGTATCACCATACGCGGCGAGGTAGCAATCCTGATATTTGCCGTACGCCCGCCCCGAGGATATCTCACCGTACCACAATATTTTTCCTAGTCACCTCCAACAGTAACTCATCTGGCTTTCATCTTCCTGCGTCAGTAGGGTGGCAAGCCATATGGAAATCTTGCAATATAACGGATCACTACTATTGCGGTATCATGACCTCTTCGAGGGCTGTGGGAGATAAAACATGGGTTTCTAACTCATGATTAGGGAGGCTTGCTTCGACAATGAGGATGAAGATAGCACGACTGTCGTCCAGCTCCAGTTACGATTGCTGCGTGCGGGCTTGGCACAAACAGCGTTTGTAACACTGGGGCGACAATCGAGTAAAGTGTGCTTCGCGCCGTCTAAACCTTCAAGACCTTGTCGAAAACCTACAACGACCAAGCCCACCAGACACGAATTGATTACCGGCAACAAAAAGCGGATTGTATACGACTCATACAGAGGAAGCCTGAGGCCACGCCAGTGAAGGTCTGCGCACCCGTTTGTCGATATTCTGCCGTCATTCGCGTTTTCAAAACGGTCTTACTTTGCTTTGTCTTACTTTGTTCAGAACGGTGTTAAGTTATCCATGGCGACATCTAGGGTCCCTGCTGCCACGTCGATCAAAGAACAAACGCAGATCGTGACTAATTACGTACCTCAAACTAACAACAGTAACCGGCTACTTTTCCACCGCAGCCGGAGGTTTAGGAATCCGACGTTAACGGGCTGAGCTGGCCCAATCCGTATTCTTGGGTTCGAATCAATTCAATCAATCGATCAGTCAATCAATCAAACTACTAGAATTATGTATGAAAACCAAGGAAAGATGAGTTCGCCGCTCTTCACTGCGTGGTGCTTAATGGCACCACGCCAGGCGGCCATGGATGCTGGCATAGTCGAAGTAAGTCAGCAGAAGCTTCTGGACGGCACGGTCGATGCACTTAGTAAACTACGTTTACTAGCGGCTAACTTGTCGAAAGGCAAGCTTTACAGATCGTTCGGCGCCCGTGCCACAATGGTTTGCCAAAAACGGGCTACGTCCGTCGGATAACCTCGATACACCCGGTCTGGAAGTGGTGATGGGCAGTGGTGAGCAGCTGAAAAACATCTTAAGTGGCAAGCGCTTTTTCAGGCTCCTCAGCAAACTGTCACGCGTAACCGTTACATTGAATGGAGGACGCTAAAGAACGCAAATATGTCAACGGTCATATAAATACAGCAACCTGGGTGTTTGGGCGTTCGCCCAGGGCTCAGTAAATCCGCAAATTTCCTTGGCGCAAGTTAGGTCCCGCCTTGAGACTCCCTAGCCGCTAGCTTGACGGACTCGGTCCGTTTCGTCTACACATCAAGAACGGAGAGCAGTCTTTGAACGTTCCGACCGTATGACAACCTTGGCATCGTACTGTCAAACCCGTAGCTTAGGACCGTATGCATCCGTCGCCTAGATTTTTATGGCACGAACGTGGCCGATGCGAAGAGCCGCCAGCCAAGCTGAGCTACAAGAAGGCGGCACCCATGAAGCAGACACGCCACAGCGCCGTAAATGATGTGCTCATTAGAGCCTTCACATATGCGGGCATTGTCGTGCCCATCAAGCCGACACATCTGTGTGAGGATCAAAACAGATTTTGATTAGACTATTTGACATGACATTGACTCCCTCGGCTATGGGAAAATTGCTAATCTGGGCCGTGTCAATACGAAACACTTTTGCGACGAGCTATACAGCGATCTCCCATACGGTAGGCGGCATTGCACTCAATGCGGAGAGGGGCAAGACTCGCCACTACAAAGTCTCAAAGAACTAGCACATCATCTGCCCGTTTATCATTGACACGTCGGGCGTGTGGGGACGGAAGGCCATGGCCATAACGCGGACAATCGGTCAGATCATCGAGACTTGCAAATAGCGTTTTAAAGGCAGCGTATTGCCTTAGAAGTTTGGCGCGGCAACGTAAGGATGATTCCTGACGCCTTCGTGAGCAAGCCTGAAGAAACGAATTTATATACAAGGAGTTCAATCTGTGCCTTCACCGGCTAGAAAAATAAGTAAATAATAATAATAATAATAATAATAATAATAATAATAATAATAACCATTGCATTATGGTCACATGGGAAGTCCCTAGCTTGGGATGCAACGGTTTCGTGCACAACCGCGGCTTCCTATTTACACCATAGCTCCGTTGAGCCGGGGTGGGTAGCAAAACACGCGGACGCCAGAAAACGGGTTAAATATGCTGGACTGGAAACAAGATATATTTTTGTGCCTATTGCCATGGAGACACTAGGACCAATCAGCAAGGGAACCGAAGCATTTCTCAAATATTTTAGTAAACGAATTCAGGAGGTCACAAACGACCGAAGAGAGGGTCAATTCTTGAGGCAAGCGTTGTCCTTGGCCGTTTGCAGAGGGAACGCGGCATCTACTTTAGGCGCCATGGAGTGAACTAATTATTTAAAAAACTTTGCAATAATACGTTCAGACCTCACAACTGTAACATGTTTAAATAATAATAATAATAATAATAATAATAATAATAATAATAATAATAATAATAATAATAATAATAATAATAATGAACAAATATTATGATTTGTAATATGTGAATCGGCAGAGATCTAATCCCAACTATATCGCGTTTCGAGTACGAATTACACGAGCCCGTTTCACGTACCGGCGCTTACCGCGTGTAGGCGCGGATTTGTGGTGCGGGGGATTACTTTAACTACTACTACTACTACTACTTATTTTTTAAGCAGCTCGGTTAGCCGTCTGTACCAGCGTTGCAATGGATGAGTGTGGCGGCCGCGGCGCTCGCTGTCGCGAGGCTTTGTGCCCATACCAATGGCACGCAGTCATAGTGACCAATAATGGCCGGTGGGGCCACCAGTGTCGATGACGGCGACAATGGCGAACAATTGCGGTGACACAGCTCTTATTCAGTGGCTCCAATTCTTGCCCCGTATGCCCCCGCGGATCTAGAACGAACTGCATTTTCTATCGTTAAACAAATGAGGCACCACTGTTGTTGTTTGTTGTTGTTGTTCTGGTTATTTGTTGTTGCTATTCATCCGAACCGCTAATACTTTAGGCGCGTGTGAGCGCGTGCCTCCAGCTACCTGGCAGCTGCAAGCGTGCCAGTCTCTACCTGGCTGGCTGCGCGTGTTTGCAATTGCAAGTTCATGGCGACCAGGCCGTTTCTGGCTGGCTGGAGGCAGTCCCATGTTTAACTCGAATCTCTTTCACCTAACAAATGTAGACATATATATATATATATATATATATACAAATATATATATATATATATACATATATGTGTGTGGTCGTGTGTCAGCGAGTGTCGAGAGAGCACCACAGCGGGCGAGCGTGGGAGCGGTCGAGTACAATGAGCGTTACGCATCATGCGCCATTCAACGCGCCCTTCTCTAGACCAGAAAACTGCGAACCGCTGCGGCAGTTGCGGCACTCAATTCAATGGCGGAAAGTGATCTATTCTTTGCAATCAACGCTTTTGCTTTGTTTTGCTAGCTGCGTTCGTGTTGTTCGTGTTAGTCTTCCTCTTCTTTCTTCATTTGCGTCTACTCTAAATACTCTACCTGTTCGGTGTTGTTTTTAATTTTTCGCTAGCTTCAGGGGAATCAAGGAAGTTCTGGTGGGTTTTGTGGCGTGTTGCTCCACCCAAGTATAACTGTTGTGCCTAGCAGCGGCGCGATGATGAATCACGTTTTTGTATATCTGGCTGTGGTGTTTGGAGATCGTTCCTCTTCGTCACCCCATTCAGCATGAATTTCAACCGTTCAATGTCCATCACCGTAAACCTCCTAATACTCATATATCTCAAAAACTTTGCCTGAGCGCATTTTTTCTCCAGATGGAAGACGGATTCCTTAGCTGTTTGCTAGCCCAACTGTAAGAATACAATTTTAAACAACTAAACTATGAACCTTATTCGTTATGACCGTATTGTATTTATGTTCAAGCTGCAACTATGTTCTGTTTCGGAAAACCGTCCGCATGGTCTACCTCTGTCAAGCCAGGTGGTCTCGTGGTGAGGCTCTGCATTCGGAAGGTTGCAGATTAAAATGCAGGGAAAATTTGAAGTTTTTTTAATTCAGGGCTTTAATTTAGATCATGGTTAATGCAGGAGCGGGCTATAATCACCAATAACAGATAAAACGCGCATATTTCCTAATGACTTAGCGGTGCCATTTTACCCCATAAAAATGTTTATGGACCTAATATGTATAGAACATAATTTTATTCATAAGTATTTGGTTCATTCATTATACCAACTAAAAAGCTGGTTTAAAGCGACAGCATTAAAACAGCTCTAAGAATGGCTGATAAAAACACATATACGTTGTAATAACAGCCTTATCGATTTGTTACTTAAGTAACAGGATAGTCGTTACTTTGGCATAATCAATGATATTAATAGGTACAACAGCGTTTGTATTCTAATGGTCGATTCATTTAGATAATTGTGCTATTCGTGGAATGAATGCAATACGAAGGCATATGACACAACTGTTGTGCGTATAAGCGTGGTAAGTGTCTTTAATACTCCTTATACTGGTATAAATTCCTCGCCTTTTACGATTCGGTAAATTCAGGAACAACCCCGCCTGTCTATGCGTAGTTAGTGGTAGATTACTGTTTAGCATAATATGGCTAAAATCATTATTGTTGACGTTGATCCCGTTCTGGTAGCATTTGTATTACGATCGTCGAGGAGCTCCGGGACCGCCTGAAAATGATCAGTACATAACTGATATCACGCAAGATCCGTAGAAATAGGTCTTCAACATTGGTTATCAGTTATGCAAGCGTAAGCTTGAAGTAATGGCTATTTCTACTGTGCTAGATTTTTGTGTCTGTAAACAATATAGTTTATTTTTTATAAGCACAGTATCTCCAAAAAATCTAAACATGATATTTTTGCAATTAAAATAAATTATTTTCAGAGACAGACTCCTTGAAGAACATTCGCGTTTAATACAATACATAATATGTACTCGTTTAGACAAGATGTTTAGCACAAAGTCATTAACTGTCGGCTAGAAATAGCTGAAACGGGCACATATAGGCGACACGGAGGCTGTCAATTGAAAATTGTGCCAATGTTTTATGTATATAAATATGCCTAAAACAGTGATTATGGTAATAGAGGCTCTTCTATGCAAAGAAAAATAATTGGATTCGATCATTTGCGCCACCTTTTGCTCACACAGAATACATTCGGATCTCAAATTTATAATGGTGTTAATATTATTTATGGCGTGTATAACGGCTAAATCCATGTGCGCGTAGTTTATTTTTAGTAATGCGACGTCTGCATAGGCGTTTCCAACAATATTTAAACATAACTGTATGCCGGGGTGCCGTGTCCATCAGTGCGCAAGCAAATTAAAAGTGCATGTGTACACTCTTCTCCGGGTGTACTTGCGGCTTAAGTTGGGCCGGCGTTCGCCTATCGGCACTGATCGTAATGGGGTTGTTACTCAAGCAAGGGCGAGTGGGCAAATATGTACTGCAGACCAACTGAGGGAACAATGAACGACCGCTTCTGTACGTACTCACATTGCAACGGCGTGTTCTGATAATCTAGACAAGGACTCACAGTGATGAAGTCAACAACCATCAGACAGAGGCTTCAGATGGCGCAAAGGGTGATGGCACTGAGCCGAGCCTTCAGAAGAGACAGTTGGTCATTGCCGAGCTCATTGAGACGGAGCGGAATTACGTGACGAATCTCGGCCTCGTAGTCAACGCTTACATGGCCGCTATTGACGGCGATGGCTCATTTCTGGTGCCTGAGGAGTTGAAACGGGGCAAAAGCCGTTTTGTGTTTGGCAACATCAAAGCGATGTATGAGTGGCATAAGGATGTGTTCCTAGCGGAGCTCGAGCAATGCGCCACGAACCCGGCGTACCTGGGTCCGCTATTTCAACGGTAAGTTTCCGATCGGATTTTTTACCTGTCAACATTTATATATATATATATATATATATATATATATATATATAGCATACGCGCAATCGCATGACGACGGCTTAAGAGAATTAAGATAAACTTAGTTTGGCCGCGCATAAAATTCATTAAAATGGTTTTTCGAGACTTCGACCGGAGCGCCACCCATGTAGCATTTTTTGGGAAGTCCTGCCCAAGCTGCAGTTTTTGCACATCAGTCGTTCATCAGTCGACAGTTCTTGCCGTGTGGCAACATGTTGTGGAATGCACTATTTGTAGTCTCTGATTGCTGTTTTTTATAGCATCATATATGATAAGCCACAACGATTTAAGGTGTTTTCACCTACTTATGTGAGTCTATTCTTTCGCAGGTATAAAGGAAAATTACGAATGTACGAAGTTTACTGCCGTAACAAGCCGTACAGCGAAGTCGTCGTATCCGAATTTCATCATACTTTCTTTGAACCGCTGCGGGAGCATTTCGGACACAAATATCAGCTCTCTGATCTCCTCATAAAACCGGTAATAGTCAGTTTGTTTTATAGGATAAATATGGTTTGTTGTCATTCGTTTTTACCCAGGATACGCATTGCTCTATATTGCTTCTTCAACTCGGAAGATGCTTGGCTAACTACCAAACCCGTTTTCACGGCATGAAACGCGAAAAACTGGCATATATTTTTTTCACAACAGGAGTATCCATTGCTGTATAAATGGATTTGAGGCTATAAATCGCAACGTTAGCCGGCTGTAGGCAACACCAATAAAGCCGGCTGATAGTCATTTGGCGGCGACAGCCTATTTTATAGTCCTAGTGGCCATACATTATTGGCGCGGCTTTCCCACAAGAAAAAAAGGCTCACTTGGTTCTACTATCGAAGATATCTCTTGTGTTGCAGATTTAAGTTAAATACATAACAACACTAGAATAAAATGAACACGCAAAGCTATCAGATAGGTTGTGCAGCGTATATATATCTTTACAGCCTAACGTATATGTTTTCGTTTGTGTAAGTTAGGGTTGCCATATTTTGTTTCTTTATTACAAATTAATATATACAAATAAAACACGTATTAAAAATTTGGTTTAACGCTTAAACAAACGCTTTAAGAGCAGCAAGCCGAAAGCCGAATGTACGCGAAGCGGGTTTATGTATAAAAACACAAAACTGAAACAACGTTTATTATATTCCGTTTGGCGTGAAATGTTCTAAACAAAGTTCTTGTTTATATTAGTTGAAACTTGAAGAAATACAAAACAACACGAACAATATAGACGTCATAGTTCTGCTTTACGTACTCTAGTACGACGCTTTGTGCTCAGCTAAATGTGCCTCGTACATTTCCGTAGGCGACAGCCGCCTTGAGTAGGCATAAATGAAACGAGCCCAGCTATAATATCTCATTCACACGTATTAATCAGTTAGTTAGAAATGTTGCAGTAGTGAGTCCGTTCTCAAGCGACAATCATTGTGTTTGTTGAATCGGGACATCTTCGTTGGTCACTATTTCGGTCCCTATTTGTCTGCGTTGGCCGCCGCTAATTGCCATCCACTGTGTCCGTCTGACGACCACAGGTGCAACGACTCATGATCTACAAGCTGCTGCTGAAGGACATCCTTAAGTACACGGAGCGGGCAGCGAACCTCAGCGATGAGGTCGAGGCGCTCGGCGAGGCTCTGCGAGTTGTGCAGACCGTGGGTCGGCGGGCCGATGATATGATGTCGATCGGCCGCCTCCAGGGTTTCGACGGGCGTATCGACGCCCAGGGCGAACCGCTCCACCAAGGCCAGCTGATGGTCAGCCAGGCGAGATGTGTGAGCACGGCCAACGTCACGCCAGCGCCCGTGGCGGTTGCGGTTGCCTCGACGTCGACGGCAACGTGGCGCCGGCGTAAGAATCGGCAGGTGTTTCTGTTCGAGAAGCTGCTCATCATCAGTCGAATCGTTCCGGCTAAGAATCCATACAGCATGCCGTGGTTTGAGTACAAATGTCAGCTGCCGCTCAACTGGGTCACGCTGCACTGGGACCTCAACGATCCGCAGCGCTTCTCCCTACTAAGCACCAACCCAAAGGAGGTAGCGAGAGCGAGATTATTATTATTATTATTAGCGAAATTATGGCGGGGAGACATTTCAGTTCAAACACTTGGTATTGCATACTCGACGAGATTGCCACACGAGTTCAGCTCGTATGACTCGCGGCGGTCTTTCTGTTTCGACCGATTCTCGCCGTCGCATGCTGTTCATTGTTAGAAAGACTCTTTCTACTTTGCTCCATTTAACGTTGTAGTTAGTTACTCGCATGCT
The DNA here is from genome assembly GCA_003439945.1 of Dermanyssus gallinae. NCBI lineage: Eukaryota > Metazoa > Arthropoda > Arachnida > Mesostigmata > Dermanyssidae > Dermanyssus > Dermanyssus gallinae. The sequence goes on along the minus strand of QVRM01004946.1, from coordinate 410,524 downwards.
GTAATATGTGGTCATCGTTAATGGCTTTGCACTCTAAGAAATCGTATACTAATTTACAACTAACTCACAAATTACAACTAGACTCTTTACTATTAGTAAGTCTGGTCGTTCCATCGCCATGGCAAATGAAGGGATTGCTTCCCCAGCAACGGACAGCCCAAAACGAATGACCTTTAGCGCAGTTGGCTGGTCAGACCAACCGACAAATGCCGAGACACCAAGCGCAGTGGTCCTGAAGCTCGGTGTTCTTGCGCGCGAGGCGATGGGAACCGTGTATTGTATATCTCTATTCAATTCAATTCAAACATCTTGCGTAAAGGTGGCGGTTATCGCACGCCGAATCTGCCCACAGCTAGGATCATTTCGAACACATTCAGGGCATTTATTGTTATCGATGTGAAGTTGCTGCATTGCATGTGTCATTCTTTCAGCGGGGTGTGACCTGGCTGTTTGAAGCTCCCTCCCCCCAGGGGAAGCGCGAGTGGCTGATGAAGATCCAGACTGTGCTGAAACGTCAGGATCATCTAGTCAGGGCGCTGGTATCACCGATTCTCTATGATAAAGAAGCGTAGGTATTCTTTGATCTGTTGTGGCACCTTGTTGTATCAGACCCCTAAACATTGGTACCTCTAAGCCTGCTTCCTCACACCGTAATTCTATTACTGTTTCATAACTAAATAGAATTTTGTGAAGAAGTGTGAGTGCATAATATATATATATATATATATATATATATATTATTTATATATATATACATATATATATATATTATATATATATATATATATATATATATATATATATATATATATATATATATATATATATATATATATATATATATATATACATACACATCGTAGTTGCACTATTTGGTACCGCTACCTGTGGTGAATACTTTTATCTATTAAATTTATTTCGTTCCAGTGACGTTACAAACAATTCCAGCCACTCAACAATGCCACGGTGCATATACCATTATTCGTTAGCCGTTCTAAAGTTTTTTGCGGCCATTACGATTGTCCTCAAGCGTTCCTTAACGAGAGGAAGAGTAAGGGATTGGAATGCGGTTTATTCAGCATCCCAGAATCTAGTATGTATATATATATATATATATATATATATATATATATATATATATTTATATATCACGTTCAATCGAGGAAAAATTCATTTGGTGCATTATATAGGACGCTTCAAACGAAAAATGCGAACGTCGTAACGGCCGAGCCGGTTGAAACTTGAATATGCAGCTTTGGAATAGTGTAGTCCGGCATTTTTGGGCACATAACAGAGGGGAGAAGAAGGCACTTGTGTGTTCTGTCCAATTGAAGCGGCAGTGCGACAGTGAGGGCATCGTGGCGTTCCCATTGCATTACTCCACGCTTGAAAAGCGGCAAGGTGTTATCAGATTTCTGACTGCGGAAGGTGTTCAACCGGCCGATATTTATGGCCGGATAGTGGCCATCTACGGGGGAAACTGTGCGTTCGACGAGCCAGTCAAAAAGCGGGGTACTTGCTTAGGGCCGGGAGTGTTCGAGAGATGACCCGAGATCACGCTAGTCCCGGCATGTGCACGATGGGTTGAGTCACCGGAATGTGTGCGCGCAATTAGCTCCGAAGAAGCTTAGCAAACTGCAAAAGAAACTGCGCATCGAGCTAGCACTGTAACCCCGCAGAGAAGGTTACGTTCACCGTTTTTTAACGTCCGGGCTTCGGAACTTAAGGGCACTTCCCTGACCACGGAAAAACCGGTAACAACGGTATCTACTGTGATACACTCCGTAACCTATGCAACGACATTAAGAAAAAAACGGCCTAAGCTGCGTGTGGAGGAAGTCATTCTGCTCTACGATAGCGCGTACCACACGCCTCCAGGGTTATACAAAGTGTACAGGCCAAGTTCAACTGGAAACAGCTTGAGCATCCGCTCAACAACCAGGACCTGTCGCCTTGCAACTTTCATCCTCTAAAACAAAGAGAGGCGCTTTAACTCGAACGTCAAGGTGAAGAACACCATGGAGGACTGACTCCTATCACGGTCGTAGGAATTCTGAGAACAAGAACGCCTTCGACTCACGAAGCAATACGATAGTTATGCTCTGGTTATAACACTTTTGAATAGATACTTCCATTTTACCCAGCGTGTACCTTTTGACTTGAACAACCCTCATATGCCATGCCACAGTGGATACTTATGCATTTATTACGGACGCATACATCGTCTGCTTAACATCGCGTTGCCATGCAATGTTGGTGTACAGCGACCGGCTAAATTTAAAGATTGTCAGAAGAGGTTGAAAGGTTAACCTACCATACGACAAAAAGGAAGATATATTTGCGTTTGTTTATATAGTGCACTCATTTATTTTTCGTCTATCAGGATCTAATCGGCGAGTGAATGACTCTAACTTTGAATCAATAAAAGTCACAGGTAACAGTATTTTCTTGTCCGCTTGTCTCATAAGCTTCATGGCGGAGATTTGGTAGTTTTTGGCGAACAGTAAACTATTTTGATCTCTTTTTAAATATATCCTAGTATTCTAGATCTTCCTCCTCTTTTGGATCCTCTTTTGATCTCTTTTTCAATATATCCTAGTATTCTAGAAGGTCGACTATGGCTGAGATCAACTAAATATCAAACCGAGCAGAGATGGCTTAGTGGCAAAGCCTTTGCCTTGCATTCGGGAGGACTTGGTTCGAGACCCAGTCCGGCCACTCTTAATTTGGTTTGCATGGTTTCCAATTTAGACAATGTAAATGCCGGAGTGGATTAAAATTAGCCATGACATGAAAAAAACGTACACGGGCAATAGCCTTACGGAAAAATCTTAAAAAAAAGAACAAAAAAAATGTATATGCTATGATGGGTTACGTGCGTTTGTAGCACATTGCAGCACGTTTATAAGTTTCGGCGGCTCCCACAGTTTCGCTAGGAACAAGCAAGCAAGCAGGCAGACAGACAGACAGACATATGTACTAATAAACAGCACCACCAGTGTATTTACAGTTAGACTGTAATTTGCCGGACAAATCCAGTCAGACTGACACAGAGTGATTCATTTCTTAACTCACCCGTACGGGTACGCGCTTTATTGCTCTGTATTGATCTCGCAATCTCTGTAGCTCGGACGTCAACGAGCCAACGGATGGCCCCTGGATGGCGCGAACTTCGCAAGACACGCTACTCTCGAACCCACAGGCTCCATCGGCGATGGAGCTAACGGGGACGACAGCCACTTCGGCAGCCATTACAGCCGCGGCAGGCACGGAAGCACCAGCTGAAGAAAGAGTCGTTGTCGTGGTTAACCAGCCATCAGACGAGCCTAAATCTCGACCGGTGGCCGGCCACTCGCCCACACGAAAAGGCCTGCTCTCGAAGCTTCTGTCCTACTACTTTTCGGTTGACGGACAGTACCGTCAAGTCTTCATAGCGAGGACTAACTAAAACTAGCAGAACACGACCTCAAATAGATTATATATATATATATATATACGAGCATTTTGTTATACATATGTGTATATATAGAGATAAATAAAATAAAAGTTTAGTGGTGCTTACAGCTACTTATTGTATTCCTAAGAGGAAGTGGCATATATATAAATATATATATATGTACATTCACATATAATTTTTTTTTTGAATGACACTAATATATCACATGTATTGTTCTTATAATACATTATGTATACGTTATACGTATCACGATGGATTACCGAAGCCAATGTGTCTAGTGGGCGCGTATTGTGACTGTCACGTGTCCGTTTCGATGAGCCCAGACCGAGACCACTTCAGAAGTGTGCTCTGAACGGAGGCAGCGTTTCCACGTTGTATGTCAAGATCCAGACTTTGTTGGAAAAAGGGCGACGACCTGTTATCACCGGATGACAGGTTTAACAAGGTGCCGGCTTTGCGGATCAGTTGCTTCGTCCGAACGCCAGGAGCACGCAGGGTTTCGCTAGAGGGCAGAATTCGTGGGGATACCCGATTGATGAGTATTTTCCTAACTTGCTAGTCTCCGCAAGGTGGCGGCATAACCAGCTTCGGATGCACCGCCACCGACCATAGATTGGGCTAAGTAATCGGTAACGGTTGCATCCCAAACCAGATCGAATGGTGTAAGTGTCATCCCGTCTGGACGTCTGCCGTCCTCCGCGTAGAGGCTGCTCAGAGGGGTTCAAGGATGCACGGACGACCGCACGACCTAAGGGCTCTTCTAAGGTCTCATTGATAGCGGCATGTCTTGGGCGTCGTCCTGCGCTTATGATGCACGATAGTCCCTGATGTCCTGGTTTATCGACGGGGTGACCACATTGACACCGATGAGGGCTAACTAGGTATGCCCTTAGTCGTAGGCCTACTGCTATGCGAGTCGTCTCATCATCAAGAAGAGTACCTATGAGGGCAGTAGGACGCGCGTGTAACCAGGCGCCGGCATCCTTGGTGGATACGGCGTTTAGGCGAGCTCTGGTTGTGTCGTCGGCAGCTTCGTTAAAGACACGTCGTTGTACCTCGTCGTGCTAAGGGTACTCCATTTACGCTGGAGTAGTACGTTTTCATGCTACCCCCGCACCGCGCCTCAAGATTCTCCTGAGGATGGGATAAGCGGTTTCAAAACTGGCCGACTCCCGCTGTGTCTAAACGAGGGATTGCCCTGTTTTCTACGCTTAGCATTGATGAGACTATAGCAGGCCCGGACAGGGTCAGTAAATTTGGTACCCCGAGGCCCTCTTGAGAAACAGGTAGTAATGCCTGCTCCCGTGCGCTGGGAGGTAGAGATGTGTTCAGCAGGGACTCGAGGGTAAACAGTGTCAAATCGTTGAGCCTTTGCAACTCATCGGCTTGATTAGATAGGTCGGCGCCTCGAAGAAGGTGGATGAGTCTTGAGGACAAGAAAGAAGACCTGATTAAGAAAAGTCCCCGATAAGCTCCCATCAAAAGAAAGACGAGCGGCGGCACTTTCTAGTTTCAATCTCCATCTAAATTAAACAAAACAAAAATATATATATGGCGTCCCGTGGCGTGTGGCGGATAGTATCTTATTTTTAGAGCATATTTAACTTAAATATTGTAAACAATGAAAACAACACAAATTCTAAGACACAATTTTATGGATGATACCTTTTTGGAAAATATTTAACTTAAAGATTTCAGACAATGAAAAAACACAAGTTCTAACACAACATTTACTGGACAAATTCTATCAAAACCAGTTTATGGATGGTTCTATTTTTCGGAGCTCGTGTTTTAAAGCTGATTGTCTTTCAAATGTGGTGTAGTAGTTGCATTATTGTGTTACTATTGTAAACACAAAACATATATATATATATATATATATATATATATATATATATTAAGCCTCTAAGCTGAACTTCTACGTTTGTTTAATTAAACATCACAGCATGTCGGCAGCCCCATTAGGCATTATACTATCTGTAATTAACTGATTGTGCGATTACAGTAGATATATGAGGAATATCTTGCTAACGCCACTGCTCCATTTGATGCGGTATACCACTATTACTGCATTATCCCTGACTCCATTTTGTTATTGGCCTCTTTCGACGGTGCGGTGGTAAAAATTAGACAGCCAATATGAGACATATGATTTGATAACGAAATCGTCTAAATAGTGAACGGATAAACGCCTATAATCTGGTTACGTCCGTTTTTTGCCGATGTGGCCTCTTTTAGACAGGCATACCGCAGAAGAGCCCTGCGTAGTGGCAAGCTAATGATGTGCCGGAAACGTAGCTAACCATTCAATTCAGCTCCGGCTATTTACTGTTTTAGGCGTAGTTTTTTGCGATAACAATGGGCGAAAACTAAAATGACCAAATTATATTTACTGTAGATTTTTTTTAAACTTCCTGCGTTTTGGGTACATTCATTCAGTTTATTCACCATATCATTGGTAGTTACAAGTAATTTGCATGTCTTATAATTCACTGTAGGCCGCAGGTAATCACACGTTCCTGCAGTGATTGTGCGTCGATTGGCGCGCATCGCGTCAAGTGGTAGCGGTTGATGGGTACATTCAAAACTAGAGCATCTTCGTATAAACTGTTATTTTTTTAGGACAGGTGAAAGCTATCTAAAAAGGCAATCCTAGGATACAAAACGTGGTTTATTGACGAAACTACTTTTTATCGAGTTTAAGTTATTAGATATAGAGGGCCCAGAGATACTACTAAGAAAATCTTTCTTGTCAGACACGTAGCGTCCCAGTACGGGAACGTGTCCGTCATTTTTTTAACCTAATCACTACTATACTTTACTGTATGCTCTTTATATATTTTTCCTATAACCTTTTACCCAAATCGGCAAATCTTAAGCTTAGCTAGATGGTTTTGTGGTACACGACATTGTCAAATTATGTCGTTTTAGAATTTGTTATTTATTATCCTGCAAGGTTGTAGGCCGTAATTCACAACAAACAAAACTTGATTTTAATTTTTTATCTACCTAACAGTAAAAGCAGGTTTTGCCACTTCCTGCATTCATGAAGTATAAGACCCTAATGTTTACCTGCAGGGATAAGTACCACAACAAAGGTTTTACACTTTTCCCACTGAGGTGAAGCTTGGTCTGTGTACATCGAAATATAATTAGGTTCACTTTACTGACGTTGACAACAAGTCTAAACTTATTAAAAACATGTACGTCTTTTTTACCTGCTAAAAACAGTGTAGCAACTCAGAGTCAATATTGGAAGGCGTGAGTCGAAGGATTATCGCGGTATTGTCAGCGAATGCAATCGGTTTACTTTGACTCTCACCCTAATGTTGAAATAATAACTTTATTAACGACTAAAAATATCTTTCTTGTCAGACACCTCATGCTCCAGTGCGAGAGAGTTTCCGTCATTATTTTTGCATAGGTCATGTAAGCTAAAAGTCGATGTCTTCGTTGAAAGTTGTAGAGATGCGCGCGGCTCCGCCCATGCTGGGCACCTCGGAACAGTGTGTTCTAGGGGTGTTCTAAAAATTAAGTCACGAGAGACAATAAAATAGCTAATCAGAAAGTAGAACACCTGGCTGTGCTGGGAATTTGGCTCTGCTTATAATGGCTCTTCTTCACTGGTCTGTCGGATTGATCCTACTGCTACATTTCTCTACTCTCCGATGCTTACATATAAGTCCAGTATAAAAACGCTATCGTTTTGGTTAAAGGTAAAGGCGAGATGTGACGACATATACGCGTGTTGTTGTTCGTGGAGCCTACAATTAAACATTAGTGGGTTTTGAATATTTTAGACTAGAAACTGCAGACTGGAAAACGTGTATTCAACTCTCTCCTTCTGCCTCGCTCTCCCTCTCTAATAACATTGGTTCACTTGTCTTCATAGAAAAGGTAGTGCGCTCTACTGGATCGTCACTAAGTCTGGGAACGTCGGGAAACGTCATTGGAAATTGCTCCAGAGTAGGTGAGCGACTTCTTGCTGGCGGCGGACCTGCGACAAGCGGGAGCCTGCGATGAGCGAAAGCGGCGTTGCGCCTAGAACAAATGGACGGACGACCGACGGCTTATTTTAGTTGGCTAAAATCGACGATGGACGAGGATTAACGGCACGGAAAACAGACATGACGGCTTAATTGTCGTACCCTTTCTATGCGATTTGCACCCGCAATACTCACCGCAACTTACACCCGGCTACACATAGACAGCAGGTAGATAAGGAGGACGGCTATCGACGATCAACGACACCTAGTGCGACACGCGCGGTCACACATGTATATATATATATATAAGAGTGTTTGCGTCAATGAACTCTCACCGTTGCTCTTTCCCGCAGTTTTTCACCAATTGCGTCGATGCGAGGCCATACAGGACCCAAATCAGATAATAACAATAATTCTATCACTATGAGGAGGATCACCACTGAGAGGGGCAGCTAATACCACACGCACGCGCTTAGTATGAGTTACGTAGCCTCTGTTCTCGGCGGCGGCGCCAACAACCAGTGATTCCTCGGCGGGCGCAGACCGGTGGATCGGCCTGCCTCTGTCTCGGTTGTATTGTTGCTGGTGATGTGTAAAAATCAATCGTCAATCAAATTCGGTTGTCAATCAAAATCGACGACCTTTGGTCGAAGATCATCCAATGGCAATAGTCCTGATTAGCTGTCACACGCAAGCAGACGAACGCTAAGCAAGGCCGATAAGTAGAATCAAGTCAAATCCGTGTCGCTAAAATCAGATTTGCGACCGTTAATTCGGTCTCGGGTAGCAGTTCTGTACATTGTCACCAGCCCCCCCCCCCCCCCCCCCCGGCTTCAGGCTTCCACACTCCCAGATGACGATCTTGTAGTTGGGGGGGCGTTATTCATCACCGATACCACCGAGTTCGGATGTGCATGCGGATTGCGCTGTGTAGGGGCAAGAGTACAACGTCGACGATGTGAAAAACGTCACTCAAGAAAGAGATCGTGGTGTTTCGTCGCTTCGCGTAGCTCCCAGTTGTCGTGCGTCACGTGCCCCCATTGCCTGCGCATTCGACTGCTGCAAATAGCAAACAAATAGCAGCAACGCGAAATTACCACGAAAGACTGAGAGTGCAGTGTGACGACAAACTTCTAGTTCGGTGATTGAACATTGATGAACAGTGAACAGCCCTGCCACAAGATCCGAAGCTACGACGATACAGAACGGCAGCGACGACGGCGACGACGACGACAGCAATTATTGCTGTTCTTTCTGCACGTTCTGCTCCCGGTGCTGCTTCTGTGCAGCGGCGATTGTCCATGCTTTGCTCGCGAGTGCAGCGACTGACTTCGTCATCCACTAGCGAACCACGTCGTCGCCATCGTCGTGGTCGTCGTCAAACACGAAGCACAGCGACAAACGAAAGGACGACAAATCGTGCCGGCGGACTAGCAGACCGTAGGGCGGCAAGATGCCTATTTCACCGTCAATAGACTGCCGCCACCTTGTCGACGCTCGGTGGGTAGCCGCTGTTGCAACCGCGTAGAGGAAGCAGAGCGGAATAGTTAGGTTAAAAATGTCGAATTGAACAAAAAGACGGCAAAGTAATGTCAACGATGGTGAAATTGTCAGAGCTGCTGAAATAGTTAAAGATGCTGATATATATATTCTAAGATGTTGAACTCGTCAAAGATGTTGAAATAGTCAACGATGTCGAAATAGTCAACGATGTCGAAATTGTCAATGACGTTGAAATAGTCAACGATGTCGAAATAGTCAACGATGTCGAAATTGTCAATGACGTTGAAATAGTCAACAATGTTGAAATAGTCAAAAAGATGTTCAAATGGTCAACAATGTTGACATTGTCAAAGAGGTTGAAATAGTCAAAATATATTAAAGCAGCCAAATATATTTGAATAGCCAAAGATGATGTAGCTGTCGCTACAGCAGCAGCAGACAAAAATGAATAAATGTTAGAGTAGTAGAACATTTTATAGTAATTAAAAGTGTTCCAGTTGTAAGTTTTATTATATTAGTAGAGATTATTGCACACGTTTTTTCACGAATCGTTGTTGTTGATGTATTTGTACAAGCAGCAGCAACACAGAAGCAGAGGCAGACGCAGGTGTTCATATATATACATATAAATACATATATACAGGGTGTTGCAGGAATATTTGAAGAGCAATATACAGAATTGTAGAGCTCGTTAAAGCAACGTTTTTTTTTCCAATGGAACATGGTCTCTGAGAAGTCTTGTTTCGGAGTGAGAGTGAAATGACTACAATTTGTGACACTGGTGTTTTTGCCCGACACAGGAGCACAAAATGTGCTGTTGCGTTCCTATTCAGAAACTAAGCACACGCTCGTGTTCGTGATAAAATTCTGCTCAATCTGAAGAATATGCATTGACATTTGTTTGGTACCAACATGATCGCCATGAATTGCGCATTGGCCAAATGTGTCCGTTTTGAGCGCTGTGAGTGGTTGTAGGGTTATTATTCTGAAGTATTTGGCGTGAACGCTAATAAACTACTTCATTTTTGGCGAATTCTCTTCTAAGCCACCATGTCGCGTGTTCTGACCGGCCACGCATATTCTTCAGATGGAGCAGAATTTCTTATCACGAACACGAAGGTGTGCTTAGTGTCTGTATAGGAAGACTGGTTGTCTCGCAACCGCACATTTTGTGCTCCTATGTCGGGCAAAAACACCAGTGTCACAAATTGTAGTCATTTCACTCTCACTCCGAAACAAGACTTCTCAGAGACCATGTTCCATTGGAAAAAACATTTGCTTTAACAAGCTCTACAGTTCTGTATATTGCTCTTCAAATATTCCTGCAACACCCTGTTTATATATATATATATATATATATATATATATATAAAGTAACAGCCGGATTGTGCGGCCGGATCAGGAGTGTCAACAATTGGTCGAGCCATTACAGCAAGTCTGCAAAATGTATTACTGATTTTGTGGGTCCGTTTGTCCGTCCACTCGTGTAGCCAGTGCCGCTCGTGTTAGAGGATTTAAGTGTCCGTCGTTGTCTCTGCCTTTCTGTCTGTCTGGCTGTCGTATGGCGTGCTGGAGTGATGCATGTTGTTCTCTTCGATTAAGTGTTCTGTCTCTCTCGGAGAAAGGAGTCTGCTCCCATCTCATAGTAACAGTAACATATATATTTTTCACTTAAAATATAATCACTAATAATGTAATAAAATGTCGAGTGGCAGCCCTCTACTGCGCTGAACTTCTAGACTACTTAGAACTGCAGAAGAAGCGGCAGCAGCACCACCTGGCAGACCCATTCTAGAATTAAAAACATTAAAGTTCTAAGACGAAAGTCGAAGTCGTGCGTGCTGCGTTCCGTTTGCTGCTGGAAGTGTTGTTAACTACACACTGCTACGATTACCGTTACAACAACGACTGCTGCCACTATATGCGTTACTACCGGTGGTGCAGACGTGTAGTGTGTTTCTAGTGTGTTGTGTGGTAGTACTTATTGCTCGAGTGCTTGAGTGACACTGTACCGCTGGCGGCCCCAGCGGGACGCCTGGAAGCGCGCGTATTTCGACAAACGCTTCGATCGAGTCGACGTAGAAACAATTCTAAACGAGGCCGTTTGTGATTCGATGATGGGTCACCTGTTCGGGTGGCGGTGCTGGTAGGTTGATTGGTAGGTCAGCTAGATAGATATATGTATAGATAAAGGGTCATCGCTAGGCCCGACCGCCAGTAGCCTTTCAGGCCCGGCAAGGATTGGCAGCAAGTTTCTTGCTTGTTAGTGCAGGCTATCGCGTCGCCGTCATAGTATGAGTGCGCATTGTGCATAGCTCGGCTATGTCGTTTGTCGTTGTCGCTGTTGTTGTTGTTGTTGTTGTTGTTGCGGTAGCTGTTTTTTCTGCTCAAAAACAAAAGCTCCGTGTCTGAACATATGAAGCAGCAATAGCGTTCTTATACGTGCCAGAGCGTAATCTGGGACGCTGGCATCAATCATGAGGAAAATGTTTTGGCTGATCGGCGGATCGCTGATTTGGATGATGAGGACCGTATGTGCCCCCGCTAGCTAGAGACAGCGCTAGTGAGGTCTAGCAGTTAACTAGACTGCTAGTTAACTGCTACAACCGAGGTCCGAGTTGACCTCAGCGTACGAATAGCACAGTCCCGAAGTTAGAAAATCTACTTCGCGTTTGCACTATTGTGTATGATGTTGTACTTGCTTCGACTTTAAGATGACGAGGAATAGGGCGTGCAAAATTCTGATCTCCTGACTTAGCTTGCTCAGAGTGACTCTTAAACAGTCAAAGACCCATTAAACGCAGGAACAGATCACATAGAAAGTCTTATAAAGCAAAATACGAAAAAATGTCTTCTCTGGCTCTCTGAGAAAACTGCCCAAATGCAGTTTTAGGAAGTCACACACACTGGCAATAGACCTGCGATGATATGTATATATATATATTTAGTGGTAGTTTTATAAACCAAGGATAGGTTTACACACATACCTCATAGGCATCACATTTCCAGAGTTGAGACGACGAAATTGATCTTGCGCGACGCTGAAGGTGATATAAATCACACGAGTGGTCACAATGTTTACATATGCCCTCCGGCGAGATCTCATAAAACTTATCGCGCACACAGGTCTCCAGGTATATACACCTAAAGACAAAGTATATATATATATATCAAAAGCAAAGGTTGTATGTACTGCCCAAACTCAAACAAGTACAACCTTATGGATGAAATACGCGGACACAACTCTAATAGCTTTACTTTATCAAGAGTCAACGAGCTCTTATCTGCTATATTTGACCTTATTAACACCATATCCAAGCAATGTCTAAACGTCTGCCTGGCATTTGCCATTTGAATCTTGACCTACATTACAAGTCAGGCAGGTTTAAGTTGGTGAGCAAGCAACACATCGGGCGCGTGACCGGCCATCCTCGCTCTTGTCCATCTGTGTGTCTGTGTCACTCAGTTGACACATGCCACTGAAACAGAACCGAGCTATACAATAAAGCGCTATTTATTCTACCACTGTGATTTGTGCATGATGCATGGGGCACCATTGTCATTATATGGAATTCATTAGAGGAATGCATTCCATAGAGCTCATCTAAATTGCGGTAGCGACGCGGATTTATAAGTACTGCAAACAGATAAAAAACATATATATATATATATATATATATATATATATATATACATATATATATATATATATATATGTATATATATATATATATATATATATATATATATATACATACATACATTTATTTTTTTGGTTTAATACGTCATGCTCATTTCATAAACAATGGTAACCTACACAAATCATAGAATTCAATCCAAATGTATATAATAAACAAACAGCATTAAATGTGTTCCTATACAGAAAAACTGAGCACACCGTGAGAAAATTCTGCTTCCTCTGAAGATGATAGACAAGGCCGGTCAGAAGATGCGACTTGTCGTTTAAAAATAATTCGCTTAAAATGAAGTTTTTTATTAGCTTTGTGAGAGAAGAGGCTCCGTTCTTATCCATGGCCAGGATTTCCTAAAAAAAAACGATGTCTACGATGAAGCCTTATGAAAACTTCTAACATTTGTCAGTGTCAAAGTATCAGACAAAGCAGCTATTAATCAGTAGCGCTTTGTACGTACTTCTAAAATTGTTAAACAAATGCGTTTACAAATCAGAAAAAAACCCGTCGGTCCTAAATACGGCTACGAACGAGCGCGACTTGAGTATCTGTTCTGGTTATTTTGTAGTAAGCTCGCAAAGCGATATTTATGCCGCCAGTTATTATGGCCCACCTTGTGTGTATACATACATAGGTACGACTTTACATTCTATTAACAATATATTAATTATCCATGTAATCCAGGGTTGAGCGTCGTTAGAATTGTTTTTTGCTTTATAAAGCAAATACTAAACAGGAATACTACTAGTCATGGCCCAAGAAAAAGGGGAGCACAGATATCTTAGTCATTTATTCACATATGCCAGTACTGTATCAGCTGGTAGGCTCTGGTTTGATGCCAAAAGCTTAGTGGCTTTGTGAGAAGGCGAAGAAGTTGTAATAAACGTGCGGATTAGACGTTTTTGCTGTAGGATTTCCCTAAGAATTCCAACGCTGCTGTTCCAACCCCCTTTGCTGGTAGAGGACGTTCTGCGCTTACAGATAAGAGTAAATCCAACGATTACCACTTGAGAATGCATTAAAGTTGACCAACCATAGTCAAGATGCTCAAAAAGCTTGAGAGAACCCTATGTTAACCTGCGCTGAAAATGGGCGTTCCACGAGAATGCAAGCAGGCAAAGGTTCTGGTCCGAGCGCGCACTTTTTTAGTCAACCAAAGCGAAGCATCTGCTCAAATTAGGTTATGTTGTATCGCTGGTAGTGCATCAGAAGAGCATTGCTCACTTTGAACTTTTGAGAAGAACCCAAACGATCAACATGGAGTTCTCTTGCCAACAACTCCAACGAGTTCAAAACGCTTAAAAATTTACGCAAACGCATTTACACGCGTGAATAGAAAAGAAGTCATCTTTTGTTAAGACAACGCGCGACCCAATGCGAGTAACACCAGCTTTAAATTCCGGACGTTGTCTTTGGGTCAGCTTGGGTTGCGTCATTTATAATAGTACGTTTCGCACGCCACTGCCTACGGAGAGTGCAACGACCGACTTATGTAAGACGTAAACTTCATAGAGAGACGGCACCTGCACTCAGCTTTTTTTCCAGACTTCCTCTCAGCATTTGGCGTCGCTGTAAACAGCTCGATGCGTCTAGAACCTTGAGAGCAGCGCAGCACTCTTCTGCACCAAAGTCTTCTTAAAGCTGATCTCACGCATAAGCTATCGCAGGCACGGGGGCGATAGCCTGTTGTGCGAAATGCCCTCATTGCCCTCATTCAGTTACAATTGCTGTAGGAAATGTGTAATTATGGAAATTCTAAGCTCAATGAGAAACTAATGAACTAAAAAAATCCGTCCGGAAAAACAGTTCCATTAAAAAGCTATTGTCCATTTCCCCAGAAGTTCACCTCAGATAAACCATTAGTTAAATATGCGCAATAAACAGGTGCTTACAAGTAGCGCGAAGATTTATACGACCACAAACGATGAACGCAACAAACTTTAATTTGACATCGGACGGGCTAGACTTTGCCTGCGGGTGGGGCGTAGCATTTAATTGAAGACGATCATTATTACTATAATTGCAGTTGTTCATTAAAATAAATCGAAGACGCTAAGGCATGTTTATTATAAATACGACAAAGATTAACAGATGATCAGACCTGTCACCGGTGGGCTCTATCCGAACCAAAACACTTCTGAAATTCTAGAACATAGAACGCGCACCTACCCGTTAAGCTTGTTCACTTTTAGAGCAATTTTGATTTGTTCAAAATCAAATAAATTTTATATGTGTGTGTGTTTGAATTTAGGTGGTGCACGCAGGCTTCAAGTGCTCGTGTAAAGGTCGAGAATCGGGTCGGTCACAAGGAAGACTACAGTTTCAATGTGTCGCGGGACGCAAATGTTGATAACCTGCTCGGTGTATGTGCGGAACATTTTAAGCAAGAGGTTCGTTTGCATACCGATAATTGTGTCTGGATATATATATATATATATATATATATATATATATATATATATAAGTTCTCAATCCCCTTGATGACTAAAAAACAACTGTTCTTAATAAATGTATTGAACAACTAATTGTTTGCATTCATCGTTTCCGATTCTACCATGCTCCGTAGGTAAATGGAACCATTGGACTGTATTCAAGCGACGGCCGTCTTCTTATCGGGAGCTCACTGGTCAGAAAGGTTATAAAACAGGATGAAACTATTTATCTGCAACGTAAACGTAAGCGGCTACACAATAAGCAAGTTAATTAATATCTTGCATTAAGCAAACTCAAGTATATAAACAAGGCCGAATCGAGTACATAGCGCTGGTAACCATGCATAAAAAGCATATATTAGTAAGGAAAATGTTCTTAGGTATCTTCATTGTATGCAGTGGATCCCTCTGGAGCCCAGCGTGTGTTGTTAAAAAAAAAGTTTTTCGACATTGTTTGTCAAGAAGGTTTTTCTGTTTTTTCTTGTCAATAAGGTTTTTCTGTTTTTTCTTGTCAATAAGGTTTTACAATTATTTCTTGTCAGTAAAGTTTTTAATTTTCTGAGAGTTAAGGAAATGTGGCACCTACGAATGCCCGTTTGAATAAAATTACGCTTTTCCGCTGTCATAAAGAACTGAATACGACCGCTTCGGGTATCTCTTCTGATAGGAAACGACATTTGACGCAGAAGGGTTTGCACACACGGAGTGATAAGGCGTTGTGAGCTTCCGCAAACCAAAGAAACGGTTAAAGCTGAAAAGAACTGCGAACAGCTTAATAGTTCTAAGTTAGCCATCGTCCAGAAGCGCTCGGACCTCTGCAATCGTAGATGCGTTACGTACATAAACCGTTGAGCCGCGCATCCTAACCCATGCAAATCTTATTTTTCAGAGGTGGGTGATGACTGCCTCTTCAGTCGCAACTGGTGTTTGTGGGGCACGTTCGTTCTGCTGCTCTCGCTGGTCGGCATCGTATGCGCAACAGCCCTGTACATGATGACTGGTCACAAAGCTCCGTTTAAGGTTAGAATCTCGTCTACTAACTGCCACACGTTGATTTAATGCCCTCTAATCACAAGGTTTACCCACAATTTCTTCTGCGATTGTGCCGATTGATGCAATGATGTAGTGTATTCCGCGGTGTTAGAGATACTGCCAGAAAATAATAATGTCAGACCGCCCGACAGCTGGCAGCAGCAGCAGCAAACCCGCGAGTCATCGCCATATTGCGATAAGAAGAAAACCCCGTTGAGATTGAAGCTGGTCACTTTGGATGCACGCCAAATTCGTACGTAGTAAAATCAGTAATCTACGTTGCGCGGGTCCTTCTACAAGGCCTAGGCAAGCAACGGTGTGATACTTAGATGACGGTTTTGTCGCAAAGGATTCTGCAACGATGCTAGCGGACACTAAGCGTGTCGTGACTTTTCGAAAACCGACATAGCACTGAACTCAGCCAAATGATCCTGTCAAGCTCACGACTTCAGCGGCCAACTAGATATTCAGCAATCGTCTGCCCTCCGGAGCTGTAAAATTGTTCACGGAAATAATTTTGAACTGTTCGAATCAGTTTCTCTATACATGGTGGAGATCCTATATTAGAAGCTATGGGAGATAACCGGGCTGCTACTGCTTACCGGCGCTCATAGCGCTGTTGTTCTTTGGACATTCTGCACCGCGGTTATAACCTCACGGACGGCGTAATGTTCCTGAAAAAATTAATCGACTCATTCACCGGCATTCTTGGTACGTCCAAAGGGGAAGCATCAGGGCCTGACTGCACTATCCTCCCACTCCCACTTTTATCGGCTGCTCGTCTCAACCACTCTCCTGAAAATGCCGCGCGACCCTATCCTGCCTTGTGGTTTCCTTTACTGTATTGCGCGGCAAAATGGCGTCGAAAGGATTCCTTGTCTCCGTTGGGGTAATTATGTATCCAACCATTTCTCTGATGGGGCTCCTCAGAGCCGTAAACCCCGAGTACCTAACCCAAAGAAACTCTGATATCCTCCCCACCCCCCAGGCTCGGCTATACTTTGATACTCGCTGGGGTCTCACGTTCTACCGCTCCGTACGCCTGGCCAATACATTTCAGTCATGAGGAAAGTCGGAAGTGCGTTGAGGGTGTGACATGGAGGCTCTGATGGGCGTGCATCGATGTAATTAGGATGCTGAGCGGACCTCGCCCTTATCGTTGATGATGATGACGACATGGTTGAGTACGATATTTTGGTCGTTGGAGTGTATGTTGAGTCGGCTGTCGTTTCGTCGTACTGGCGCTGTCTTGTCTTAAGAGCGTAATAGATAGTTGTTCTGTTGCTATGTTGTGGATGGCGTCGTCCCAATATCAACAACTGTATAAAAACCACAATATAAATATCAACAAGAGCAGTATACGGATGCCGAGGATAAAATGTAAGCTTTACCCCACCTAGATAAGCACCAAATTATATCCGTAGACAGTCTCTCTTACTGTTTTGATAGTTCAATCTCCTCGTGCGGATGGAGTGGCAGGCAACCAAAGACAATAAGACGATGTAGATAACCATGTTTAATCTGAATGTCATCCACCTGCACAGCAAACAGGGATAGAAGAACGAAAATGATATGAATGCCTTTCTCTGTCCCCAGCTCTCTATTTGACGCTGTCTGGTACAAGTACAAATGATTTCCACAATAGGAAATTAACCTGGTAACACCTGTTAGCAAACAGTTAACCTGCACCTAAGGCGTTTGACCATGCATCGAAAGTAAAGTAGGAGAGGCAGTACAGGTTGTTTCCTTCAGTTCTTGGTTTAGATTTAATACGGCCGGTAATGCTTGTCTTCACACAGAGACAAACACAGGCATGCACGCCCGCGCACTTAAGCGACGTAACTATGTTATGCGTGTTGTTTCATATCGACTTCTGTCACCGTTATCGTAATAGGTGCTACTTTCTGATGATGACCCCACCTTCCGATCGGGCCTCCGGCGGGCAGTGCCGGGAGTGCAATCAGGGAAGATCTGCCCATCTATGTGTTAATTGCTTGTTCCTCTTCCCTTCTCTGTGTCCGGTGTGTGGTTTATGCTGTTTTCGTGCGGCCGCAATCCGCCAGTAGTATGGCGTAGTTTTTGATGCTGGCTCCTCGCACACGTCGGCACACCTGTTCCGCTGGGACGCGGCTAAGGCCAATGGTACTGGTCGCGTCTTCGAAGTCACCCACGTCACCGGCAAGCGGTAAGTCTATGCCAAGCTCGCTTAGCTTCACGCATAATGGTTAGGTACTAAATAATTGATTATTTGTCCAGTTTCTACTACAGGGTATATATATATACCTTGTAGTAGCTACTGGAGAATTGGGCATGTGCCAAATAAACGTCATCTTATGTAGTTCCATTTATAGAGAAAATCATATTTAAGCCTCTGTCATTCTGGTCTAACTGGCCCTGCAGTATCTGTCTTAGCCCATTAACATAACAAATGTCTAAACTAAACCTGCGACTGTGATAAGTCTAATTTTATGATTTATCATGCTAGATGACATAACTATTGTAGTAAAGCTACTTGCGTATGCTTGCAGCAAATGCAGAGATTAGGTTTGTATGGTCGCGGCTAATTTTGAAGGTGAGGCGCCAAATTATTAATTTGCTTAGTTTTATTAACAAACGTATTTAAGTTTAGCTAAATGTAGGATTATGTTGGACTGAGCATATATAAAAATTCAAATTTTATTATTTATCCTCTTGCATATGTTTACACGCATGTTGTCTTCTAGAAAGAGTACTTTGCTCACGCCTCATGTGCAAAACAAAAAATCGACTCCGCATACATGTACACCACTTGATTGTCTATTAGCTAATGCGAATTTTACACCTATGGTTGCTATTACTTGCTATGAAAATGCTTTAAGAAAAGGCATCAGTCGCCTCAGCCATAACGAAACCTATGTGGAAATATCGGAAATTCTCGAGAAGCTCAGTGAGGTGCTCCCGACCACAACGTCTCCTAGTGGAATACCGGTACATCTAGCTGCTACAGCCGGCATGCGGATATCTCGGTAAGTTTAGCACGTGATGGCATGCACGGTAAGATTCTATAGACGCTGCAATTCTACTCTTCGAGAGCTTTAGTTGGATTATACACGTATTTTTCCACTGCTGCTGCCACTGCTGTTATATATTTAACCGTCTAACTTATTGCATATATATATATATATATATATATATATATACAGGATCAACCGTTTAAATTGACACGTGCTTTATCGCTCCTTTTTGAGCCCGTACCTAAATAAAAACAGATATTTAGATGATTTTTTGGCATTAATCAACGGGAAAACTTGCGATGAATACTCGTATTAAATAAAACTCACGCTCACGCTGCTCACTTTTTCAATTCGGGGTCTAAGCCGCAAACAAGCCCGTGTCAAATTATATCTGTATAAATTGTTGAACAATCTTTTAATAGCGGTAGTGGGCGAGCCCACTTAGCATGCCGAGGTTTGTTGGACTGTCGCTCAATCATGTCCCACACATTGTACTCAATTCGAATCGGGGCTGTTTGGCGTCCATAAGTCTTTGCCTGTCTTTAACATAAACATTCTCATAAACAAGCCTGCATATGGTCGTTATAGCCACTTTAAATGCACACGCAAAGCTGCTAATCGAGATTAAAAAATTATATTTTGTAAGATGGCGAATCGAGATTAAAGGATTGTATTCGGACTCTATAGGTCAGTTGTTGACTCCTTGTCGTGCTCGTTCTGTCTGAATTCTGCCTCTTTACTGCGTGAAAACCTGGTTCTGTTTCTTCTGCAACCGTTTAATCAGTTGCGATCTGTTGAGTTGCCCGTGACTGACACCTAAAAAAATTGCAAACTGGGCGCAGGTCCGTTCGGCGCGGAGGCACGGACAATAGTCGCTTTTTGTTCATATGTCGAAAATGGCGCTATTTTCTGATAGGTTTTAAGATGCACTTGCTTCACTAGCAGCCTTCGTGACCAGTGTATAGGACTCACAAACCCACTAAACCTTCCCCACCTTCCCAGACTCGGTATAACTTTGGCATTACTTCAGAGTTTAAGTCGAAAGAAGACGCTACCATATTTTACCATGGTTAACACGAATTCATGTTGTACTGAACATACACTTTCGTCTGCTACCCATCAACAGGATGAGCGCATATCTGACACGACGAAGATTCAAACCGAAAAGCCCGCCAGTTTAGACAGCCCAGGAGCATTTAAGCAACTTAATACGTTAACTTAATATATACTATGGTTCCCACTGCTGCTGCTGCTGCTGTTCTTGTCGTTTGAGTACTTAGTGTCGTTATTCTTGCTAGTGCTTTTAGATGTCTTGCGTTATGTGTTTTTTACTGTCAATCGCGTTGTTTCTACTGATATAGTTAGGTTTTTGTCTGTTTTTCTATTGTCGCAACTCTACAAGGCTCAACAACTCCGAGCAGGCTGCGTCTTTGCTATGTGCTGCTGCTACCGCAATACGAGACAGTGAGTTCCTGTTTCGTGGCGTGGAAATCAGCGATGGAATCGACGAAGGTATCTCTGCTTGGGTTAGTCACACCACACATACTTTGGTTTAATCATTTGTTCATATATATATATATATATATATATATATATATATAATATATATATATAATATATATATATATATATATATATATATATATATATATATATAAATATATATATATATATATATATATAAATATATATATATATATATATATATATATATATATATATATATATATATATATAATATATATATATATATATATATATATATATATATATATATACATACAGCACTACTGCTATTGCTGAGGAGTAGCAACTGGTCACAATCATAGGCTATCGCTAAGCGCTGGCCTAGCTCGCAAATTACAATAGCCACGGCCTCTATTCGTAAAAGGAGATAGAGACACGTAAAAGGAGAAAAGAAATATAAAATTAAGGGAATTACTTTTGATTATAGACCATCTCCATCCCCTACCTGGAATTGCCGTGAGGCATATTTTCAATGAACCAAAAGCCGGCCATGTGGGATATCTAGGGTTCCTCAACATTCCATGTGGCAGCATAGCCGCTGACTCTCAGCGGTTTAGTTTATTATTTTCAAATCATTCCTAATGAGCATCGCTTAAAGAAGATTCGATCAGCAACAGTTGACAACTAGAGATTGTACAACTATAGATTAGGCATCAAAATCAGAATAATAAAATGCTCATTTGTTCGAATGTTCATTCAAACATTTATTCACCTTTGCCAGGTAGTATAAACATAATATATATCTCTTCACTATATACAATAGCGGCTAAAATTGCACCATTGGGCATGGTCGTGTCACATTGGGGGTTGAGCCCACGAGACATCCGGTATATAAGTATATACTACACGGACTATACAACCCAATTTTCTCCTATATGGAAGTAGACGAGAAAGTGCTCATCGCGAATATTTTAAGATGGGGTCAGTCAGGCTACCTAGGAAAGGGACCAGAGGACAGGAGGCGGCGTGGTATCTTCCACAGTGTGCTTCGCATCTAGAGCACCTGCAATGGTCATCTGGTTCGTGGAAGTCCCGCACGATACACAGTTTATGATGAAAGGCGTGTACGGCATAGCGGGTTACAACATGACGGTTGTGACGGTACGCTCCTCTTCATTCATTACGAGTCATAGCTCCAGTTTCGAAGAATTTATCATCGATATCCGCGAATTTTATCTCCCAGCATTCGAGGTTGTTCTTGAAAGCCGTTGTCGCCGACAGATCGAGGCGGTGGTGCAGATTTTCGGTGAACAGCGGTGTGTCTGCTACGAGATATACTAGGCGGTTCCGGGTCGAGATGTGTAATCCCAGACCTCTTGAGAAAGGAGGAGCCTTAACACGGTTAAGCTGTTCGAGGTTCTGCGCCGTGAAGTCCTCCCAAATGACACTTATCCCATACGGCGCGATCTGGGCTATTTTGAGATCGAACAGTCTCAAGGCGGTTCCGAGTGACAGGAGCTGCGGCGATTTTATTGCCCATACGGCGGTCACTGCCTTCCTGCACCTCTCGGCGATGTGTGCGGTGAAGCTGCGGCCGTTGTAAGATAACAGTAGCCCCAGGTATGGAAACCTATTTACGTAAGCGAGCGGTACACTGGCGTATCGCAAGGTGTCAGTGCCAGTGACACTGCCGCCCCTCCTGAATTTCATTGCTTCTGTCTTTCTCTGGTTTACCGTTAGACCCAAAGCATTTACAGCGACGTGAAGACGGGCTAAGGCTTGCTGTACCTGAAACCTGCTTGGACCATATATGACCAAGTCGTCCGCATACAAGATAACTTTGACTAGATTTCTCGGGCCTCTTATTTGGGCGGGCAGGTCCTTCAGTAGGATAGAGAACAGGAGAGGGCTCAGGTTGTCACCCTGAGCTAGGCCTGTTGTCTGGGCGAAAGGTTCGAGTTCGGCGATACCATCCTCGATCGTTATTCTGTCCTTCCATTTATTCAAATGTGTTTGTTTTGAGCGCTGTGGACTTTGGTGAGGTAAGATTTAGGTCTGCAACATAGATCCAGCATATTTTAGTAATTTTATTGTCACACTCTCTCTCTCTCTCTCATTAACAGGGAATTTCCAATAATCATTCTATTACGAAAATGGTTGACGAGTTCTACCATTCCCTATCTGTATCTTGAAAACATTTTGGGACACCGTATATATATATATATATATATATATATATATATATATATATATATATATATATATATTTATAGTAAAACGATGGGCGGGCCTAAGGTGGTACATTGGTAAGAAACCTAAACATGAATGACATCTTGCATGGTCGTCATCTCGGATGAAGGAAATTAAGGGGGTCTGTCAGTATAGTCACACATCCCGAATCCCGCTGTTGCTGCTGCTGCCTAAAGCAGCAACGGAAATACCTGCGTTATAACATCTCATCCCGTTCTCAGGTGTCTCTCAACTACAAACTGGAACGATTAGTCGACCTGCGACGCACCATCGGCACCATGGACATGGGCGGAGCGTCTGTGCAGATCGCCGTTGAGGTCGACAACGCCGATCCGTTGAGGTACACGAAAGAGATGCAGCTGTTCGGCGAGCGCCACCGCGTGTTTAGTATGTCAAGTCTCTGCTTTGGCAACGACCAGTCGTACAACCGGTACCTGGTGACTCTACTCATCAAGAGCGTAAGCGCCTATCCACTCCCTCAACCGCACACCTAACCGCCCTCTCTCCTCATCAATTGACTTATAGACAAATCGATATCTAGATACTGCGCCTCGATCCGCTCTTCATGCAGTGCCAGTGCAACGCAACAAATATTGTATCTTTCCTTCCTCCAACAGAGCATTGGCTAGCAAAACAAATGCCGACATGAAAAGATTTCTTTTTACCAAGTCGCCAGAAGCTGCGCCACGAAGCGAATGATCGAAATATCGACTACGTAACGATATGTACATCTAGCTGGATAGAGCAGACAGACTCAACTAGACTGAATTCGCATCAAAGAGACAGCGCCGGCACGACTAGAATTAACTTAGAATCAGCTTGCACGGTCTTCTGGCTCAACATGTACTTTCTTATAAAGTCATCGTGCCAGTGAAAGACAACGCTCAATCAGATCACAATAATCGGCCCAGATTATTTAACTAAAACGTTTTCGAGAACTTGAGAATTACAATTTAAACCCATCAGGCATTTCAGCCAAGTACTAAATCGAGTGTCTTTTCTGTGACAACGTTGTCTGTTCTTCGGATATATGCGCCATTCATTGGTCTGCTCGTACAGTGTAGTCCATATTAGGTTTCATACTTTCTTTTCACCCGTTTCATACTTGATTTCTTATTTAGCCCGCATTTTGTAGAAGCTGCCGTCGATTCTAATCTCTCCTCGCACAGTGTAGTCAATGTTAGACCACCCTTTTCATATTTGATTTCTTATTTAGCCCGATTTGCAGGCATTGTCGTTGATTCGAATCTCTCCTCGCACAGTGTAGTTCATGTGAGATCAACCCTTTTCATACTTAATTTCTTATTTAGCCGCATTTTGTAGAAGCTGCCGTTGATTCTAATGAACTCGTTCATATGCATTTACACTTCCGTCGAGCTCGGCTCTGTGCAGTAGTTTAGGTACGGCTCAGCTCCTCAAGGGACGATCTTCTACAAATTAGGTGTGGCATTGGTACACGATTTAGGAAGATTGCCTTGACCTAGTGTAGGTAGAAATCCTTATTGGACAATCCAACACAAGGGTACCGTGTGCGCCATGTGCTTCCTCCAAAGCAAACATAAGACAGAAGACGCAAGGTGTGGAAGAAAAGAAGGTTCTTAATCGTTGATGTAAGCGTTCATCTACCTTGTTCGGAGGTTCATTAACAAAGTTAGGCCCTTAAAAGACCTAATTTCGTTTATGAAACTCAGATCGTATCTAACAAACGGTCTCCGCTTGACTGTCACAGAACACAGTACGAATGTGCTCCCTGCGATAGATTAATCGGTTTGGAAACTGACACTTCCTACCAGGTTGAGGGATGGGAACGAACTGAACAACCGCTTGCAAACTGAGAAAATGTTTGCCCAAGTGTCAGACATTATGTGAGGCTTGCTCACTGCTTTGTAAGCGGTGTTAAATCGCCTTCTTCATCAGTCGTTGACGTCTCGTTAATTTAAAACTACGACATGCTGCACTTACACGGTTATAGCCACTTTATAGAGTTAGACAGAACAGTAGAACAATATTTCATTTAAACTGGTATTCACGTTTCAGAAAGCTTTTGAGGAGGCAAACTTCACCATCCAGAGCCCGTGCCACTGTAACGGCTACAGCGGCAAAACGACACTTCATAACATCCTTGGGCCATGCACTCAAAGCTCGCTTCTACCTGAAATCCTCAACGACTGCCAGGTTAATATATGCACACCGTGTGTTCGAATGATTAGGCAAGGAATAGGCACATGAATTTATTCATTTATTTATTAATCACCTTTGTTAGGTATATATTATAGTCAAATATTATACATAAAAACACGGTCACTGGGCCAGCCTGGCCAGTGATTCAACTCTGGGGCACTTCCCCGCATGATATCTCCCACAAGCTCTCCCACGCCTGTTACAGATACATTCTTAGACACATTAAGACACCGATTTACTTATAAGGCTGCACGTTAATGTGCGTTCTGAAACCGGTGCTTTTGACTTTGAGCAAAACCCGATTATGGTGTACTTCCAACACCGGCCAAATGTATGTCGAACATTAAGACCATATATATGGGGACCGTGATCGAAACTGTGGGCTGCCTACATTATTCGGCCTAAAATTTGAGCCACTTACCGAGGGATTGGCAGTAGCGGTTTTTCGTTTAGTGGCTAGCAAAAGTCTATATATATATATATATGTACAAGAAACATGCGCAAACCATTTGGCACAAATGAGTCACTACAGGGTCACTACTGGCTTGTTTCAGGTCATCGACATTGAAGGTTCGTGGGATCCGCAGATGTGCGCAAGCATTGCCGAAGAAGTGCTCAACGTGAAGGCGTGTCAGGCCAACGGATTTGCACACTGTTTCAGTGACTTGCCAGCGCCGCTACCAATGGACAGGGAGTACGTCGCGTTCTCTTCATACTACTTCACGGTGCACGAGACGCGATTCAACTCGAAGAACTTCACAAAACTTCAACAGACAGCGTCTACGTTCTGTGACCTACCGTACGCCGAGTGGATTAAGGAGTACTACAATAACTCGAAAGAGTTCTCAGCGTATGGCTGCTGGAAGATTAACTACGTAACCCGGCTTTTCGAACACAAATACAACTTTACTGAGGCGGGATTTTCGAATGTGCGATTTGCGCAAAAGGTTGGTTTGACAACAAAACGACTCGGCTAATTGGCTGTTGTATCTAAATGATGTATTGAACGTTATTTTCTCACCTCCAAACGAGAAACAATACCTTTATAGAACGGAAAATCGTCGCGTATGGGATATTACTAGACTACTTTCGTTTATTAATTTTGTGGATTTTGCTGAGAAAAAGGAAAGTTTGATTTAATATAATTCTGTATAATCAAAGGCCAATAATAGTAATACTAATTTGTAATACAGTGCTGTGATCGACAGCAGATTCGTCGCCTGTCTACTCTGCTCTCTGGTAAACGACTGTTAGTCGGAATCACCTTTCGTCGTTAGGCCAGCATCACTGCCATGGGACCTCCTAGTGGCTGAACAAAGTAAAATGTATCTAGACGAAGGTCTGGATCTCACCAGGGCCAGGAGTGCCACCATATCGGCCTGGCATGAGGAATGGGCGCAGGTAAGACCCGGTGTGACCACAGGGAGCTGGACCAAGAGTCTGATACCGGACCTCAGGGCATGGTATGACCGCCGACACGGGGAGCTTTCCTACTGGATGACTCAGGTTCTGACTGGACACGGCCAGTTCCAGAGCTACCTGTCAAGGATTAGGAAGGCCATCAGCGATATCTGCGTACTGTGCGACTCTGGAGAAACGGACAACGTAGAGCATACTGTTCTGCGCTGTGATGCTCTCAGGGAAGCACGGGACGCAGCACCAACCGCTGGAAGAGGCCGACCCATCAAGGAGGTGGTCTCCCATATGATGACTTCGGCGGAGGCATGGAGGGAGGCGACGAACTTGTTCGACGCTGTTTTGACACTCAAGACAGCCAAGGAAACGGCCAGGCGGGAGAGGTTTGAGCGGGTCTCTCGGGAGAGTGGTCGAAACGAGGAGCCGAGGGAGGGGGGAGGGGGTGTGTAGCAGCCAGGCCCTCATGGTCTCGACGCACCCTCACAGGACGGATTACAAAATGGCATCCCCCTATCCAACCGCAGGTAGACATGCGGTAGAGAACGGCAGAGACGCCTCTCCCACGGTTTCGATGTAATGCCAAAGTAATACCGAGCCTGGGGGGTGGGGAGGAATCCGGGTTTAGTGGGTTTGCGAGTTTCACACTAGTCACGCAGGCTGCTAGTGGCGCATGTGCATCATGCATTCCCAAAACCTCCCAGAAAAAGAAAAAAAAGGCCAGCGTCGTCAGCTATCGGATATAGATAGATCGGATTCTCCCCGCGATCATCTCGACTCTCGTAGCCGTCGTTGTGACATAGGCCCAGCAGACGATTAGGCAAAGTCGACAAGTGTGCCACACAACGAAATCATCTCCAAAAGAAAACCGCGGCGGTTAGGGAAAATTGGCACGACTTGCAGGCATAATGGAACAAGCGTTGAAGAACGATTCTGTAGGTGAAAAAGGTCACGAAACCGAGGAGCCGCCGCTAAGACCTCTGGCGGCTGTTGTCATGTCGTCGGCCAGGAGAGTGAATGAACCACTATTCCGACCAGAGTCGAGAAGGGCAGTAAAAGTATCGTCTGCAAAGACGGTAGCCAAGTAGAACAGAGGCTTACACAAATGTGCCGCGTTCACAAGCGGTTGCTCCTCTGAATAATACGGACGTTGGAATTACCCAAATGCTCTAAAACTTCGTAGTGTGCTTTGAATATATATAAATAGATCCGAATATATCGTCCGGGAGCAAACGCGCGTATTACAACCCAATTTTAAATTCCACGATTTTTTTTTTGTTTAATTTCCACGCTTTTCAGACTTCTCACATTTTGCAAACACTACGGTCGAACACTAAGAACATCGCAGAGCTCTGCAAGCTTCCCGACAACACTCTCCAGCGTCCGAAAGTACCCGATTAGCAAAAAAATAATGAGCCATTATTAGCCAATCGCCCAATCACCTCAAGCACAATTGATACCCCTAGAAAGCACATTTAAGCACATCTCCTGATCTCCATCCATCTGCGGATGCTAAGACCCTCTCTTAGTCTCGCCAGAATCTCTGAGATGCGAGGATAATTTCTAGAGAAGCAAGAGAAATCTGTACCGCAGCCATTAAGCTAAGGCATTAGGTAATTTTAACTCCGGTAAGTTTTTCACTACAATGGGTGTAGTTGTATGCAGACCTTTCCCTAATACCTTCGGTTCGAGTTCAGCGACGTTGTCCTTTATTATTCTGCTGAGGGTAACTTTTGGAATTTTCTTTCGAGTCAGGACCAACATAAGAGTGTGTAGAGTCATAACCTGTTCCAACTATGGTGATCCAGCCTTGAATTAATTAAACTTCTAGGCTGGATCACCATATAACGTTCCTAATATCTTCAGAGTTCAGCGACGTTGAACTCGAACCGAAGATATTAGGGAAATGTCTGCATACCACTACACCCGTTGTGGTGAAAAACTTCGGTAGATCAAGTGAAGATCATCACAGTATGAGTCTAGCTTGCAGGGAATTAGCCGAAGATTGCGTCGTCATCTTCATAAGTACGAAATTAAACGGAAACACACCTCTATTCCGTCTACCAATACTTTATGATGCGGTCCTTACTGGCCTTAGGATGAACAGAAGTTCTAGTCGGCCAACGGCTTGCGGATAACGGTCTAAAAGACGTTGCTATAAATAAAAATAACATTCTGGCAGCAGTTTCACCTCATCAGAGTAGCCATAAAGGGAGACTACAGTGCCTGCCACTCGTGTTTTTGTGCAAGAACAGAATATTCAGCAAGAGTGCTAGTCAACTTGAATGTTACGCTCTTAATATTATACGGAGGAACCTAATTCTAGAAAAATGAAAATACATCTTCAAAAGCGGAGGCAGGCGTAGAACCTTGCCAATGAGTCTCTATCGTTCATCGAGACTGAACACTAAGGGTAAGAAGCTGTGCTGTTTTGGTTTTTCAGGTGAACGGATCTTCCGTATCCTGGCCTCTCGGCTATATGCTGAACGCTACGAACGCGATTCCTGCAGGACGGCCAACGCCACCTGTACTCACTATGCCGCTATACGCGGCTACGATCGCAATTCTCCTGCTTCTCTTATGCAGCTCCTTCATCATGTTTCGTTGTCATCACAATGCCGATATGCGGAAAGTCCAGGGCCTAATGTTTGCCTCGTCACTTTAGAGGCACAAAGAAGTGGTCAAAACATGGTTGCCGATACAACTCACGGCGCGCCCCGCAACAATGGATATACAGTACTCTCTGAGTTAAAAAGAAAATAAAACTATATTGTTTCAATTCATCACCACAGTTGCCTATCGCTTTGCTTTGAAGGTGCTGTTTGTGAACACAGTGTTGCAAATTCACGAATCTATCCTGACCGTTTAGGCAACTTAGTGAACGTAATCTGTCAATTCCGACTGTCTTCCACTGTTGTATAGAGAAATAGCCCACACGAAGAAACCCAATCAGATTGCAGTCGTGCGCAATGTATTCGGTCAGTATTTAATAAGTCACCTTCGGCCGAACGCGTCGCATGTGCCTATGAAAACTGAAAATGGCTTACAGGCCGACAAAATCCTCGTTGCGGTCTTCCGAGTATTTCAATCGTCGAGTTTTCGTTGGTTGAGGCGTTTTTTAAAGAGCAAAAGTCTCTAACTCTAAGCTCTGGTCTTAATCTTTTAATACAATGACGAATCAGTTCTTCCTCCTTCACAATACGTGACATATTGGCGCAATAACAATAGTTATTTTTAATTAATAGGCATTCTTTCCATATATTTAGCCTTTCTTCACGCAGCATTTGTCTTGTAGCGTCGTTGTCTTTTAGATGGGCTCATTGGTCTTCCGTAGATAAGCCAGACACATCACGGAACACATTAATTATCCGCAAGAGCTAAGGAGATATCTCATCTTAGCTCCTATTAGTGCACCTAAATCGTCATCTGCCAATAGATGCAGAGCCAATAGTAATGAGTACTTCAAAAACAGCTTGGGATATCCCTCTTACGAGCAAGACTTCTTCTTCAATTATCTTTAAATTACTAAAAACTTGAATGTTTAATAGACTTTAGAATACTAGATCTAAATACCTAATCCACACTTCCAAAACAGCTTGGGGTATCCCTCTTACGAACAAGATCTCTTCATCATTGATCTTTAAGTTGCTAAAAACTTGAATGTTGAATAGACTTAAAGATAGTATACCTGAAATACCTAATCCACACTTCACTAGCAGTCCAACCTGGTGTAGCTTCAAATGTAATCGAAAAGCTTACTTTTTCAAAAACCCCCCGCAGAGGAAACGATCAATGTTTTCGATTACGTTTGCTAGCCCCATGTAGACAAAATCCGTCTTAGAACCAAGATTTATCGTAAAATATGTAGTTTTTGCATCTGAATTTCATTACGTTAGTTTAAAGCAGAACAAATATTGTATTAAATATAATTCTTAATAAATAAAATTATTTGCAATTTTAATATTTTGGCTTTCACGTTCAAACTCAATAAAAAACATTTCCGCCCCCTGTTCTATTGGAAAAATTATTATTCGCCAAGTTGTACTGAATCCTAGCGTGTGTTGGACGAATTTTGTGAGACCCCGTAAAAAAAAAAAAAAAAAAATATATATATATATATATATAACCATATGTTTTGCTTAAAAGAAGACTTTGAGACACTATGTAACTGCAAAAACAAACGGAAATCTTTTTAATGGGTTACGCAACTAGTAATTACAACAATGTTAATCATTTTCAGGCATATATATCTCTATCCTTCAGTCAATTTATTATCGTATACTGGATAACGTTGCCGTTGATAAAAACGTTGCTTGTATCTGTAGGTAATATCAATATCACTGAAACATATACATACCACAATGTTAAGCGTCATTGCATTGAATGGTCTTATCGTAGAAAAAATATTTACAAATCAGTTCTAGCCACCGCTTACGTGCGTCTACCTGGTTTACTTGCAGGTTCATTCTTTGTCATATTTTAGTGACTAGCTGCATGTTTGCTCTGTACAGCTTGAACTATATAAAGAACAGTGCCGGCATTAGTATATATATATATATATATATATATACTAATATATAAAGGTAATCATACTCAGCGGTATATCCCTTAACAGTTGACATGAGTCGCATGTGTTACTAGTCGCCGTTGAGTCAAAGTAATTCCGTACGTTGGTTTCCCGTAGACATTTTAAATGAGACTTTGCCATATTATGTAATTAAGTGGTTTTGCACAAGATCGTTTCTTCCTTCGTGACTTCCTGGCTTCTGGCAAGACATTTTTATCACTGAACAAGACGGTAACTAAGCATGTCGTTTTCCTGCTTATGCACGCAGGACAACCGCATTCTCATTGAACAACTTTAATCATTGTTGCTGTCGCTGATAGCTGCTGCTGCTGTTGCCC
This sequence comes from Dermanyssus gallinae, assembly GCA_003439945.1. NCBI lineage: Eukaryota > Metazoa > Arthropoda > Arachnida > Mesostigmata > Dermanyssidae > Dermanyssus > Dermanyssus gallinae. Next base: position 379,213 of record QVRM01004946.1, on the reverse strand, counting down.
TCATTTCAATTTGTTATTGTTTTCAGTCTCAACAGAACCGCTTCTGTAGTAGCGGAATCGTTTTCTTTCTATCTTATAACAGCTGATAACGATCTGGCCAATGGCCTTACAGCTTTATCATACGGACATACAAGCATGTCAGACGAAGTTTGTCAAAACTGACGGATTTCCAGAGATTTCCAAAATTGTGGTGACTGCTACATACTGAGCCGTCCACAATAGTGTTTATTGTTGCTGTACGTACTTTGGCCCAACGACTATGAAACGAACCCCGTTTGTGACTGTAAAATTCTTCAAAAAATCAAGTGAGCGTATGCACTAACAAGAGGAACAATTTTTAAAATGTATTGGAAAACATTCCTTATCACTTCAATCTAGTTATACACAGGCTATTGGAATAAGGCAACTAATTTATGTATGTATATATATATATATATATATATATATATATATATATATATATATATATGTACGATTTCAGTTGGCTTTATACGTAGGCAATATTCTTGAGAGAATAGGTATATAAAACTGTACATAATCTGCCAGTGACTTGACTAGTTGACCAACTGTGACCCACATCACGTGGTGTTTCTGGCTTGCAACTGGGAGACGTGAAATTGTGAATTTGTTTTGTATTAAAGCGATTCAAAGACAAAAAGCAACTTATCAACAACTGATGAACTTTGGTAGTCAGCCGTGGACCAGATTACAGATACGGGTTCGGTGCAAAGAAGGAATTGTTAGGTACTGATCTTAGTGTTCATCTAATTGGAACAGTGTAGTCCTTCTATTAGTGCAACTCTGTGCAAAAGGAAAAAATATCTCCAATTTTTCGCCCACCTATGGAAAGAAGCATCTGCATATGGTCGTTCAAATTACCGGAAACACCAATATTCACCTTATTTGTTGCCTCTTCTTAGACAATGTGTGGCGGCTGAACTCACAACTGCCTGTACAAAGATGTGTTTATATCTACTCTATGCAGTATCACGAATATGAGCTTGAAGCTTGGCTATGGATGTACACGTTCGAGACTCGACATTTTCAACTTCACAAAATATCGCCATGCAGCAACCTCTGTCGCTAACTGCTGAACGACAGACTGCACCAGTCTGTTATTCACCAAGTTGTTGTTGTTGTTGTTGTTGTTGTTGTTGTTGTTAACCAATGTCGACCGTTTTCGAGCATATGAAGAGCAGTAATTATTGAATACCACAACTGCATCTAGCGTGTATTTTAGTGTCGTTTGTGTACATTATATACAAAGAGGCCGAAGAGATGTGGACGCATTGCTTTACTGCTTGACGGGTTGGTTCTAACTGGGGCTACCCCAGGAGGCTACTTCTTGTGTAGCGCAATTGTTGTCTCCGGAAAAGGGCACAAAAGGACTAGATTTGATCCATAAGCCGGTATTCACCTTGCGCGCTCTCCCCATCTTTCTATCTTTCTTAATCCGTTCCCCGCGTCCTGGTTTCGCCCCATCCGGCAGAAACACCAACATGTTACGCAGTCCCGCAGAGGTGCGAGCGTTTCAGCCCAGATCATCAACCACATTCTCATCTCTCCTCCCTCGCGTCGTTATTATCATTATCATCGTCATCATCAGCCGCAGCATCATCATCATGTCCCATCATCACCGATGCCTTCTCTTGTGATGTCTCCCTCCGTAGCCTCCCTGTTGTTGGGTCGTCGGGCCAGTGGCAGTGGTCGTTGTGGCTGTTGTAGCGTTGGCGTTTGTGCCTGTCGACAGTCGCCGCGACTCGAGCCGCGCGCGAGACGTGTTATCGCTGAACATGGCGCTCGTCTCCGTAGTCGCTGACGTGGTTCCCGCCGCCGCCGCCATTCGGCTTGCTGCTGATGCGGGCACTGTAGCTGCTGCTGCTGCCAGAACGGCGTCGCCGTTTAGAGTCGTCGACGGTGAAGATCTCCTCGTTCGGGCGCGTGACTGACACCGGCAGTTGGCCGGACGAGTTGTGCTGCCCCCTGGCGGAAAGTGCGACAAACAAAGCACGCGATAGCGCACGCGATACACGCGCCCATTAGCATAGATTAGCACTAGCGCAAGTTAGCTAGAGGTTAGGAGAGAAGCAACTGCATCTTACATATATAAGGAAATAAAGCTGTAACTATATATATAAATATATATATATATATATATATATATATATATATATATATATATATATATATATATATATATATGTATAATGAGAAGAATTGAGAAAAGCATAATTTGATTCCGATCCGTCACCTACATCGGTGAGGTGACTAAAACGAGAGAACAGTGAAAACGTGTGCTCAATAAGGGATGGCTGCACAGAGGCAAAAGCTGCAATACTAACCAAATAGATATTATATATATATATATATATATTAAAAAAAAAATTGACATTCTTAAAAAAAACAAATAGATGAGACCTCGTTTACAATTGCCGATATATACGGAAGACGTACGTGTTTTTGGCCTTATCCTACTATTCGATTCGTATTAAAGCATTCGAGCGGTTTGAAAACAAAGCACGTTTGCATTATCGTGCGTGCAGGTGGCTTGATCGCGGATTCCTGTATTGGGCTCATTATCTTATATCGTTTCCAATTTTGATCATATGAATGCTAAACGAAACTTAAATGGACTATGGCCGACGGACACAAAAAAATATAATTAAAGATGTGGTACATTAAAATATTTTTATGAGGAATGTTTGTTTTCAAACGGAAAGACTTTACCGACTAGATACTGCCTGCACCTTACACTGGTATTAAATTAAAAAATACTTTACATATTTATTGTTAAACCACACATATATATATATATATATATATATATATATATATATATATATATATATGTAGACATATATATATATATATATATATATATATGTAGATATATATATATATATATATATACACATATATATATATATATATATATGGGTTCAGATATATGTGTCTCATTGCTTTCAATTCCCCTCAGTATTACAGGAACAAGAAAATTACGGGCTTACCCTTGTTCCTCGTGCTCGATGCGGCAAAGCCGACGCAAATAAGGCAGACCATCTGAAATACTGCCGCGATTGCTAAGCTCCAGTTGAGCAAGCGATCAAACAGACTACCTTCCGACGACGGCACGTAAAACGATCCGCCGGCAATCTCCATTGTTTCTTAATGTTGTTGTTGTTCTCGTTCTCGATGTTGCTATTGTTGCTGTTGTTGTTATGGTTGTTTTTGTGGTCGCTGTTGTCACCGTCAGTCTCTCGGAGAACTTAGTGAGCTGTTGTGGCCATTGACTGGCGCCGGCGCAACTCAATCAAATGTCACTAAAATTGCACGAACTCCTCCTGCATGCGCCATCATCATTATACCGCCCACCCTAACCGCAGCTAGACCAGTTCACGGTGCACACCCATGTGCGCTGGCTGCGTGTTGGTTTACGCGCTCGATCATACATTCGAACAGGCACGTTTCTGTCGGAGCCAGCACGATATCGGAACCACCAGCACCGGAACCATCCAGCAAAGGGGTACGCGGGGGCACCAAGGATGTACACAGGGGCACTAAAGAGGTACACAGTGGCACTAAAGAGGTACACAGTGGCACTAAAGAGGTACACAGTGGCACTAAAGAGGTACACAGGGGCACCAAAGAGGTACACAGGGGCACAACCTATCGAGAGGGAACTATTGGAGGCTCGAACAACAACACCACCACAACCGTTGCCGCCACCACCACCTACACAAGCGTTCACCAGTCGGCGATGCCTGACGCCGGTGATGGGCTCCCGGTCAGAAGGTGGCACGCGATCTTAGTTCGTTAGTTAGTTGGACTGACTCTGAACCTACTTTCATCGCCACTTGCGACAGTTTGGCGTTGCTTGTATATAGCGCACGAGAGATATGATATCGCAATAAATCCCATCACGACCCCGACGACGACTATGATGAGGCCGAGCACAACGAGGGCAAGAACGCCAACAACAACATGTCCTCCACCATCACACGCTCAACCACAGTCCGAACCACCGTGCGACAGCCGTTGTCCATCGCTCGTGCAGCAGGGTGCTACATGCTACATTGCGACGGCTCCCGCTCACGTATCAATACGAGGCGAATTAGCATTCAGCGAGCGACAGAGGAACGCCACCGGCCTATAGCAGAACGTCGTCTGTGTTCGTCGGCCTAGAAAAACGTCCTCTTTTCAGTAGTATTCATTGAGTAGTCATTGTAGTTGTAGGTGTAACACATCACATCTGACTATCTCATCATATTCCAGGCGGGTTCTGGTACGGCCGTACTGGTGGTGATGGTGATGAAGCTGTGGCTGCTGCGATGAGGAAGAAAGTTCTTCTTACATAGTGAATTCACCGTTCATCGTTTGGCCATTCGAAATCAAGGGGAACGGCGCCACAGCAGTCGTCTATCGAGTTGGTTAGTGTTGTTGCATCTCTAGACGTTGTTCGAGTGTGGGGGGGGGGGAGGGGAGATCGACTGCTTGAACGCGACCATCGGTCGGGGGTCGGGCACACTCCGCCGTACGATTCTGTGCTCATTCATAGCAGCTTGCTGGACTCATGACCGTGTATACAGTTGGAACCCATGATGATTACGATGATGATGATGATGATAATGGTTATTCTCGCGGTGGCGGCAGCAGCAGCACCTCCATCAGCGGGAGTCGCTGTCGCCATAGCCTCAACTCCTGAATTGGAAGCCAGGGTGCGCGCGCAACCCAGCGGAGAAGGGGAGAAGGTACGAGTGGCGCCCTCTGGCGACTGACTGGCCTGAACTGCCACTGATCTGAACTAGCTGAACGAACTCGCCGCTCGCTACTCGATCGCGGGGAGTGAGTGGGTGGGTGGGGGTTGGGGAGACCGACCGGCCTCAATCTAATAACAACACAAGCTAGGTGGCCGGGAGGGGGACGCCGGTGGCGCGATCAAGCACGAACGCTATGCAGATATACCCCCGCCAACCTATGGGTATATCATCTGCGCTAGCTACTCTCAGTATTGCGAATAGCTATGTACTCTGTAACGACGGAGCAGTGACAGAGATCAAAACCCGCTCTCACCTAAGCCACTAAACGGAGTGAGCGGGCTCTATATGTATGTATGTATATATATATATATATATATTTTTTTTAAATTTTTTGAAATTAAATAAATTATCATATATATATATATATATATATATATATATATATATATATATATATATATATATACATATACATATACATATAAGTCGTACTTTCAAGCCTGCAAATGAAGCAACAAAACGCGAAGTACCTAAAGCAAGCTGCATATATTTATATAACGTACACATTTCGAATAATACTTGTCGTTTATTTTAATGTATACGTTTTGTGTTATTACTTTACTATTTCCTTCTCCCATTAAATGTTTACTATGTATATTCGTGCAATAAATGGAAACTGTCATCACAGAACAATAGATCTAAATATGCCGAACAACATGGCATGGCTACCACCACCTTATGTGCTTAAGGAGAAATTGTTATGAAATTGACGAATACGTATCGTAAATATTGTGGCGAGTGCAATATCGGACGTTACCACACACTCACTTGCTCGTTTATCGAAGCACCGTCACCACAAGCACGTGTTAACGATATTCTTAGCCTACAAAATGATATGTGAACTTTTGTACTACACTACCAATTTAAGATGAATAAATTTGAAAAAATAATATGTATATTCATAAATATGACATACGTACAATATGAGATGTATCACGTAACTCTGTATTGCAGTACCACCGTCAACACAATCAGGTTCGGTCAACTCTTTCGAACAAAATATATTAGTCTATATATTAGTATATATTAGTCTATACTTTAAGCATATGCACCAGTAGTTGCAATCCAGGCCAAGCGGAGGCCTGCAAAACGTGCGACTGCGGAGAGGACGTACAAGTGGTAGAGACAACAAGATTTACAAACAATTTAGGTCAGACACATATAAAAGAACAATTATGTACAATGTACTTAGCTTGCAATATATATATATGCACTCTAAGAGTGCGGCATCCCCTTCGATGTATTCTTGCGTGACTGAAGTACCGCTTTCCGCAAATCACCCCACGGAGACCTACATGACTTCGATGACTGAGGTTAGATGACAACAAATATATTTTTTGCTGGGCTTCTGATAGTAAGCTACTTATGCTTTGGAGGCGTGTAATGTCAATATATATATATATATATATATATATATATATATATATACATATATACGCATGCTTGTTTTAGTTGGGGCGTGGCCGTGTGAGCAGGTCAGCTGGTGTGACTGCACCGTTGTGTTAAGTGAATGAGGAGGGTAGTAACTTAATCGTAGAATTCTTCAAGGCTCGGAGGCTCGGAGCACGACGGGCACCTCATCAAGTGTCCATCGTAGATCATTCTGGTTACCCGCTGTATCAGAAACTTGTCCACATTCCTTTGCTAAGACAACTCCAGTGCGGTGCTCAGCAAGCAAGCAACGACTGCCAAACCTCAAACGTCCATCCTGAATGAAAGAGCAACCGGAGCGCACGAGAGATCAGATATCGCAATATATCCCAAAGCATTTGACCAAAGCCCAATAAGCGTAAAAGGAAACGGTGCTATCCATTAAATAAACAGGTGGTAATAAACGCGTGTATTCGCCTTTTAAATGCACTGACAATGTATGCATCGTTCCTATACGTATATCTATATTAACCAAGTTGCTATACGTATATCTATATTAATATACAAGCCGTTGGGTTGACAAGCACTGCGTATAAGCTGTTTGTGTTAAGCGTGCATTAGAAAGTGGTGGTGATAAACGATAAGGTGGCGCGCTTGACAAACCTCAAAGACGACGGTGGAATAGCCAGACTGGAGGAGTTTCCGATGCACCGTGATGTTACCTTCATCACTGACGTTCATAATGTATTCGTCGTGGCGGAGAAGCCCGTTGCGATCAATCGAGACCAACTGATGTGGGCCGTGTTCGAAGCACCTGCGTAGTCTCAGTTCTACAGAAAGTAATTATTCTATATATATATATATATATATATATATATATATATATATATATATAGGATAATTATACGGCAAAACACGACAATTGTGCTGGTTTTCCATATTACCCTTTTTCACGCACACATGATACGCAATACTCAACTAAAACAGAAGCTTCCTACATAGCTAATGAAAGAGAAGTACAACGGAGTACGATTTAGGCGGTTTCTAAATAATGTGTGAATAACTAAATGCTTATATTAGTGCTGAAATGTGCAGTGTTGTGTTTAATGGGAAACCCATAACTACATGCTATATGGCAAAGCTATGCCTTTGTAAATAACATTAGAGACCTCGGGGTTGCAGTGACACCGGAACGGGCTTTTAGCACTCTCATATCACACTGGTTCGATAAACTAGTGTTATATCTGATACCATATGTAGTTGTTTTATTATTAATGCTTACAATTTCTACATGAGGCTTTATAAACATTTGTCTGTATCTAAGTTTACCTATCGTTGCGAGGTTTGGGGGCCTTATCTAGACAAATATATTGAAGCAATGGAAAGTGTACAGAGGAAATTATTTAATGGTGTCTCATTAATGTGTCACATCGCCCGAAATTCTACAGTGATAAGCCCAATTTGGGAACTGCAGTCCAGGGCGGATTATCGCAAGCATAATCGTATTATACACTTCTAAAATATCGAACTATTTTAGCATTCGTTTAAGCAATCTTAGAACCGGTAACACCACCTCGTCAAAATAAATTGCTAAGACAGATCGTGCAAATAGCATGTTTTCGTGGCGGATGACCAGGACACTGAGAACTTAAAACGCCAACAGCGCAAATGTCGGCAAAACAGGCAGACTGACTATTGCATAAATCAATGAAACGATTTAACGTAAAATGCCAATATTGTAAATAATGTCCGCCCTTTGACAAAATAAGAGTGCATTTGAAAAATACACACCTGACTAAGCATGGCAAACTGCACCATGTATGCCAATAGTTCACTATGCTGGCAGAAAACTTGATCAAGCTTGATTCTAACATGAAAATACATTGTCGTTAGCTAGCTGAACAAGAGCGACCGTGCCGCCCAATGCATCTGTTCGATGCATCCGATGTTAACGCCTACCTTTTTCTCCAAAAAGTGGAAACGTAAGGCACCTGCCGCACACGGAATGTATCACGCGGCCATGAAAACGATCGTCCCGTCCTGGAATGAATTTTTGCGGGAACACCGATCTCAAGAACCACGCAAACGATCGACAACCCAAGCGTCGGCGGAGTAGGTGTCGGTCACTGAGATCACCAGGGTCAGCTTCCTGCAAGTGTCACAGAATTGCAATTTGTCGCTCATGCGCGCTCACTAACAAGGGGCCAACCGTGGCACAACTGTTTTCTTTTCTCATCGCACACGCAGTAGTGAAGGTAAGAAAGTCAGCTTACGCACACGCAATACACTGCGGCCTAAGCAAAGGCCTACATACTGAAGCTGTCATAGACTCGTTCGTTCCATGATTATATATATATTATTAGGACAATACAATTGTGAGGGTGTGTGATCTCCATTCATGTTACATCTAGCTATCTACCCATCGCACTAATACGAGCGGCATGGAACTGGTGAAAGAGCTGCCTCACGTACTTCCGTATATCCCCGTGTTGTCTATTCGATCACCTAAGTTTTATAAATTCCTGTACTTTGCTGTATTATTATATATTATCAATATTATTATTAAGCAATTATAATGTCGTCCGGGCAGGTTTATGCCCTTAAGACCTTGATTGCCTGAGGTCCGTAGCTGTAATACAGCTGACGGTACTGATCCATCCAGACGTCGACAGCACGTCGCATGTTTCGTTCGGGCATGAAAGCACTTCGTGTCTCGGGCGGCGTCGAATAATAGATGTGACCAATGATCGAACAGACGGCCTTCACGATGCGTCCGCCGCATTGCCACACGCGAAACGACTGCTCGAGGTTCTCCGCCCCCCAGTCACTCATGCCCGGGTCGTAGGCGCCGATCTTCCAGAAATACGCCCTGTCAGAAAACTCGCTTATTATAAGTCCTGTTCATTCAGCTACTCCCTTCAGATCAAATGCAAAGGCATTTTTATCTCCTTATTAGTCTCGCAACGTTGTCTCTTAATTTTTTATCCACGGGAGAAGAAAAAATTCGTACGGGGCCAGGTCCGGCGAATAGACCAGTCACGGAAATATAGAAATTGCGTTTTTTTTTCGTCAAATATCCTGAACGATCAGTAACGATTTGCGCGCTGGTGGTGTTGTTTGCTCAGAGTTCGAGCCTCTTGCGTCGGACATGCTCACGCAATGTTCTTAAAAAATCGCGGTAGTATCTTTAATATACCGAAAAACCGGGTGAAAAAATGAGTCGCGAAAGATGAGTTGTTTGTAGTTGAACTAAAGCAGTCGAATGAACGTTAGTGTATGTAATATGAATATTCTTTGTCTGCATTTCTTTGATCGACTCCCTCTATGGAAGCACTACTTGGAAGATTGGGCATTGGCCTCGATGGCTTAACCGTATGTCCATGATGTCTCCTGTCATCATTCTCTGAAGTGATGACAGGGTAGTTTTGCTATTGCCTGAAAATTCAATTCAGACTTTTTTCGACGGGCGCTAATGTGCTGGAAGTTCAAAATGTTTGTATCGAACTTTGCTGCCAGTTTTCTGACGCACAAAATATTAATCAAAACAGTTACACGTAATCCACAAGATATCGGGAATGGCTCAGCTATCTTCAGGATAGTAATTCGGCAATTATTAAGTACGATATTCGGAACCCTTTAAACGTTTTCGTCTGTTATTGACGTCCAGGCCTTCCCAAATGGGGGTCATCTCCGATTTGTTCACTTTCGTTGCGAAATCTGGGGTGCCACGTATGCACAGTGTTTCGGGACACTGGTTGATCACCGTTCGTTGCTCCTCCATTTTCGGACACACAAACTCAAACACTAAACGCCGCAAATTTGGCCTGCGTGTAGCTGATAGTACTCCAAAGCAAATTGTTTGAAGAGGGAAGACAAACAGCAACTGAGGAAGGGCCAACTTGGGTGAAACAACTGGTTGCAACTTGGTCGCTCCACTTTGAGTGGGAGCAAAGCTGGCTGGAATTGACGTCCCGAGAGTTCTTCGAGACACAGACAATGAAGTCGAACGCCCGAAGCGGCACAAACGGCAGGAATCGATACCCTAAAACCGATTTTTCAGTTCATGATTTCCATATAAGGCTATGTACGCGAGAGGAATTTCGCGAAGTGTCCTCTCAATACAGGTCTAGACTTCACGCAAACCTGAGAGACCTGTATCACATTGAACGCTGCTCAAATGCTTTGCCGCTTTGTAAAATACGATATTAGCCACCGGGAAAATCAGCGTGCACTAAAGCATATTATTAATCAACTCTAATATAAAAACATTCACGAACGCAATGAAAGCGTGAAATGCAGGCAGTGCAGAATGATGCGCTTAGGGCTGTGCCTGACGCTAAATGGCCCAGCTCAATTTCTGAACCTCATTTGGCATGCCTACTTAGCCTACCTCGATCACGCACTTACACTTGAAGCCGCGCCACAAACGTCTTCAGGTCGTAAGGGTACGTTTCACCGAGTTGCCACAAAGTGAAATGATAAACTTGTGCTTTAGGACGCATGCAAGCAGGAACATCAGGTATCAAAGCGATAGCCTGATTGTCTGTCGTCATGAAACAACCTATCATAGATCGTACTTATATTGTTTTATGACGACGTCCTTTGGCACGAGCCTTCCTCGGCACGAGCATCAAGAACTCCACAAGTTTTCAAGCACGCCGTGAAGGGGTGCCTACTCGAATGCTGAGGTATGCCCGACGTTCAAGACCCACAGGGATGACGCCAAAGAATTCACAAGACTCGACGCGCATGCTTTACAAAATCGTGGAACACACCGAAAATAAGCATTTTATTCCATGCAGTACGAGGGGGCGGACATGTCTTCTTAGAAGTGAGGGCGAAACTACTCATATATTTTTTTAATATTGATGTGCTCGGTCATTGCTTTACACAATGTGACATCACAAGAGAATGATTCGTTTGATAAAAAAAAACAGACCGTACCTGCGTAATCACAACAAAATGATGCTTTTTGCTTCTGAAAATCGAACTATGATTCGTCTAGAATTGTTCCATTGGCTAGCAAAAAGGACAGACTGGTATCCAACGCTGGATCTCGTCAACCACACAGACTCAACCAATACTTATTAATTGACTATCAAAGGCTTTCTGAACCAAGCACTTACGGAATCAATCACTTCAAACCAACCCCGATCAGTCTTTTCACATTGCCGAATATTCTTCCAGCGTCGTTAAAATTAAATCACAGCAAAAAAAAAAAAAAAAAAGAAACATCTTGCATTCTCCGCTGTCTTAGAGATCATGTTGCAGTAGACTTATCTAAAACTATAAATGATCTGGGCTCGTCTTTGCCAAGCCGAAATATTGGGAAGTACTATCTGCTTTTCCCTCCTCACGTGCGCTTGTCTACAACTATTGTACATCAGGCGAGAACGTTCTGGATCTGCTTTTTGTGTTTTGTTCTCACGTTCTCAGCAGTATCGCAACATTGGCGAGGAAACCCAGCTTGATAAACTTGAGCGCTATTGCCAGCTATGAAGAGGACGTCAAGCTACTGAATGTATGAGGGAACGCACTTGTCGATTGCGTAGAGTCCTCCGGGCATAGTCGGTGACGGCAAAACCAATGCGCTCTGATCGTAGTTAACTCTCCTCCAGTGAAACGAATTGCCCCAGTCGAAACCACCGGTGGCATCGCCTGGTAAGCCGTTCAATCGTTCTCCGCTGCCTGGCTTCGCCAAGAACGAAAAATTGTGCCGATCGATATGAGGTATTACCGGCCACACAACCTGCAATCGTTACAGGCATATACTCACATTTACATATATATAAATATATATATATAGATCAAAAGTTCATGCCGACTACTGCACAGGATAGAGACGTTGTTTGGAACTAGTCAAAGTACGTATCATTTGGATTAGAATCGAATTAAGGATTGTTGGGCTACATGTGTCAAGCTTTTAAGAAACTAAACTAAATAGTTATTGGGTAAAGTTAGTTAATAGTTATTGGGTAAATTATGTTACTTCGTGCCTCAAGGCGTCCTATTATTTAGAGCGATTAAAAAATCAGAACATTGCTAGAAAAAGTGTAACGAATGTATGCTGATTTTTAGAATGTTCAGCGTTAATAGTAAATAAATAAACTTTAAATTGCGATTTGTTCAGTTTACAACAATTTTGCGAAGACTGGAGGCTTCAGTGCTGGTCGCAAACGTCAACTGTCTGGCATAGCCTATTTGAAGTCAATGAAACGTTTGCCTAAATAACCTATGATTGCTGAAAGACACCCCAAAGATAATTCTCTAACAGATCATTTAATTTAACTTAACGTGCGACTAGCTTTTTAGGCAATGGATGTTTTGGAAAATACTAGGCCAGGTTGACTAAGTCGGCCAAATTCAAGCAGGAAATAATAAGAACTTATCTGTTTATAAAGTTACCGAGGTTAGCCGGTCACAATCGTTTGATAAAGCCAGCCTCAATTGATTTTTTAGAGAGCCCGCAATGAAGTTAAGGCTGTTCAAAAATGCTATTTGATTAAGATTGATATATATATATATATATATATATATATATATATATATATATATATAGTAGACACGGTTCATACACAAATTTGTTACTGACGTCCGATGCGCGACGAGCAAACTGGTTCGGTAAATATATCAAGAAATATAACCGCACATAAACAAATATAATATTATTAAACAAATATATCAACTGGAGAAAACGATAATAACTCATGTATTAGAATCACATCTATTCGGTAGTTAGACGGCATCCTATTACCGTTGTGTGATCCTCGACGATGGGCATAAGTAAGGGTGGTAGCCAACCTTCTGTGGCTTCACAGTGGGAATCGAGAAACACGAGCGCTTCGCCCTCCGCGATCCTGGCACCCGCTAGCCTGGCGGGAACAATTCCGCCTTTGGTAGGCATGCGCAGTAGACGGACCTGGTTGGGCGGGAAGTAGTGATGGCAGAACCAGTCCAGCATTGCGCCGAGCTCATCTGCAAGCGACATTGCAACTGAACAAGTAGGCATCTACAGCCAAGGGCACCAACCGTGCTGTGGAGGGAAGGGTAGGGCGTTTAGTCTTGTTCGGTGTTGTGACGGCGTGTTGGTCTACGGAACTAGTGCGCTAGAGTCATGATTATCGACACTAAATGTGTGAATAAATAGAATTTGTGTATGGAGTCATGATTGTCATCCATTGTGGCGTCACCGATTCGATCTGCGATGTTGAGTGAATCGTTTTCGAGCGATGCTCATTGAAAATAGATGATAAATCATATATCGCTGAAAGTCAGCGGCCATGTTGCGACCACAAGGTTGTCGGGGAAGCCCTGGATATCTCGAGATGTCCGGCTCTCGGTGTACTGAAGATATGCCACACGGCGATTTCAAGTCAGTAGGGGACAAAAAACGGTCTAGAATAAAGAACAACCTCCATAATAAATGTTTAAAAACCAGCCTGGTTTGGCGTAGAACGGCGGTGAAAGTTCAGTTACCATTAACAGAAGTCTATTAGTTCTCAACGCTCTTCAGCTTCAGATATGTCTTCGAATCGCATCAGCTGTGTCTGTTGAGATTGTCGGATGTTTTTTTTAGAGGATTAACTGGAAAATGCGGTTTCACACACGGACACCACAGCAGGAAGTCCCTGCAAGTGTGGGCCGGTAGTGTGGGGCTCCAACCCACTAAATACCAGTCATGTACCCGTCCCCAACTGACTGGCAACTACTTACGCATGCATCAAACAGTCAGAGGGGGCGAGTCTTCTTACTTCTAGCGAAAGTTGTCCCCGGCAGCCGCAGGGAATCGCAAAAGTCGCAGCTTGTTGGCCGCCGTCTTAGCTTGTAAAATCTTGTTAAAAACCGCTGTTGTCAGGTTCCAGTGTTAGTTTGTCGGATGCTAGCTGAAACGTCTATACGATGCTATTGTGGTGACATGTGATGTTTCTGTTGATGTATGCCGCTGGAAAATCTGTAGGTAACAATTCTGAGCAAGTACGTCTTGCACCTAGGCGGAATAAAAAGCAATATATTTTTGACGAAAGTATTTCTCTACAAAGTCGAAGATTATATGGTACGTTATAGGTGCAGGCTGAGATTTGCACCCAAGGACCTCCCCAAACAGCCAGTATACAACTTTACAAGGCAAATCATCTCAGCAGATATTTTGCCTTCCCCGATTCATAACTTCATCATCTTTCGAACGCCAAGCTTGTAATTGACGTATTCCGTAAAGCCTAGTCGTCAAGCGATCATGTTGATCAATAGCGTGCTGAACAGCCTTTTTTTGGAAGGTCTCGGAAATGCATAATGCCCAAGCGCTACTGGCAGCTAGCAGCAGCTAGTGTGGGACTCGCACCCACTAAAACCGATATTCTCCGCACCATTTAGTGCCAAGGCATCTCTAACGAAGTGACAGCGAACGTGGTGGGGACTATTTCACGATCATGGGATCTGTATGCGCACGTATTATTCTCTATAGCGCTTATGACCTTGCGTACGTTACAAGTAATAAGTAAAAGTAGTACACAACATAGAGATAATATTGGACGACACGCATTCAGAGACCGAGAACATTGGACGACATCAGTATTCGATTTGTTTGCGAGGCATTCTAACACTTTCTAGCGGATTGAAAACGATGTACTGTTTGAATGATCATCTTAAGTATAAAACGGTTATTAAGTAGACGAGCATGTGCGGTGTATGCTGTACACGTAGTCCGCTTAGCAGCCCAGGGTCACCTATCTGCGATGCGCTGGCTGATCAGTTGATCAATATCGAGTTTGGTGGTGTGCCTAGATTTTGTGGTCATTGTGGGGGGTGCTGAGACGTTACCTATGTTGCTCGCATCATCGACGAGGATGACCTCTCGGAGAAGGTGGGGTTCGGCCCGGTTGATTACCGAGACGACCGTTCGCAAGAGTACCGACAGGACTTCATTGTGAAAGACGATGATCACAGACACCGTTGGTAGCCAGTCGTGACCAACCTGCCTACAGCTGCAACCGATGTAGAAACAGGCAGAAATTGACGACAGCAGTGGCAACAAAATATAGCAACAAATATAAACACACCAGTCGTTTGATGCTATATTTATTACGTTCAATACAACATCCGAGCACTAATAATAACAACGACAGCAGCGGCAACAACAACAACAACAGCAGCGGCAACAACAACAACAACAACAACGACAACAACAACGACAACAATAAGAACATCATGATCAACAACAGCCGTTTGATGCTACAGTTATCACGTTAATTACAAAGTCAGGTGCACTAATACTAAGGACATCAATGACAAGACAACAAGAACAACAATAACGACGACGACATCAACCGTTTAATGCTTA
Source organism: Dermanyssus gallinae (assembly GCA_003439945.1). NCBI lineage: Eukaryota > Metazoa > Arthropoda > Arachnida > Mesostigmata > Dermanyssidae > Dermanyssus > Dermanyssus gallinae. The sequence goes on along the minus strand of QVRM01004946.1, from coordinate 363,688 downwards.
AGTTATCACGGTAAACAAATAAAAAAAAACAAATTTGTCAGCAACACATAATAAAGGCACTCTGATACAAACTTTTGACGCCAATTTTGCTTTAAAAATTTTTACAGAAATATCCCTAACAAAAGACGCTCGTTCTAATTAAAGCTTTGCTTTCATAATGGCCGCCATCCACTTCGAGGGAAATAAGAGGCTAGTAGCGCCCTGTGCAACTGAAACTGTGAGAGGAAACTGTACCACCGTCGAGTCGGGACGACTCCGGACTACGCGACGTTTATGGGCATACGCATTCACTTCGACGAGTCCCCAGCTTACCCAGCTTGTTCCATATACTACATATAGGAATACACTGGAATACGGCGCCAAGGCGCATGATTCCCCAAGGTATTTTAGAAGATTCAACCTTAATCAAATCCACACACTTAAAGTGTGCGTGATTTAACGAAAGCCGTGTTAAGGTTTTTCGCAACATAGTGGTCGTGTCTTTTATTTACACGATCCGCGATTATACTGCCCGTGCCCACGTTCCGGATATTAGGTTGCCAGCAAAGGTTGGGACCACTGATGGGCAGTATGCGATTCATGATAATGATTTGCAATATGTGTTTCAGCACAACGGTACACCGACCCATAACAGCCGTTTAGTGCAAGGGAGCCTGGCGGGACATGTGAGCATGTCCTCTAATACGCCCACGTCGCCGCCCAGCAGTCCAGATTTAAATCTTCTGGATTACTATGTGTGGGGTACTATTGAGCGAAAGTCTAACAAAACTGAACATAACACCAAAGACTTACTTCCTGCATTTTTGGCAGGCAGCTGAACATTTTGATACACAAGTTTAATAAGATGCCTGTAAGGTGTTAAGACATCGAATTGATTAAAGCAAACGGCGTTTAAATCGAATATATACATTCGTTAGCATGTATTTGTTAAATGTAGACGCCGTTCAATATACGATTATCTATGGGTACATGTAAGAAAGTATTTAGATATTTGTTTTCATATATAGACAGCAATTCAACCAAGCGACATCAGTTATTCGAGATAGCTGCTTCACTGTTCGCAATGCCATGTTTAGACAAATATAGATATTGGCACGATATATATATATATATATATATATATATATATACATGCAAAGATACGCAAGCATACGGACTAAGTATCGTCTTACTGTGAAGCTCTGTAGTCGGGAAGTCGTCGCGCTAAAGGAACTCGATTTGCAATGTACGTATTGTAGGCCATAAAGGACTTCTCCCTCTCAGCAAAGACAAGTTCTGTCTTGTCCAGCATAACAGCAGTGCCTACTCAAAGCAAATCACACATATACAACAGAAACACTTAACTGCAAGCGTAGCATGGCTGTTTTAATGGCTATTGAAGAAAATGGGCACTTAGAACCGCTGATGGCGAAGTAAGCGTGAAAACGAAAAAAAAAACGCGAAGTAGAGACTAGTATTACATTAATTGCATTGTGTCTGCTCATCTTAAAGGCGGGCCTTCCATCTCTCCACGGTAGCAACTGGTGCCGATTACTCTCTCTGGTTCTTACTATTGTGATCTTGATAGCTAGTTTTATAAGTTGGTTCTATTATTTTGTGATACCTTTTAATTTGACGGCTTCAATAGCAAAGCAAAAACAAAGCAACTATTGGCCCTGTCAAGCAACTGAAGGCTAGCTCAACAGTGCAAGCCTTGTCCTTAACAGGCCTTGTTCTGCTTTAGTCTTTGAATACGGTCATAACTTTAGGCTTTAAGTACTAATGCTTATTTCATTTTTATTTTTAGTATCCCACTGAGATGATGTATGTGACACAGAAGGAATTACAAACCGGCACACCGAAGAACGAGTATCGAAACACCGGCACAAAGTAGAACGAGTATCGAAAAAACAGGACATACGGCAATCTCAACAAAAATAATTTAGGAAAATGTGCAAAAAATCTTCAATCAGCCTGAAAAAGGGTTAACATATATCGGCACCATGTACTGGGCAACTGCAATACCACAGCCGCATTGTTGCATGGCAGCGAAAATTACAAGCAAACACTGACTAGAAAAACCGACAAGTTCGAACAAAGCTAAGTTCAAGATTATGATTAATATTCAGTTGTAAATTTTAGCTCTACTTATAACATGCTAGTGTTGGAAGTACGGCTGCATAGTCCGTTGCACCTGTGCCGGGTTGATGCGACTAGTTTTATTATTGGGTCTAACAAAAAGTTTTTTCGAATTTTAGAATGTTTCTTTACGTACAAAACCGAAAACACTTTTTTTGTAGCCCTATAGATGCAGTTTTTTCAACGTAATGCCACTTTACATCGTGTTCACTACAACAATAGTAGCACATACTTCAACCACACTAACCTCAAAATCTGTAATTACGTGTGTATTCATAACAGATTTGTGGGTTATGTAAAAACAACTTTTAACTAGAGGAACCTGATACAATTTTGTTGTTGTTGTTGTTGTTGTTGTGGTTGTTATTGCTGAGCCAATTAACCAGAAATCCGAACCTAGAGCGGCTTCTGCTAACCGTTGTCTCCCCAGGACGAATTGATGCGCGACCAAAATAGCGCTACGTCATCACTCAGCGTCAGGTGAGTGTGGCAGCACATATATCGAATACGAGTCAACACCAAATACAGAACGATGAGCGCGATGAGAATGCTAAACCCGGTGAGCACTAATCTGGTGCGTTTTGCCCGTTTCCACGCCACGTGTCGAGAGCAGGGTTTCCACAGCTTTACTCTGCCGAAGTACATGTTGTTGTAGTTGTTGTTGTCGTTGTTGTAAACATGCATAGCAATGACAGCAACAATAGTAGCAGCAACAACAACGACAACAATAACGGAAAATATAAGGAACTCTAACTTAGGAGACTGCCGACGATTGTAATACTGCGCCGGAGTCGTTCACAACTCGTCGTCACCTCAGCTTGGAATCACACACAGTGCAAAGATTTGCAAGTTTCTGCGGCGGTGGTCACAGGGGAAGAAAAACATTAAGTTCTAGTTAGCCAAATCAGGATTGTAGCTGTTTGTTGTTAACACGCGCACTGACTCAAGATTCATTGCCTGATTATCAATGGTAACCAGTGGCTTCGAATTTGTTGAACTACTTTGCATTACGCATATTCAATACACATGTCCGCTTCTAACGGCGACAGCAACGAAAACGTGATTTTGGAGATCAGGTTGGGTCGCTGCGCGTTACCACGGTCTCTCTCTCTATATATATATATATCCCTTGTGGCAGCAAGCCTTCGCTTGCCGTTAAACGCTGGTCGTGACGAAAGCTGGCTAACCAAAGTTATGACTACAGGGTCCTATAGCAATGCCCCTCTGCATGCCTCAATGATAGGGACCGCGCAAAGTCGACAATGATGAGACGACGCAAACCCGCACACGAACCCCAGAAACCCAGGTAGAAAGAAGATGATATAGCGTTCCTGTTTAATACAATGTTTAATAATATCTTTCGCTATGACGACGACGACTACAGCGACGGTGGCACACACAGCTGCATGCAGTGATGGTCAGTCTTGGTCACGTATTCGTGACGTGGACAATCTCGATGATGATGATGATGATGGTGATGATGATGATGATGTCGATCGTAATGCGGTGTGAGCCTCTAATGCTATTACCAACTACTACTATTACAAGTTTTAGCACTACGAGGCGACTTCTGTCGCTATAAGAAGTCATACTTAAGGAAACAGACTTAACAACGCCTTGTCGTTTCTCCAGACAGATCAGATTGAGTCGGTCAGGGATTGAGTTTGTGTGGTCAGTTAGGAATCAGTCACGGTAGGAACTAGAGGTAGCTGCAAACTCTCTGTGTTCCGTCTCGACCGCCGGAGAGCCAGAGAGAGATAGAGCGAGGAGAAGAGCGAAGGTCACAGACATGTTACGATCCTAAACTTGAGTGTGTTGGAGCTGTGCGTGTGTCTCATAGCCACACAGTCCTCGAGACGTACGTTCGCCCGATGGATTAAAAAGAGCACGAGGTGCTATATAGCCTAGTGTGTCTCTGCGCCGACCAACAAAATGCGTCAGACACGTCTACAAAATACCCATATATTCTCAAGCGTTGTAGTGTATAAACTTCACGTGTTTTTTTTTAATAGAGATTAAATTAACAATTAGGTCGTTGCTAAAGCCTCGGTAGTGTGGGACTTAAAAACCCACTGAATCTAGTCGTCCTCTTTGTCCCTTATGGGGCGGGGGGTGGCCGCAGTACTGTCTTCTCGAGATGGCTTCACCTTGGCCACGTAATCTCGCCATTAGAGGTGCTCGACTTTGTGCGGTGGTTATTTTCGGCTCATAGACAAATTCTGCAGATGTCGTTTTAATGGGTAATATGCTGCACAACTAAAGAAGTACAAATATGGCCAGCTCGCCAACGATGTTTGTATGTTTGTGCCGCTAGTATTCGAGATACTTCGGGCACCCCGCGCCGAGACATGGTCGATTCTCCAAAAGATTGGTGAAAGAGTTGAACGAGTATAAATATGCAAAGGCGAGCAATGCCGAGTGTGCAAACGTATTGCAAATGATTAATAAATCATCACAGTATTATTAGTATTTCTGAGTGGGTTCATTGAGACCCCTAGGGCTCAGCTGCTTACCCACCTCCCTCCTGGACAAAACCTCCTGCGACAACCCACAATGGCATATGCCTGATTAAGTTGATCACCAAACTTGATTTGGAAGTTTGGTGGCATTTAAGTATGCCTTTATACAATGCAGTGTGTAGTCTTGCACTGCGAGACCGGTCGATAGTTTTCGGCATTGTATTTTGGGCTTGAAAGGAGTTGTCATACTTTGTTTGAATAAGTAAAGGACTGATCCGATGTTCAAGAATGTTTAGAAGATTACGCCAAGCAACTCGTCAAGAAAAAGTGTGATCGATTGGAAGTCGATGAAAGATGTATTTTTCAAAGAGGGTATGTCTGGGGTTGGACATCATTGCAAAAGTAATCCACTTAATCTTGTATGAACCAGTAAATCCATAAATTGTTGAGAACAACAAGAAATGTTTGGTTGGGAGCTTTGTTTGCATGTTCGCATGTTTGCATAACAAAAAGAGAGTACTGAAATATTTGATGTCAGGTTTCAACTCACTCTTAGCGCGAAGCCTTCTGGACCCCACTCCTGCCGAATCGTTTGTTGCATTATATTAAATAAACATAATATAAATATATAATAAATAATAAATGAAATTAAATTACAAGGCGCAGGTATATAGTGGGCGCTTAGTGAGTTCCCAGCTCAGTTTGTAATTTTTTGGAAGCAAGAACGACTCCAAGAACCCCTTGTGACTTTTTGGTAAAAATTCCCTTCATTTTAATGCGTTTCAAACGTGCTCAGAACCCTTCGACGAACTATATATATATATATACACGCACACAGTGCGGCTAGTAAGTTCTAGGCCTGACACGATGAACATAATTATATAAAAGACACAGAAACTGTTATTGTTTCTTTTTTAATCAATAATTTAACTATATATATATATATATATATATATATATATATATATATATATATTATATGACTGATTCATAAAGACTTTATAATGTATCATTTTTATGACTATTCACTAGTGTGCACGATTGTGTAGGTTCTGGCTGGTTTAGTGTAAGTTAATTCTTGGGGACGTCTTTGCACACGCACGCAACGCTTTGTCAAATGACTGGGAAAAATATGCCAAAACGAAACATTTCAATTTTTATTAATAAATACCCCAAGTGAGCAGCGGGACACGAGGACATTTCTCCAATACGGCGGGGGTATTGGATGCAATAATTTTGTTCGATCGCATACGGTGCTAAATTTGAACAGTTTAAACGATTTCTTTGACAATATCAGTCGAGACTCGAGACCTTTTGCTGAATTTTTCCTCCGTTGGCCGAACAATTGCGCGTCTGTGGTCGCACAGAAACCTCAGCATCAAAATCGTATTTCTTATTTAGAAATATTAACTGCTAAGATACATCCACCGAGCAAGATGGTTTAGTGGCAATGCCTTTGCCTTGCATTCCGGAGGACTGTTCGAGACCCAGACCGGCCACTCGTAAATTGGTTAGCATGGTTTCCAATTTAAACAAGGTAAATGCCGAAGTGGATTAAAAATTAACCATGACATGAAAAAGCCGTACACGGGCATTAGCCTTACGGAAAATCTTTAAAAAAAAAGAAACATAATAAGGGCATGATTATGGCCGCGGTAGTGTGGGACTTAGTAACCCTCTAAAATATAGTCATCCCCTTTGCCACTTGTCGGGGTAGCGGCAATACTATCTTCATGAGATTACTTCACCTGACCATTTTAACCTGGCATTGAAGTTGCTCGACTTAAAGAGCTCGGCTTCGTGCGGCCATCAGTTTTGCCCCCGAGATAAGTTCTGCGAATGCAATCTTTAGAGTATGATTTTTCGGGTACGCCTCTACGAACGGCCTGGCATGGTAGCAAGTTTGTAGGTTTTAGGTTTTGAGATTTAAGTTCTCGTTTAGCGGCGACAAATCACAGCGTTCTCAACCGTGTCTTACGGTATTGGTTTGTTCAGAAGTGCGGATTCGGCGTGAGAGAGAGTCAGCTCATTTGCTATTGTCACAGAGGTATTGCAGAAAGCAGCCTTTGTGTATCGTTACCAGTTTTGCATTTGTATTCAGGGGCTCAGATGAATAGCTTTCCGTTGTGGATTCTATTCGTTAAAGTCTCTAAATTGATTAGTGATATTTCGGTCGTAGAAACGGTTGAGGGGTTTGCTAAGAATAGTGCTTTGAAGTCTAGGTCCTATCTGGAAAGGCATACGTATGACTACTGTTGATGTCGGGAGTCAGCACTGAGTTGCTTGCACCTGCAGTCCTCGGGAGGATTGTTTAACGGCTATGACGAGACTTTGGCAACATTTATACTGTATCGTGAACCCTTAGGCGATCATCAACTGGATTACGTCACCAGGAGTGGCACCGAGGTTGTTGCGCGAGGTTTACTTCAATCCATAAAAGCCGATAGTGCAGCACATTTACCTCGAGTTGCAGCTGTCGATAGCCGATCACTACATTACATTCGAGTGCGGGATACACTAAAAATGATTGTTGAGAGTTGCTCATCTTTGAATCCCCATATGTCTGAACTCCTTACTACGGCATCCGTACAACCGAGGAGATTTGATCGGTAGAAGCTTTTGGCGTGTGTAGATGTTGATAGGTGGTCTATAGAACTTCGCTGGCCGAAGTTTTAGCCTGATACCTCTTTAATCGGTTTTGAGCCTTTGCTGCTCGGCATCTTTGCAAACATTTGGATCTATATTCTAATATTTTTAATGCTTTTTCCACATCTACATTCCCTTACGAACGTAAGAAAATAAAACAAATTGCACAAAAAAGCTCTAAGGATTGGAAATCTTTTCTAATTTTGACACAAGCTTAGGGTGTAAATCTCTTCACTTTGAAGCGTGGGGGTTCTACGGGTATTACGCACAAGCACATAAAGGTGAGAGACAGAGGAGAGACTGGAAATAGAATCTAGTAGCGTCAAGGAGTTTGAAATTGTGGCATCTTATGTAAAACTAACGGATGTAGAGTCCTTTGAGAACACTACAGAACGTATGATGATTGGAGTCGAAGCGGTGCTGAGAAAGGCACCAATATGCGAAATTTGACAAAAGTAACTCACAACGACCTTAAACATTTGTTGGACAATATAACGGAAATAAATATTCATTAGGACGCGAGGACAAGACAAACTAGTGAGATCTTCTTAAGGAAAACTAGGAAAATGTGTACAATAGGGGAGATTCAAATAGTCTTGTGGGCGTAAACTGGCAAATCTAATTTTAAAAAAATACAATGGTTCCGCGTCATTAACGAAAGAAATATCCTGGTTCATGGCCCGGTGTATAGAAATGAAAAATGCCAACAGACTGCCTGGGGAATAAAGATTTAAAGTGAAGAAAATTGCGTAAAGAGCACACAATGAAGAAAACACAAGTACTGGAAAAGGCGAGAGTAGCAGCTACAGCCAGAGCTACAGTTACTAGACAGAGTTATATTTTTCTTAATAAAACAGGTTTTGGGGTTTAGTTAAATATTTGTAGGAATAGAATAGTTCATATCTTCAAGGGGCGGACTCTCACACAGGACCTACAACTAGAATGGGGTTTACCTAGAACGAGAGCGCTTGCGGCCTATTCTTCAAAGTGAACGACGAAATTAAAGAAAAGGGGGTATAGGTATATACACCACGGTAACGATGAGAAGCACGACCCGAATAGCAGCCTGATATATAAGAAGACATCTAACTACGGCGTTTGCCACCCACGGATTTTATTCGTGTTATGCACGGAAGTATTCCACAATACTCAGGAGTGTTGTAGGTGCGCAAGGTGCTTAGGCCAGTACGACAGATACACTTATGCGCAGCATATCCAAAGATTCAATATATACTTACTGAACTTGCAAAATAAAAGAAGATCTAGTGAAAGAAGCACTAGTTGAGCCTGATGTATTTGTTTATATTTTGCCAAACTATTCAACATATCATTGGTAGTTTAGAAGAATATATATAATGCTTCACGACGTTGCTGCTCGTCGACCTAGTTGCTTCTTCTGCGCGCCGTAGCCGCTCTATTCTCCTATCGGGAAGTCCTGCCCGCCCCCTGGCGCGAAGGTCCGGGTCCATCCAGTCTCTCATAGTTCCGAGCATTGAGGTCGCGTTACCTCTTTGGATCTCCAGGGACAGTCGCTGGGAGAAGAAGGCGTGCGATCTCTTGTACATCGTCCTCTGCTGTAACGCGCCGCCAACCCGAGAGATCAATGTTACCGTGAGGGGCCCAGGGCCACCCATCGTCTCGAACGCGAATGGCGAAAAGTGGTGCGCCCGACTACCAAATGTTTTTATAACTAAATGTGGATATTGGTTACCTATAACTATAACTAAGGTAATGGCTGTGGCCAACCGCTGGAGTTAGTCAACTTAATTTTTTTAACATTTTTTATGGGAACGTAGTGCCAACCAATAGCACTTAGTGTGGGACTACCACCCACTAAAAACCTCAATCCTATCCCCCCAGAGTTCGGAAATGTGTGGCACTACTTGGAGACCGTGGAAGCCTCGTGCTTCACCGGTTCCCAAGGTCTGAGACTACACTATATGGGAACGGCCTTTTCGCAGCTATATATAACAAAATATATGTATAGATAACAATATAAAACAATATATATTATTATTTTTAATAAAAAAAGAAAGTAGTTTTTATATGCTCTTATACAAATATAATAATATTTATCAGCAGACATTAATAAATTAGATTTAATTATAAAATTATATTGGTATTAAATATCATTGTAAATTATGCAGATTTGTTCGTTATATTTTAAAATAAGTTTAGAAAAAGGGAAGAGATGAATTATTTTGCAGCATATATAAATAAATTAATTATAATTATAAAATGATATTGATATTAAATATCATTATAAATTATGCAGATTTGTTCGTTATTTTTTAATTTAAGTTTTTACGTTATTAAATTTAAATTTAAAGTTTTTAACATATGAAATTATTCATATTAAAAAAATTTAAATATTCAATTTAGTGATAGTTAAACATTTTTTATTAACCCTTTCTAAAGTTTCAATTAATCATAATAAAGTTGGTTTAAGTAAAAATACTTATCGTAATAAAATTCGAAATCTTTTTCCTATGTTTACAGGTTTCCAAATTGACATTAAAGGAGTAAAAAAAGATAATGGAATTATAAAATATTTGCTTAAAAATTTTAAATTTACTGACATTTCATCTATTTTACTTAATATTAATAATAATGATATTATTTTCAGACCTAAAAAAATATATTACATTTATTTAAAAAGATAAATTATTTAATATAATATGTATTATTATAGATATAATAAAATAAATAGATTTGATGAATGATCAAGAAACATTTCTAATTTAATAATTATAACAAAAATCAGAAAAAAATGCATTGAAATATAAAAAAAATTGCGAAACTTTTTACCTTGTTCCAAATATGCTTCTATTTGATTAAAAGAAAATCAAGAATTACGTAATATATATGTATATATATATATGTATATATATATATATATATATATATATATATATATATATATATATATATATATATATATATATATATATATATATATATATAATGAGCTGTCCGAATAAAAAACTACAGCGTTAGAACAACTAAAAAAAAAAGAATTACGTAATATAGGAAAATATATTGATATAAATATAGTTTTTAGAATTATAAATAAATATAATATAACATTACCTCATTTTGCTTTTTTTCAAGAATTAATTTGTGCTATATGTATTCGAGAAGGTGTCTTTCCAATATTAAGACAGCTGTCGGGCGGCTATAGCCTCTATTCACACAGGGGTGAGAGATCCTCAAAGACTGTCTCTGAGCGCGGTGGCGCGTCTTTTTGAGCTTAAGATTGTACCAGTGTGAGGATATAAGCCTTAATAGGATGTGCGGCCATCTGTTAGCGGCAAAGCAGCGTGGTTCGTTGCTTGCCACGTACGACAAGAAACCGCTTCGTGTATCTGCTAGTGGGTTGCGAACCGGCAGTGGAAACAACCAGAGTCAGGCTTAGATTACTTATTTTAACACCATTCCAGCAATTTGTGTTGGAGTAGCATAGAAAAGTGACCCAGGCCTCGGCAAAAGTAGCGCAGTTCGATGTCTACCTCGCCAGGGAGCTTTAATAAGGAATGGCATGCGCTATTCGGCACGTGTAGACAAAGTACATTGTGCATGGCTACCATCGTTTGGTATATTCGACCCAAGGACTTCATCAAGTTGGCGGTCATGTCGTTGTCGGCTCTGCTCGCAGACGTGCGCTAAATAACCACGCAGGGAGCTGCCAGACCCGGTCTAGGGGCTTTTTTGCTCGGTAGGACGGTTGCTGAAATGCTATATAATGACGATTATTTTATAATTATGTGCCATCTCGAAATGCAAACTTATTGCTAAATAATAATAGTCATAATAATAACAATAATAATAAGAACACCAAGGTTTCTTTCCTCTCGTTTCTTCGCAATCGCTGCTGAACACATGTTTCCTTACGATTTATTCGCTTCAATAAAGGATACATGTAAAAAAAAAAATATATATATATATATATAGTTATATAAACTAACATAGAAGCAAGGAAATCATGTCGCTTAATTTATTTACTGATTTAGCCTACTAAACATTATTATTAAATACAGCGCAATTGTTAAACGAGAACGACAACATTCTAACGCCAGAGATAAAAGAACCACAGCTGCTGCACTCTGCGTTACGTGCAATCAAGATCAAAGTCTGATTGACTTTTCGCGAGTTATTCCTTGTTTCTTTTTTAATTTTTCTTTTTTTAGCTTTGGTTTGATTTGTTTCCACTTGACATAGTCGAACAGATCAACGCCCGTGGCCAGTCGGCCAAGTGGAGACATTGGAGACTGTCTGCAGCAGAAACAACAGCACCTGCTTGTCGACCGAGGAATGAAACGACGGTCCTTTTCCTGCATCGGCTACATGTGTGACATAGAGAGTCTTTTTTTATTTTCTTTATTATTTTTTTAAAAAAGATTTTCCGTAAGGCAATTGCCCGTGTACAGTTTTTTCATGTCATGGCTAATTTTAATCTACTCCGGCATTTACCTTGTCTAAATTGGAAACCATGCAAACCAATTTAAGGGTGGCCGGTCTGGATCTTGAACCCAGTCCTCCCGAATGCAAGGCAAAGGCTTTGCCACTAAGCCATCTTGCACGGTTGTTCAATGGAGCACCATACACGTCGAGTGGCCGTTACGCGCGTTATAGTCTCGCACAGCCCGACATGCCAATGAATGAAGTGATGAAGCGCGATGAAGTGCGTCAGTCCTGCTCGTGTGAACAGCATATGCGTGCACTAACCGCGCCTGCGTGCAAACGTGTCTAGCCGACCTAACAGGCTGAAAGCCGCATGAAAGCGGCGATATGTGGCCTCACACAGCATACGTTTCCGTGCGGCACGTTGTCCACGCGTTAGACATCGCGTCGACAACATCCACGTGACGTTAACGTGACGTGACGACGACGAGGCATGACCAGAATAGTGACCATAGTGACCAGAATGACAGAATGACGACACGGAACGCACGTAGAAGAACGCGCGCATGTACGCACGATAGAGATAGAGATTTGGAACTAAAAGGGCTTGGAAATCGTTTAAAAATTCGGCTTCGTCAGCTGGTTGTGCGTTGAGCTGCACAACACTGCTCGGCGCACCACTGTTTGCTGTCGCGTCAGCTGTGTCGCGTCGACAGAAATGCTCCTCAAGCGAACGGCGTATGATTTGGCTCCCCTACTTGACTTGAGGCTCCACTCAATGGTGGTGGACGAGCGGAGAACGTTATTGTGACTCGTTTGTACTGCTGCTGCTGCCGCCGTCATCGCCGTCGCTGATCTGGCCTGGTTGGCCCGATTGGCTTGACCACCATTGGCTTTTAGGTTCATTTGCCTAAAAAACGCGACCAACAGCACAAATAAACGCCGACGGTGACTGCGAGATCTAGAAAACGAGACGTATCTAAGGCTCACGCCAGCCTGTAACTCCAATAGGATCATTGTTAAATCGGTCGATCGGTTAGCCTCCTACTACAGTCGGCATTACTAGTTGTCATACACCAGCATTACCGTGCGGCTTGTCGAGACGAGCTCACTCTGGCAGTGTTCATGCGGCGGAGATCGTGGTTATCTGCATATACATATATATGTATATATAAACGTGTATATTTATATATACATCTATATACATTTTCCATCTACAAAGTGTACTACTGTTTGAACTGGGCCGGCCAAGTGCAGTGAGGGAGTGAGGTGCTGCCGATTTGGTTCTCGTTGGCGGGTGTACAGGGCCACAGACTTGTTGGGCTCGCGTGTGCTTCGTGTTCCACATCAACAGAGCGAGATATACAGACGAGAAAGCCCTCTTGCAGCAAAATTCGACGGCGAATGCGAAGCCAAGAAGTTCCACCGACACAGAAGTGCAACAACTAACGTCGAACGAAGCCCAACTGGCTTGCCTGACAGAGAGCTTGTGTGGAACAGAGTTGCTAAAACATGCACTCAAACTAGGCACTGAGCGTCCTGGGAAAACATTTGTAGTCGTTTATCGTTGTACACGCAAGCAGACAGGTGGCAGCAATATAATGGTTGACCGGCTTTTAGGTGAGTAGAAATCTTGTCCGTGTGTTCTAGAATGCCACTGTAAACGTGGCGGCATTCCTCCGTGTGTGTGGTCCTTTCAAGTTCAAAACAGTCACTAAATAACCACTATATTGGATATCATGAAACTGTTATGTTAAACGATTAACATATGTTAGCACATAATATTTACCATGTCAAGTCACGTGAGTATCCATATTAGTAAAAAAAAGCGTGGAGCGTTGGTTTGAAACATTGTCGAATACCATTTATATGCACCGAGCTTTGCCATCATCCAATTGATAGATATATCTAGAACTGTGTAGACTTTACTCATCGCACAATTAACTGTAATACATGACATACACAACGTTTATATCTATACCATCTAGGGATTAACTAGTGCACAATGTTTACTGGTCGGACGTATCGTCACGAGCCTTTGAAAGCCGTTGATTAATATAGTGCCTCTACCAATGAGAGGCTAAGGAGGCCTGGCGTGGACTTATGTTTTGTACATTTGTATTAAGACGTTAATCATTTGGTAGAACGGCACATCAGGAAGCCTTTATCTTATAACGCTTTGTACGCTGATTATTAAGTTATCAAAGAAAATATTTAAGTTAATATATCGTATGTCTATATGAATTAGCTTGGAAAGCTCCACACATATTAGACACATGCTTGTCTAAACTTTAAATGTGTATATATTTCTTTATAATCGACACACAACTATTTAAACGTGTAAATGTTAAATGTAATTATACTAATCGGGGCTTGTATGTTTAAAGATGATATACTCTCTTCTTTCCCTTTATTTGCGACCGAATTGAACAAGTCTTCTGCTTCCACGTCCATGGTTGAAATTTTTATCTTGCATTTTCAACTGCCCTGTGCTCCTATTCGTCGAAGCTCTTCAACTATAGAGCAGGTACGCAAAGGAAGCAAATACGTTTAGCGAAATAATATTGTACATTTACTTTGTGCACTTTCGTCACATGGAGGTATCTGGAACACTTTTGATATGGCAAACTTTGTGGGAGCTCTGTTAGAAGTTATATACTGACGTTACATACCCCCGTAATGTCTCGAAAGAAAACAACATTGATTGATTAGCTCACAAAACCTAAGCTAGGGTCTAACCATCTCTACTAAGAGTACCGGCAGTCCCAGCACGGACGGATTTGGGTAGTAATAGAGGTAGTAAAAAGAGACGCCGGTGTACGGGTATAAAAATGCATAGGCATGAACCACCTAGTCAACACTATAGATTAAAAAACAAATTCCCTCTTACATAAAACCTGCTTTTATTCAAACAAACTTGCTCAATCTATTCTGTTGAAGGCATACGCATACAATGGAAGCTGGTTATATATCTTATACGTATTATGACTGACAACATGTAATATACTTATACAAACGAAATTCAAAGCTTACACTCCAGTATACACCTTTTATGACCTCACACGTTGGGGTGCACAGTCACTTAGTCGCTGGTTGGCTTGGTGAAAGTGTCCTATTAAGGTTGCATTTAGCATGTGCATCGGGTGCTGCTGAAAGTTTGGAGTATGTCCTTTTAACATAAATTTTAGTTCTGCAGCATATTGTTAAGACCCCATTTGAGAGCGCGTGACTGCTTTAAGCTTAGCTTCAGCAGGGCCGGATGCCATTAGGTAATCTGTGCTAGTCGTCAGATATGCTTTGTTGTAAACTGTGTTCTCAGCGCTCTCAGGTAAGATTGTAATACCGTTAAATTCCACACGAATTTTCAAGATGAAATTGTCTATCTTTAGCACCATGCCATGAGGGATAAATACTGATAGTATTCGTGCAGATTATTTTCTGTTAGATTCGGGAGGTTTGGATGGTTGTTTTCTATTACCGAGAGTTGACTACAGGCTTTACTATATAGTTTTCTATTATAAAGTTAATGCTGCGGCATTTTCTGCACTTTCCACAGATGTTTAGTGCACTTGGTGCAGGTGTAATTGTTTTAAATATATATATATATATATATATATATATATATATATGTATATAGTATATAGTAATAGACAGCGAGCAATACGCCGGCCACGTGTATCGCTCGCTGTATATGTACTCGTGCATCCACTCGCTGCACTTTAAATAGCTTTGAGGTAACTCGAGTTTTTTAGATCGCTTAGAGTTAAGTAAGTCAAGATTGCACATAAGATGTAGTTAATAAAAGGTAAATATCCATTCTATTCACTTCTTTTTAGATGTGCATCCTTCTATTCGTCTTGGCGGGCATTTTTGTCTTAGCTCTGCTGATGGACCTTATATATATATATATATATATATATATATATATATTTATTTATATTGGCTTGGATAGGCTGGAAAACATACTTTTATGATGGTATGTCGAGGGTCTCCTTGTGGTGTGTCGGGTTCCCGTATAAGGGTCAGACGTGCCGTTTTCCAAAGCTTAATATAGCTCCTGCTCGCAAGCATTTTATCCATTTTACGATGTAATTAGCTTTTTGCTACGCACTATCTTGTACCCTTTGCCCTCTTGGGCTTTCTTCCATCTCGTCGCAGAGTGAGTTCTAGTGATCCGCTTTGCTCCTTATAAATGCGTCATGACTACGCACGCACTAATGCCTACTACCTACAGACAATACTAGTACCTTGAATCTAACAGTTTTCTCAGCAACATACCACTTGTGCTTGTATGTAGTTGAAGCGTCACTTGTGTCGCTTTCTTTTGTCTTTGAGTGAGTTGTCTCTGCAAGTCTGTTACAGTGGAAAAAGCCGAAGTAATTAAATGTTTAACAGTATCTCTTTCATACATCGGGACGGTAGTTTTCTGCGTGCCGGAGCCGAACGCGAAGAGACTGACAGTCGAGCAAGCATAGTCCATTTAATTTGTATGGTTGTATTACAGTTTTACCTTTCCCTGGCGTTTCATCAACTTTCTTTTGATACATACTTTTTTTTCACTCTTTCATCGTAACGTATTCGTCCCTGATTTTATGTTATTTTTACCAATTCCTGACTTATCGTTCGATAATTTATTTCTCCCGCTGTCTTTGCCCATTTTTTAAACGGCAACCGCAAAAGCACGAACAACGACAGGACCCAATAGTAGCTATCGAATCGTCTGTTTTTTTTGCTAACATTCTACGATAGAGCTTCATATTCTTATTTATTTAGCTGGCTGCTATTGTCATGTAAACAATGTGCTAACTTTCGTTTTATTTCTTATCGCTCAGCACGTACAACATGTATGTCTAGTTGCTTTTAGAATACCTGTATATTCTACAAGCAATTGTAAAGAAAGTAGATTTATTTTGAACTAATATAGGTAGCACCCCGCAGCAGCCCGCTGTCGCCAATTTCGAAATACTGGTTTAGCGAGTAATTTTATGGGATCAAACCTAGCCTTAAAATATGAGTTTTGCTCCAACTTGTGTTGCAATGGATTTGGCACTTGTCATTGGTCACTGTATCTGAAGAATTGTACATATCTTGTTTAAGTTATTATTCCAAAGCTGCCTTGGATCTCTTTTGAAATATAATTTCGATGGCTGCGTCTTCTCTGTTTGCGGTGCGTTGGAACGGTTTTGTCTACGTTTTGCTCTGCAATTGAGAGCACGCGAGAGAATACAAGGGACGTACATAAATTTGATTTGAATGTCTGACTAGTGACTGGAACGGACACCCGTGTTCACATCGGATTTAACTAGCATAGCTTCTTGTCCAAATAACCTTTGTTCAGCATTCGAAATGTCTCCGAATGCCGCCAAAGTCACCTAAATTTGTAGAAATAGGTCAAGGTTTGAAAACGTACGCTGAAGCAATTTTATGCGTAACCGTTCCTCCTCGTAATGCACTACTGCATGCAGGAGAGCATGCGAAAAGGACAAAGAAGAGTAAGCACGCTCGTCTTTTTCCTCCTGTTTCCGCATAGGCACGGAATTTTCGCAATTCCGTACCAATAGCTCTGAAAAAATCTCAACATGTCCGGCGCTCGGTGCATTGGTGTGCTTTACGGTGATTCCAAGCCCGCAGGAGAAGGAGGACGGTTCAGAATTGAAAACAACCATTGTAGAAATGTTTAAAGAAGAGCTATGGAGACACTGGAACCTACCAGTGGTCGATTGGCTAGGTTTATTCGGAACCTCGCAGAATGGAGGCAGTGACGGACGATCAGCGCAAAGGAGATTATTTGGAACAATTATTATATCATGCAGTGTATCTCTCGCAATGTCGCTTCCATATGTTGACACATAGGATGATAAGACAACTGCTGTTGCTTAAACCGATAGAATACGTTCCAATCTTACAACTCAAAACTTGGAAGGTTGGTTACCGATACTAATCATCATCGCCCGTCAACGTCACTTTTACCATGATGCTTTTACTAGTTCCACGGGTCATTTCCGACATTTACACGCTCTGGTTAGTGTAAATAGGCTCTATACAATTATATTATTAGTCTATGGCTATCTATTTCTACTAGCTGCTAGTCGGCGGCATAGTTCTCTCTCGCTCTTCTCCCTCTCTCTCTCTCTCTATATATATATATATATATATATATATATATATATATATATATGGGGATCTATCTCCAGCGAGGAGGATTCTGTTAATCAGTAGGCAAAGCCGTCTAAAGTCGCTTTCCATCCCATAGACGAGGAGATAACGCCGATGTGTTTGCTTGCCGATGCAACAACGCTACCACCCTAACGAACACGACTGACCACCATTGGCCACAACAACAACGACAACAACAACGCGCGCGCTCGTGGGAAAGTCCCTCCTCTCCCCGAACGACGCGTTTCGTGATAGTAGGCAGGCACCATCACCGTGTGGCCGCATGGTGGCTATGAACGAACGATGCATTGATTGGCACATGTGCGTCGAACGGTAAAAACAAAGAATCGCCACACGATCCTAGATGAAGACAAACACCCACATATGTACAAACAATTAGCCAGATCTACACCCAGCATCCATCCGCACAAATAAACACCCACAGAAACACACAGACACACACTTACCACATAACGCCGATTAGGTAGATGCAATATTTTTAGAGGGGAATTTGTTTTTGTAGTACCGAGTCTGGTTGTTTCGTAGGCTAAGCAGGCGAGCAAGCGAGCAATCTTGCCGCTCACGAGAAGATGAACGCCGCGCAGCCAAAACGACGGCTATCACACTCAGGCAGCAGCAACAACAACAACAACAACAACAACAACAACGTTTCACGCTATTCCCCGTCACCATTCATCAACAGTCAACATCTGTTTGTTGACTTATTGTTGCTTGTTCGTGTGGTTTGAGAGAGCCATCTGATCATTTCGTCAAGGGGCTGACGGACAGACGGATGAACGGAATGAGGGAGAAAGGCAGGGTGGGAGGGACAAATAAACGGTCTCGAGAAAGTCGTCCACCTGTTTAAAGACAGGACCAGCAGTGACACAGGCTGTAGTAAGAGTAGTACTAATAGCAGTAGTAGTAGTATTAGAAGTAGTAGTAAAAGTAGTAGTAGTAGAAATAGTAGAAGTATTAGTAGCAGCAGCGACAGTGATTGTGGTTGTAACGTGACGTAGATGCGGCGGCGCTACACGCAGCGATTCTTGTCGTGCCTTCTCTCGCGTTTCCATCTCGCTTGGTCCGCTCGTCCGTGCTCATCCTGTCCGGCCGCGAGACACTGCGATATCGGGCGTCATCTCACACACCCGCGCCGTTTGGAAAACGGCAACGGCCCGTATCGCATGACCACTTCGTTCCATCGCGTTCCAGCACGCGTATGTACTCACTCGTAGGCAGACAGACAGTAGCCACGGAACATACAGACAGTCGACACGCCAGCGGACCCCAACGACGACCACGACGACGAGGTCGGCGACGACGCAGCAACACTATATGGAAGACTCGCAGTGTCTTCCATATTGTGAAGATCCCTTGCCAGACGCCTTGCCCTGTCATATTGCCTACACGTCTCTGTGGCTCATGATTGGTTCCTCCGGCTGAGCTCCGTGAGAGAGCAGACAAGTGAGCAAACTCGGCCGACTGACCGGGTTGATTATATCCAATTCGAGTGACGCACACGCACGCTCATTAATGAAGCTCAAGGCGTTGGCCTACGTAAAGTTACTACTACTACTTATCAGGTCTACTTCGTTGACCCATCCTCGGCTCTCGAACAAACGGTTTTGATTCGGAAGTTTCCAGAAGACGACAACTTCTACGTGCAGTAGAAGACGATCATTGCGCGCCAAACGAAGCCGCATGGATCGAGGTGCGAGAAGAACTTTACTGCACCTCGATCTCCTCGAGTGGATCTCTCTCTCTTTCCCTCCCTCTCTCTCAGACGCTTCTCTCTCGTTCTTCCTCTCGTACTCCACGAGCAGTGACTTCGAGCGCGCAAGGTTTAGCGTGACGGCTCAACAACTTCGGCGGTGCACTTCGTAGTGCACGGACAGCTTCAGCAACGTGCGTAACTGTCAACGCGTGCTGGGCTTAGCCAGTGGAGGAATGGAATCAGTTGTTGCTGCTGCTGATGCTGCTGCTGCTTGCCCGAAGAGGACGATACCGAACTCCGTGTCGTAGGCGCCAACTCGCAATTTGCACCAAAGCGCTTCTATATGCTTCTGAAGACCAGCCCCACGCCTGCTGATACACCTACGAGTATTAGTAGCGCACAGACTCCGTGCCACCGCACCGCGAACCGTTAGAGTAGAGTGCTGCTGCTACAATTTGCCCTACTGCTCATAGTAGGGTATTGTAGAAGTGTACTTACTTACGAGGCAGGGCCGCATTGCATCGCAAAGCCGTCGTTCATCAGTGAGGAGGTGGTCAGCAAGGCTAGCCTCGAGTTAGTTTCGCGTTGACCACTCGCGGCTCGGTGGCCGAGTCGATCAGCTCCACCGAGGTCAACCAGTACCACCGGATGGTTGCTACAGTTCAGTTGGGTGTACGTCGGGTCGCTTCCGCTGGTGGAACTGGCGCAGCGAAACTGGGTTTTCGGATTAGAGTGAACGTTCGAGCACGCCGGGTACACTCGAACAGAAGGGGTCGTGGGGGAGGCCGACAGCGATTACGGCGCGCACGGAAGAAAGGCTGGTGAGTTGCCGATAAATGATCTACAGAACGTGCATCATATACATTACTAGATGTGAACAAACACACAGACACACACATATACTTACATACAAGCATACATACTGGCATTATAGGTTACCGTGCAGTGAACCTACTGTGATCTGTAGAAGTGCGTTCATAAGTACTGTAGTATGTAGCTCGTGTATAGAGAAGGAGGCTTGTAAACGGTTCAGCAGCGGGCGAGTCAATTACCTGCAAGACCCTGCGGCTACCCTGCTTCATTTAAACCTTTGATCATGCTCGAGTGCCATGTGCTTCGGTCCCGCCGAACGCCCTAAGATCAAGGCGGCACTTTTGCAGGATTCTGCTATACGCCGCAACGGCAATGTAACGTTATAAAAAAATTCTACTGCATCTATTTCAGCAGCGGTGATAGATTAGTCGTAGTTGTCAGCAAAGTCACGCGCAAGTATGTGCCTCTATAAATATTGTTGCAACATGCAGGCAAGAAAAAAATATTTTTTTTATTCAATAACACGTAGTACAGGTGTGGTCTTGTGCGGGAACTTGTCATGGTTGTCATCTACCGGGGTGTCGCCGGTTTGATTCCTGTTGTTGATCGAATTTTCTCTGAGCAACTGAGCACATTAAGAATCGCAGTTAAACCGTGGCGCTGAGAGTCAGCAACCATGCTGGCTGCGACAAGGACTCTTAGGGAAAGCCTAGCCACCTTGACATGTCCGCTTATGCTGTGGCTCTACATGTGTCCCGGATCCAAAAAAGTGATATGTTTATTTAGGTATACAAGTTAAGTTAAAAAAATTCATCCATTCACCTAGAGTTATTGCGACTGTGACCACTGTAGGTTCTATTGCTAGTTCGGTGCGGGTTTGGCAGGCATCGTAACATTTGCTGCTGCTGCTGTTTTTGTTCTGGTAGTTATTGTGTCTAATGCTGTTGTTGTTATTGTTGGAGTTGTTGTTGCTGCTGTGGTTTCCGCTGCTGTTGTTGTTGCTGCAGTGTTTGTTGTCGCTGCTGTTTTTGTTGTTGTTGTTGTTGTTGCTGTTGTTGCTGCTTCTGCTGCTAGAGTTGTTTCAGTTGTTATTGTCGGTGTAATTGTTATTTTTTGTGTTGTTGCCGCAGCTGCAAATGTACTAGATGTTACTGAGCGTTTATCACTACAACGGTTGTACTCTTGCGTAAGTATAGCATTGTTTTCGTTCAAGAATATGTTGTCTCCGCGGGTCAATGTCCCTCTATTCGCGTAGTGTCTGCTGCTGTTGCAATTGTCAACGCTGTTGTCGGCGTTATTGCTAATCAGGTCGTCGAGATTTACATTTTTTTTCTCTTTCATAATTATAATTTATTTTGTTGTTGCTATCGATGGTCTCGAATTATTATAGATAGAGAGTCGTTTTGCTGCCTTCTTTTTTCTATTCATGATTGTTGGTCTATGGCTGTCAAATAACCGTCGTTCATATTTGTTTCACTATAACTGTTGATATAATGCAATGTATAGATATAATGCAATAGTATGCAGTATATTATATCTTGATTGAGCAGGCGCAGCACTCTTGTCCGACCATCGACCATGATTTCAATTCTCGGCGAGTGAAAAAGTCGGTAACGATTCAGTACAAATGGCTGCATTCAGTTCTCAGAATGTTTTTTGTATTCAAACACGCATTAAACATTGATGCGGGACTGTTCAAATAAACACACATTTGTTTTTTTTTGTGGAGGAGGGTGAACGCTGTTACGCAGTTATGTAACAGATGTTCCGCTAAAACGTTCCTCCTAGTTATTGCTGTGTATGCGTTTATGCGAACCAAGTTACTTAGCCAAAGGTTGTCCTTGTTGCATTTGCTCTTAGTCCTTTTATTTGTTGACTGAAAGATAGTCACGGTGTCGCGATAAAATCGCCACGTAGGTAAATGTTTTTGCAAGTTTCAAACGTTGTCCTGCTTATTCTAAAATGGCGCTTTTTAACGAGAATCGTATGACACAATTTAAGCTTCTTCAAATGTCTGCGCATTGAATGAAGAGTTGCTGGATACATTTTGAACGTTAGTTAAGGAAGACTAGTTTAATGATTATAATAGACTTCTAGCACTAGAATATTAATGAGAGACCCTAAACAGGGATACTTTTCTGAACACAATTTGCATCATGGCACTGTGGTAAACGCCGATGCAACAAAAAAAAACAATTAAACGGAACTGTAAAAGTTTGAGCGTCGAAACATTGATTATTTAGCTGTTCCTCGGTAAGGCACTTTGTCACAGTATGATCAGACCTTTACGTGGCGTGTACCTTAGCGGAACAACTTGAAAATCATCACGTTCTACAAAAATACAGTCAACTATTGCTGTTACCAAGGTATGAGCTTTTAGCTAACTTCTATCGCGGGTGAGAAAAACTGCGACTTATAATAGAAGAACGTCAGACAACGAGCTTACACAACAGGCATATAGGAACTGGGATTGCGTATTGAGAATGGCCGTGATAAGCTGGAACGGTTCGACCACACCGTAAATGGGGTACTTTCCTCGGTGAAGGATCGGCAAGGAACAATCATAACCAGACCCAAATCAATGGTTTCCCCGCTGCTGCTAACACGGCCTGTAAGTACCTTTGAACCCCACCGCTGCGATCGCGCCACCCCGACCGCAATCAACAAGCCACAATTAAACCGAACGCTGAGCCCGCATATTCTAGATAGATAGATAGATAGAGCAGGCATATGTAATGTTCGTACGTACGACGAGAAAACGACGTCGAACATCTAGAAAAAAAAAACAAAGCGGTGGGCAATGCATACTGCAGTTGCTAGAAAAAAACGTGAAAAGAAGGTCACACAATAATCCTTGGTTTGATAAAGAAGAAAGCCGCAGGATCAAAAGTACTCTTGTAGTCGGCTACTATAACGCAAGCCCTCAGTAGCTTGTGCACTCATCAACTGGCTGAAATAAAGAGGACATTTAATAAACTAAAACAGAAGTCCAAAAAGTATGCGACAATACGACAAAAACAAACGCATTATTCTTTTACTAAACAGTATATATACACATCTGCTGCTGCTGCTGCAAAAAGAGCCAGCAACACTAAATCCACTAAGTAATGATAGCGAATGTGTTACACATTGTAGCTAGAAGCCTTTTTAAGGGCGACCCTGACATGCGTAGGCATGACGACCTCATGGCATTTTTTTACGGAGGAAGAAGTCAGGAAAGCACTCAAGGCAAATGGAGAGGAGAAGAAGTCTGCACAAAATCAAACATAGACTTTATGTGTCAAGTTTTAACAAAGCTTCACAACGGCTGCATGAGCAAAGGCAAGGTGCGAGACAAATTGAGAAGAAGCAGCTTAGCGCAGTGAATATACAAGCAAAATGAAGATCCCAGATACTGATACAGAAAGCTACGGAGGTGTTTCCCTATCCAGCGCCGTATACAAAGCGCTTGCGTCGCTTATTGTGTCACGACTCTACGATCGTACAAAAAACCTTGCCCGACCCCGACGAGTAACATGGCTTTCGTGCCCGGAACCAGTAACGGACGAAGCGCTTAAATGCGAGCTGGAACCGGACGGCGTGCTTAATTACGTGGTCAAGAGCCTACTATATGATTGACACTCAGTCAGTAGAGTGCAGTATACCTGGACCAAGCACCTATCCTTCAGCAGGCACGCGGGTCAAGTACTAGCAGGCCATGGTACTGCTAAGTGAACGGCTTTGCAACACCGGCTTTCAAACAGTCCTGAGCATAGCACAATTACAAATCTTCCCGATTGTAAGATACCATCTATCCGCAATAGTACCTTTACTCACAATAATTGACCTAACTACCTAACTGGACCAGATACCAGCTAACTGTATAAAACTGTTGGGCTTGCTAACGAATGCGTCTACAACTCTCGCATTTAAAATCGGCCTAAAACGAACTACTTTAGAAGATTTCGTATCTGAAAATCTACCGTTTAGCCCGACAGCCGTACATCCATCCCTATAGATAATACAGGAAGGAGTGCAACCCCAAATTTAGTTTAGTTTAGACATTTACGACTACGTCTGCTGAGCAACTGTTACAAATCTAAAGACTTGATTTCTCCAAAGTGGAAGCGTCGTCATTGCGAGCGCGCATTGACCATATTAACTCACCCAACCATTGTGCACATCATTGACTGCATGACTACTGTTGCTACAGTGAACTAAAACTTCACTTGATTTTATTTTTATTTTTACATAAGTGCGTTTTATTAATAACATGTGCGATGACCATAACTTCATTTGTTTTTCCGTAAGGCTAATGCCCGCGTACGGTTTTGCACTGATACATCCAAGCATCATTGTCAAAGGAAGGAAATATTGTGTGTAGACACACGATTTTATAAATGCAATTGCGTAATACTGGCTGACCAGCGGACGGTGGCGTACGTCAAGTGCTAATCGTGTGTCTGGTTAGATTCAGTACGTGCACTGGTCTTTTATCACCTGCAGCTGCGGTGGGTGGATTGCAAAACGCAGTACTCAGACAGTCATATGACCATCTCCGCTTTGTGTGTTCTTCGATAAACAGATACCTAGCACTCGTCGCGTGTAACGTCTGTTGAGCTCCTTTCTGTGTTTTCTATTGAACTATTTCTGTTATTGTCGCTACAAAGGTGTGTGCCCATATATATATATATATATATATATATATGCACGACTACACCCAGTTCTATGACCTTAAAATTGCTAAAAAAAAGCGGTTTCTACCGTACAGGAGGCGCCATGTGAAAGATTGTGTATCAACTTAGAGTCGTCGTTTCAGTAAATGAGCCCTTTCGGCTTTGTGTGCTCAGTGCTTGAACATGACATACTTTACCACCTATCGCCTCGATGCAATAGTTCGGTCATTATCATTAGACTAACAACTGTTGCCAGAACAATAAAAAGGTTATAATAATAAGAAGGGCTCACTATACAGTACAATACTGTTATTCGAGTTGGTACGGTCTATAAGCGGATTACTCCGGCCGCCCGCCTTCCCCTAATAATGGTAGTGAGTTAAAGTGTTTAAATGAAAGTCGCCGATCTGAATCACCAGACATGTCTGTAGGACACCATATCAAACGAAGTATTGACCAACATTAAGGTGATTGCCTGCAGTTATACCCTGTATACGGTTCTATGTTAGTAACCCGGCAGTGTACTCTATACTACCACCAACCGTTG
Source organism: Dermanyssus gallinae (assembly GCA_003439945.1). Classification (NCBI taxonomy): domain Eukaryota; kingdom Metazoa; phylum Arthropoda; class Arachnida; order Mesostigmata; family Dermanyssidae; genus Dermanyssus; species Dermanyssus gallinae. The sequence continues at coordinate 338,179 of QVRM01004946.1, read as the reverse complement.
GCTGATTGAGGTCTGCGTTTTTTTTCCGTAAATACTGTGTTGCACAAAATTGCTTTGAGTCTAATAGTTCGACAACTGACACAAATTTCACGTCTGACATTCAGGTTATGTCAAGGTCATGGAAAGAGGCATGATGCATGACGTACAGTTTGCTTGACACCTGGTACGTGGTCGATTTGGTGTATCTCTTGTCATGATATAGCTGTAGTTTTTGTTTTCTGCTGCTGCCGCTGCTGCTGCTACCGATGTTGCCACTACTGCTACTACATAATGTTACTCATCCAACATTGCCTGGGCGTTATAAAGAGATTAGGTAGTAAGCCAACAACAATATCCTCCCCCGACAGTTCGTCGTTTGTCTCGCTAGAGAGAAACATTTTATATATATATATATATATATATATATAAATATGTATATATATATATATATATATATATATATATATATATATATATATATGCATATTTATATATGTCATATTTAATGTGAAGAAAGAGGGAGTAAAATGTGTACATATATTTCTTTTTGTTTAAAGAGCATGCCTCACTTATCGATGCGTCACATTGGTTTATTCCATGCTGATTATCTGTGGAATCACCACCACGGACGAAAGATGGCGTCACCGTCGGCGCTGCTGCTCCCTTTAGGTTGGCCTCTAATCAGCATAATGTTGTTATCTAGTTTTCCACCTTCCCCACATATGACCCCGGTTGCCGTCTCTCCGTTGAAGCGAGGCTTGAAACAGTCTTTGAGAAGCTTTTCTATATAAATATTTAAAAAAATATATATATATATATATATCTTTTTTGTTTTTTTATTTATTTTTATTATTATTTAGTTTTGTTTATTTCACACAAATTAAGTATACTATACATTTCATAAAGTTATGTCATAGCTCTTTATCTTTTGCACGTTTCCGGCGGGTGAAGTAGTGCAATCGATTTATGCTCCAGTGTTGTGCATTGCACTGCATGGCCATTGGCACGCCTCTGCAGACAGAACCGGCAGGTGCACAACTCGTACTTCGTCCTTGTGAAGGACGGCGTTTAGACATATCCTATAATGTACCTGGTGTATACGGCGCGTGTATATATATATATATATATATATATATATATATATACATATATGTTGCATGACGAACCAAATTTGTTTGTACCAGTGTGGCGCAATACCAGGCCACGTATCAGAACACGGTCTACGACAGGATTAATGTAAGCGATGCGTCGCCAAAACAAAATGATCGCGAGACTGTTTCTATCTACCCTCTCCCGCTGCTGTGGGCCTTCCATTGACAACGAGCGTCTCGAATCAAAGCTAATCGCACTAGCCGTGAGGTGACGTTGGCGTCAATACGTTTGTGCCACGAAAATTAGTATGCCAGCTCTAGAATCGCACCTCGTAGGATGCCGGGACAAGCGCTTTGTGCTGCAGCCATATAGAGAAAGGTAAATAAATGCCATATCGATCTCTATCGGCACATGTGATATGGATATCTAATAATAATAATAACAATAATTTCTATTAATAGCATTCTCACGAGACGTGCCTAGGAAAAGTCGGTGGTTGTCTGTGTGTGTGTGTGTGTGTGTGAGTGTTCACTTTATGGTGAAGCAGTTTTATTTAATGGAACACGACGGCTTTATTGTCGTCCTGACGCGTCGCTTATCACAGATGTTACGGAGAGACTGTGTTCAGCTCAGTGCAATCGAGTGTGTAGCATTTTACGTCACACTTTTCACAAAATTTGGAAAGGCTGACATTTTTATAAGAACTATATATATATATATATATATATATATATTTACCGTGCCATGTAATGCGACAGAGTATGGACCTATGTCCTGCAAATCTTTCTTTCAACGATCCGTTACGAACGCAGGTCATCTGGCCGTTTGCGCGTCCAGTATCCGGCTATCTGCGGGCCTATAATTGCCAATTCAAATGTAATATCTATGTCTTCGCTGAGGGCGTCGTATACTTTAATTGCATCTCTATTATTAGCAATATTTCTGATTCGTGTGGCTTCAACGATTGATCTTTCGCTGCATAGACGTAGGAATAGTGCAGGCGGACCACTTCAATCAGACCATTTCGGTAAGTTCAGTGCTCTCCTTAACTATATTGTCTTGTTTTTGGCCTGACAACCTGGGGTTTATATATATTTCATTTATTGTTTAATGTTATGGCTACAGGGAAATGTGAAACCTAGGGTTTTATAGGGTGAGCTTAGACCATATAGTTTTTAGACAGTACATGGATACAAACCCCACTTTTAACTTGTACATGTTCAAAACCATTTCCAAATGTCGCTTTACGATGGTCCCCAGTAAGTATTATAGTCGACATAGCATTTGCTTTCTTTATCTCGTGATGCTTCGTACTCGACAGTCATGGGAGCCTATGTGACCTGGAGATACTCAAATCTATTGACGAGTTTAAGTTTGTGATCGTCAATTCTAATCGGTCTGGACGTACGAGCGCCGCCTCTGAGTCGCATAGCCTTAGTTTTAGATCTGTTTGTTGCCAGCCTGTTTTTGTGGCACCATTGCGCGGTCGGGATAATTTAGGTTGCACTGTAGGCCAAAAATTACAAGATTATCGGCGTGGATGCAGGTCTGGCTTGGCCACTCGTCGACTTTTCCGAGGCCTGCTAACAACAGAACAAAAACAAGTAAGCTGTGTCGCCTTTGATGACACGAACCGTGCCTAGCACCTTCTGTTCGACAAGATGGGCTTTATTTTTTAGTTTGATTTGAAGATTACGCTTGTACAGAAAGTGCAGATTTCAAATCGAGCAAAGTTGCAAAGGTCATCAAATTAGATTGCCTAGTCTCTATATGCTGGATGACTTTAGTGGGTTCTCCTTTGGCTAATTGGCCATGTTTTTTCTTCTATCAGTAAACAATCGCAGAAACGCAGAGTATTGTGTTTACGAGTGTTCACTCAGCTCTGCTCGTTTGGCTCACTCTTAATCGGGTCCCCCGGAGTGTTGGCGTTAACGCTGCCTACGTACAGCTGCTACGTTAAGGTATTGTCGATCTGGATCTCGAAGTAATTTCTTACTTTAGAAACACATACGGTTCGGGTGGCCTTTTTGGATTGCTGGCGCTAGTACTTTGGAACCTCTTCGATGTACGTATCTGTTGGTATGTTTATTTATTTGACGACCTATCAAGAGAGAGGGCACTACTCCTAAGTATTAAGGAACAGGTGTTTTCGGAGCTTTCGATTGCCGCTACTAAATCTAAATTACATAGCAAATTGGTACTAAAAAACGTGTTTCTAAATCAGAGACGATATCCATATTGGACGTGGCAGGCTGTGCTTTAAACGCGATAAGATAAGCATTTATCGCATACGCGATGATACTCAGCAGGGGTATTCAACGGTAGCATCAATACATATAACGCATTTACGTACTATCGAGTGGGTACCCGCTCATTTGTAGTGCCGAATGTAATCTTTGTTGTACCGTTGTAGTAGGCTACTAGGGGAGTCTGATTTGATATTTTACACTTCGGGAAAGGCTAAGTAAGCGTTTGGGGCAAAGCAAAATGAATGAACGACCATGCAGGTTGATGTGAGATTGATCATTTAGAGAGAAATGCCTCATCATGAAGAGACAACCGTTCTATATATATATATATATATATATATATATATATATGTATATATATGTATATATATATATATATATATATATATATATATATATATATATCTATATATATATATATATATATATATATGTATATATATATAATATATATCTACTATATCTATATATATATATATATATATATTTACTCCTAACTTTTTTGCGTTCTGTATGTAACTGTATATTTATAATACAACTAATGCATTTGAATGCGTTTGGGATTGAACTACAGTATTTGGGTAATTTGCATACAAGGCCTGGTTGAATAAGGCTTTATGAGCCATTGCTATTACTAGTAGTAAATGCAGTATTTATCGTAAACAAGTACCACCAGCTGTATTTCCTACCTGAAATATGTACGAGCGCACCTATTGATTCCCAACAAGATGACTGCAGAGTCTGGTGGAATAGAATCTAACTCTTTAATCCTTGTATGATTAGTCATTAGTCTAGCACGTTCGTTGGCAAGAGGATCATTGAATTAATTCTGGATTATAATCTCAGTCCTCGCACGTGACTAGCTTATCCCTCTGTGACACTTGGCCGCAATACCTGTATGTTTTCCCGTTATTTTTGTGAAGCACTAGTAGTGATTCCCAAACATCATCTGACATCAGGCAGAATTTTTTCATTGATTGATTGATTTATTGTTCGCTTGGCATGTATACCTAAATACACATGTCACCCTTTTTTGTATCAGGGGCGCTTAGAGCGGCAGCATTATTACGGCCGGTATTGATTTGTACACTCACGGCGGTAACAGCCATAGCTAATAAATGTCTTGAAAAGAAGCTGTTCCTAACAAAACTCAGAAATCAGGTTTTGCTTAAGTACACTCTGGAAGCCTGTTTTTCTGATTTGTTATTGATACAAGTCTACAATTCGTCTTAAGTGAGATGTAGCCTTGACGTGCTTTTCGCTCCATAAGGTGTGTGTCGTGTCGGGATCGAACCCACGACCCACTCCTAGTGTCAGAGTCGCCATTCATCTCGTCTGCATTGTCCCGTAAACAACGCTGGCCTAGTTTACAATAAATCACCGCTGTGTGAGCAACTTTATTATACAAAAGTTCTGCGCGCGGCTTGTCGCCATTGGTCCTGCAAAATAATACTCAAAACTGAGTCTGTCTTTGCGTTATCTGTTTAGACGATACGCGGTAGTAACATACTATATATATATATATATATATATATATATATATATATATATATATATATATCATGAACTCACGTGTAACGAAACCATTCAGTTATCGCGCACAACGTTTACGAGGGAGTTTAGTCGGGTGGGAAAAATTGGCCTCATGGCCATATTAGACATCCGATTAGTTGAGGTCTATGACCATTACGTTTCGCTTATTAGTCACATTTGTTAGGTATACATCATTCCTAGTAACGTAGTCATAATACATTCGAGCAGCAAATGTATTTACTAAGTCAAGCTGCTTAGTGAGGAGCAGTTGCCAGCATGATATCTCTGTCCCCCACATGTCCCGCACACGACATGATGAAAAACCATGCACGAAGTAGCGAAGCGTTTGTTCTTTGAAGATCAAAGGAACCGAGCTTAAATACCGAGGGGCGGCTCTGGTGTGACAGTTAGTTCTATTCTAGATTTGGAGACATGTAAACTCTGCTGATACACGTTCTTATAAGATATATTGTGCAGTATTAGGTCACCATTTGGATGGCCGAGGGGAGGCATGCATAGAACCACCTTCAATAAGCGGCAGTAACCGATAATCCTTTAGTTGGGCACCACGTGGCGGAGTGATTTCGCTGGAGCTTTGCATACTCCATTCTGGATTGTATCTGGCTAAATGGCCTATAGACACAGGTACAGTGTCGTTAGTAAGCTTAAAGCCTAGTTTACCTAGAATATTTGTGGTCGACAAACGTCTATGTTGCGGTCGTGCAGGCAATGATGAAACTGTGTCGCCTCTTATGGTATGACGTAGACCCCTCCCCGGGGTCACGTATGATACATTATAAATGCAGACATTGAGCTGATTTAACTGACTTTATGTTGACGCTGCAAGGAGATTACTGTGTAAAGTTTAACTATTAATGGCGTTCATATCGTTTAAAGCAAGACAGACCGTGCTTTGGCTCGATCGCTCTATTAAGCTGGCAGCAGACAGATGAGCTGCCTTCTCTGTGAAATTCAACTAGCTAACTTGTAGCCCGCATGGAACCTAATTATGTTCCATGTGTTACCGTTTGAGTTTCCCGTAGTTGCTGTACCACTACTGATTTATCTTCTACCAAAACCTTCTACCTTACAAATGAGAAACATTTGCGGCTATGCGTTCTTACCTGATCCGGAATATAATTATTTATCATAAACTGCCAAACATCTAGCTAAAAACATATCACATTTACATGAATTTTTTTTGTGCAGAAATTCCATTTATTCACACATTTAGTGTCGATAATACCTACGTACAAAGATTTGGCTCGACGTCAGGAGCTCACAAATGCAGTTACAAGAATTGTATAAAATATAGAATATAAACATATACAGTACACAAAGTTATGGTGGCATTAAACGGGCCAACTGACATTTTTTGCACGTCGGAGCGCACATATTTTCATTAGAGACGATTACGCAACTAGGCGGCCCTACCTTGACCTAGGTTTATGTTTAGCCTACGATCCTACGATCACCATTGTCACCACAACGTGCTCCTTCTGCATTCTCCTGCTTGACTATCTATTTCAGCCAAACTGCACATCTTGCCGCTGGTACACTCGTTACGAACGCCGACGACGCGATCTGACTCAACGCGATGCCCGCCAACTTCACAAGTCACGCACCGAGAGAGAGCCGACTAGACTTCGGCTCACAACAGCAGCAGCAGCAAGACTCGTTCCGCGAAGTCAATGTCAACATTGTCTCTATCCGAGATATTCCGGAGTTCTTCACAAAGTCTTCGGATACAACTCGTTGTGCTGCGGCGACTGACGGGGGTGAAGGCGGGGGCGACGGCGATGGTGGGGCTGACGATGAAGACGGTAAGCATCACCGTCCTTCGGATGAGTGGGGTGCCAAACTACCCCACAACATCATTACGTCGAGTGGGAACAAGGACGACGACGACGACGAGAACGACAACCAAAGTGAAGACCATGGTGGTGGTAGTGGTGGTAACAGCAGCAGCAGCAGCACTAGTTCATTGTCTGCGAGTGTCCCGATTGAAGTGGCCGCCACTTGCTGTGGGTCCTGTCTCAGCGGCGTCGGCCGCTGGCTGATCGGCAAACTCGCCGAGGACATCTCTAGAAGCGAAGCATGGCTGCTCATTACGGTCGTTCTTGCCAACTTCCTGTCGTTCTGCGCGGGAAGCATTCTCGCACCCGTCCTGCCGCAACATCTTGCCAGGAAAATGCAGGAATTTGGCGAAACAGGTATAATCGGTGGAGAGTCAGGAATGGTGATGGTGATGATGATGATGATAATACTAATAATAATAATCATCTTTATTTTTATTCTAATAATAATAATAATCATCATTTTTAGTCATTGATAAGACAGCCACGCAATGTCAGCCCGGAGCCTGTCGAAAGACGGAATTGTTATAAGGTTGTCGCTTAACCAGCCACTCAGTCTTAGAGAAGGTGTTACACAATAATGGCTAGATAGAGCTCTGCAGTCGCCCTTTGCCTTGCCCATTGCACCAAAAGGCTGCCAGGCCGGCTGTTCAAATAAACAAGAAAAATCCGCTCGCGTGCGGAAGAAAAGATACGTGCAAAATTGCAGGCAGAAAATAGGCATATCGTAAAATAACTCTTAACATATTGTCGCAGCTATCTGCAGAATATGGAAGACAAACGTGAGACCGGATAATTAAATACCTTTTACCTCAAACCCTCACCCTTAATCTGATCCAAATACTTTGGTACCTGCAGACCTGCAGGAATTTAAGGCTTGCCAGAATCATACCCCGTGGAGCAAGAGACTGCAGCATAAACCACAAATGCTGGGCTGCAGCATAAACCGCGGCATAGATTAAGTTCAACTCAAGGCTTAACCTCAAGAGCTTGAACTATCTCACGATGGTCTCGTCGCCCATGTTTGCACTACCCTGTCAAAGAGTTCAAGAAGCGACGCTTATTAAAATAATTAAAAACAATATAGCTGAAATAGTGCTCAGAAGTCTTCAGGTCGTCGACTCGACTTCACTCAGGACACTACGTCACTCGAATAGAAATGAAAATTGTGTACGTCAAGCGGAAATTATCCCGTTGGGTGACTGATATCTGCCCTCTGCCCCCCGAGCCCTGCTGTCTTCAGGCATAATCGCGCCACACGGAGACCAAATTGCACACTAAACACCCAAATTCCCCGTTAGGTTGCCGAGCGCGTTTAAAAGCTTTTTTAATAGCCGGTCACCTTGGCCTTGGATAAAATCGAAGTGCTTTAGGTCTATGGGGACGTTGGATCTTTCGGAGCCGGTTTGAATGGTTTGCGGCCTCGACATCTGGGACACATGCTCAACCTACAGCATAAATTGATTAAGACAATTCTCTCGTTAGAGCGTCAGAGAGAAGACAACGTTGACGCTACGCGCGCCTTTTTGGAAGCAGCAGACCAGACAAGGGTGCCAGTTAAACTAGACCTTCAAAGTGCGTTTAATGCAATGAGAAGAAACAAAATTTGCAACGAAGTGCAACGGAAAGCCTCCAAATCTCCTACCGATAGTACGCCAGGGCTAAGATCGCTCCGTCTTCACTTGGATTCCAGATGTAACCATAGAGTCTATAAGCGGTATCTAGCAGGGAAATCTACTAGGGTACAGCGATGTTTTGTCTTGGCGCTTCTACAAAGCCTCTTTAATGTCACGTTAACGTGGCGGAGGATACGCAGGCCGCACAACACTTTGAGGAACCGAAGAAGCTCACATGGGCGGCACGAAAAAGCCACCCAAGCAGGTCATGCAAGTACTTTTCTAGACAAATTTACACGACGCAGGATGGTTTAGAAGTTTTAGGTGCTCCCGTCATCTGTGAAGAAATTCGATGGGTTAGTTGAACTAAGCGATAAGCATTTCTGCCCATGTTTGTAAACATCTGCCCATGTTTGTACAACGCTATGCATCAGCAAGCTGCCCTGTTTCTACGGAGGCTGACTGCCCTCGGTCACTAAGATTTAACTGCATGTTGCGAGCATCCCGGTATAAAGTGGGGTTTTAAATACACTGAAAGCTGTGACGCTTACCACGAGACTACTAGGGTAAGCGAAACGTTGAACATTAGTTTAGTAGAAAGAGTATGGAGCAAAGTGGAAAGACTAGTAGCTTCCAATAGGCTACGGAGCCAAGGTATTAAATGGGCTACGGGCCTTGCCGCAACCCGCCATGATACATCATAAAATCAATTTAGTTCTCTGGACAAATCACTTGGTTATGAAGGTCCCTCGGCTGATGGCTTCAAGCCCTTGCCCTCTCGTCAGCTTGGCAAAATGCTGGATTCTAGCTCTTTTCGCATGATGTCGACTATTATTAGGATAGACGCCGCCGTCTCTAAGCCGTTCTCATGTATATTGTGTGATGAGCTGGTCGACTCTGACTGTTTACACCCGTTAAGCTGCCTAAAAAAACCTGGCAGGTTCCATAAGACACACAGAACTCTACGAAATAGTGAGAATGGCGCTAGGACGAGCAGGAATACCATCCACAGAGGAAGCAATGAGGTACGATTTGACGGAGTTTTCGTACCGAGCGTGGTTGGGTCGCAGAACTCGCGGGTTGTGGATGGGTGGTAGAGGAAACGCAGCTTCTCCTATGCCTGTTCTATAGACTAAGGCAAAATTAACTGATAACAGTCAAAACGTTAATAATGATTATAATGACTGTTGTTGTTGTTATTATTATTATTATTAGGTGTGAACGTGTACTTTGTCTTCTCCTAGCTAATCCAAATAATAATAATAATAATAATAATAATAGCCACAACCGCCACCAACTGTTTTATCTCACTTTGTATATGTGCAGCATCGACGATATCTTGTGTATGGCAATACCGCTTAAGGTCCAGTGTATTATAAATGTCACATAATGAATGAATGATATAGCTATATATACATATATCAGTGAACGTTCGACAATACATATATAAACAATATTACAATATGTATTGGTATTATGGCCGAGATTGCTAAGTTATGGATCTGTACTGCAATTATGCCGAACTTTCAGGGCCAGTGAAGGAGCTGCATGTTTCAGTTGCATTCGTCCTGTACGCAAGCACGTCGATGATATTTTCGCTTGTGTTTGGACCACTCATTCCGCGATTTGGGGTGACGTTTTTCTACGTTACGGGTCTCGCGTCGGTGGCGTGTACAAATATAGCGCTCGGCGTCCTCGACCTGATGCCGTTCACTTCCTATCAGAGTTACCTCTTCGCTCAGTGCGCGGTAAGGGTTTTCGCGGTACGAGTTCTAGTCGATCCTATTGTTGTATGGCAGAGAAGTTGCAGGCTCGTGTAGAAAGAATAGCCGAGCCTGCAACCTCTCTGCCATGCGTTGTTAGAATCGCTCTCGGCGATGATCCGGTAGTCGGTGTCGGGTGTAATGAGCACGCTAGAAACGAGCCGTTTCTCATTTTAGTCAATTAATTGTCTATATATATATATATATATATATATATATATATATATATATATATATATATATATATACAAATCATCACAATATTTTCTATCTATATATAGGGCGTCCGTAAAAGATTGCGTCAAACTCGAAAAACGTATGGTTACTCTCGGAGAGACAATAAATTTTGCCAATGGAAAGAGGAGCGGAAATATTTCTTATAGGAGTGAGACTAAAGTTTGGCGGCTGTCCCTATATAAGTTTACAAAATGCACGACTGTGGGAGAAACGCATTACTCAACTGAAAAACTAAGTATACCGGCGCATTTTGGAGCAACATTTTACGTTGTCTCAAATAGTTTGGCTTTAGCTAGAGCAGGAACTGTTGTGATGTTAAGAAGAGATCGCAAGATTATAATATTGCACTTTTGAATGTTCGAATCTTCACGCTCGAGTTCTCGAAATTTTCCCATCACGCGTGCTCAGCCGATACGCTTAGACGTATGTATACCTTAAGTGAATCATTTTGGCACCAGATTGGTTGAGTTGATGTCTGTGGTTGCAAAATAACTCAAGTCCCTCAATGGCCATATCGTATGTGAATGCATACATGCCCTAGCGTGTTCGCTTTTTTTTGTCAATCAGGTGACTCGTCAAACCTGTAGAACCTCAGGAAAACATGTATTTTATTCCAAATCTTTCTTAAACGAATGCGCTATGCTTGATTTTTCAGTTGAGCAACGCGTTTTTCACAATCATGTATTTTGCAAACTTATGTTAGGACAGGCACCTTAAAATCAAAATTCAGATTTTTTTTTATCTCACTCCTAGACAAACATTTTGCGCTCTTCTGTATCATTTTCACAGTGCTAACCGTTACCTTTGACTGTAGTCCAATTTTTCAGGGACACCACAGATATTTGAATGATTAACGAGACCACGCACATAGTAGACATAACGTATTTATTAGTGTATTCGAATCTGACTAAACGACATGATGAGCCGCGCTGAACGCCCGCGCTTTTCTGCTTTAAAAGAACCGTGCTCTTTCTCCCTTGGTGGGATTGGAGACGTGTAATGCACTATGACCCTGTGCAAACCAAGGAAGCACTTGCCAAGTACTGATAGCAGCTCAGTAGTTAAAAGCAAGTTATTGTTGATAAACTGAAAAATCCTAGTTGCGTCAGACTCCACCCTTGACTACGTTTGCCCGCACACATCTGTAGCAACCTGCCGCAAAGTGCTTCGAGGATGCTTTCCGCCATCCAACCTATAGTCCTAGCTTCGCTCATTAAGGCTACCATTGGTTTTGTCTACTTCACATTATGTGAGAAAATCGATTTGATTTGTTGAAACGCATTTGAGAGGTATCAAAGATCACGTAAACAAGTGTTTTACATAAAAAAAGACGACACATGCAGGTGGGATGCGTTTATTAAACGTATTTTTGACGAAAATGATTGGAAAAAGTAGTTTACATATATATATATATATATTATATTATATATATATATATATATATATATATATATATATATTCCCTGTAACCCTACGATAAACAAATGATACTTTTACTATATGTATATACTTATGGTAAAATTTGCTAATTGGTTAGGGCTACTGATACCGCTGTCATTATACGCGATGTATTAACGTTATTGTTGTTGTTGCTGTTGTCGTTGTTGTCGTCGTTGTTGCCGTTGTTGTTATCGTTGTTGTTGTTGCTGTCGTTGCCGTTGTTGTTGTTGCTGACGTGGTGGATCGATTGCGTGGCCATGCCACCGGCGTCTGTCCGCACAGGTTCGTGTCCTGGAAGGCATCGCGGCGGCGGCGTTCAACACGTCGTCGCACAGCATCATCATGCGGGTGTTCTCGCGACACATCGACGAGGCGTTCGCGGCCGTCGAGGCGGCGGTCGCCATCAGCTTCTCGCTCGGCCCCGTCATCGGGAGCTTTCTCGTGCAGGCGCTCGGCTGGTTCTGGGCGTTCTTCGCGTTCGGCCTCACGGTGATGGCCAGCCTGCCCGTCTCGCTGTACGTGTTCTCGCTGTACGGCTCGATGGCGCACGTCGACGTGGCGACGCGTCACGATCACCTGCTGCCGCTGCGAGTCGCCGCCACATGGAAGGGCACGTTCGTCGTGTTCTCGATGGTCGTCACGACGACGGCGTACAGCTTCATCGAGCCCACGCTCGAGCTCTTCCTCGAGGAGGTGCTGAAGACGACCTACACGACGGCGTTCTACTTCGCGCAGGCGGCCGCGTTCGCGCTGTCCGCGCTCGCCATCGCACCGTTCGTGGCCGCAAGGTTTGCAGAGCACGCTCAGTACGAGCACACACATATATTATATATATATATATATATAAATTCATTTTGCAAAGGATCTACATTTACATTGTATTTCAGCATATGCCTATTACAACGATTTCCATTTTCTTGAGGCTTCTTAGCGTGGGTTCCATGGGGCGACACATACTAGTCTACGTCTATGTATATGATAAAATAGTAGGCTATTTCGGTAGCCGCCTCTTTCATCTGCAGGTAAGAAGAGGAGCATTTCGTATGCTTGTTGAATACATTTAGTATATATATATATATATATATTCTCGAAGGGACTTGAGACAAACACCAAACAGACCAAAGCCATGCAAGCGTAGATTACGATTGATGGCGTTATGCGTCACTGGTGGCTAGCCTTTCGAAGTTTGTCTGAGCTGATTTCGCGTATGTCTTGGCCTTCGGGCTCAGTACACAGGAACGGCGTTTAGATGCATCTACCGAAGCAACAGGGAAGTAGGCTAATCTCCGGAGACCGTACGTTTGTTCAGCAGTAAAAACGGAAAACCGTCTGCTCTCTCTTTTTTGCTTAAGATTGTTGCGGGATTAATGTATGGGCTTGACAGATCATAGAACCACACGTGAGCAGTTCAGTTGGGTATTATCATACATGAAGCAAGTTATTTGCTCTTTTACAAGTCGTGTAGGTTCGGTTTGTACCCTGCCGTGAAATGCACAGCACTGTACCGTAGATTATTGCACTACTTCTCGTACTGGATCGGTGAATGCAGATAAAGAATGATTATGAGGTCAAACTTATACACGATGTGTATATTTGCTTTAAGTTTGCTTTTTACCAGTTTCAGTTAAATACACACCAATATAAGGTGTGCTATGTGTATATTCGTAGTACATTCAACAGGGTAAAAAACGTTTGTTGTTTCATTAGCACATCGCGAGCTTGCTTACTTTTATTCATTTGCAGATCTGGTCTAGCGCAAAACAGTGCGCCACGTATGCAATATCTTGTCGTTCTAATATATTTTATTAAGACTTTAATTGTTCATTTTGTTTTGTGAATTTGAAGTGAGGCTACAACTAGTTCCAGGTGTCCTAGTCTTGTTATTTTAAATGCACTGCTTTGTCACCTGTTTACGTTGTTCACATGTCGCGTACGATTTGTTAGCAATTTTATTGTCTATAACCGTTCAAAGCGTGTTGAGCTAGAAAATGTTATTGTAGTTTATTTAGCGTCAAGTTGAGTCTGCAAACCTTAAGAAGGATCATCTTGAAGGGGTATGTGTCGCCCTGGAAGGAATAAATCCATGATTTCGGGTGCCATAGTCGGCGGCAATTTTTTCTACGCCTCGACCTATCGACAGTTGTTACTAATACACGATTTTCGCCGCTTATGTGGCCGCATGTGGGCGTGAGTTAGCCAGCCATCGAATTAGTTTGCAGTAAAAACATAAAAAAAAATATATATATATATATATATATATAATATGTTGGGCGTATGTCGAGCCTGGTGGCGTGGTGCATTCGCCTGCGCCTCAGGACCGGGGGAGACACATAGATGCGCGGATTCGAGCCCCACCGTTGCACATTTGTATTTATAGGGGCTATGAAGCAATGCAAACGGCAGTTCCATGGACGTTTAATCTTGGCTGAGATTCAGCCCAAAAAGTATGTTGGGTGTATGTAGATATACGCAGAGTACTGGCGGCCGTGTGTGTCTGTGTGTTAATAAATGCATGTAAATGTGGATATATGTGTTGTTTTTCTCTAGGTCGAAAATGGGCACAATGATTCTCGGAACGACGATTCAGGCGGTAGGCTTCCTACTGGTTGGCCCTTGCCGGTACTTGTTCCGTGAACCCGACGAACACGCGACGATGGCCGGCGTCATAATGCTGGGTCTCGGCTTTGCCCTATCCTATGTGCCCACTCTCGACTTTCTCGTGGGGACAGCAGTCCACGAGCTCGGATACACGAAAGGCGCCTCCACCTATGGCCCGATATCGGGGCTGTGGAACTTTCTCAACGGGTTCGGTGAGACGTTTGGCCCCGTCATTGCCATGTTTCAACGGTCGCCCGATATTCGCGACGCTACAATCATCTTTGCAACTACGCTTTTTATCTGTGTAAGTATAACAACAATCTCGACATTGCCAATGTTCTACCAATTGATCTAACTGTCGGTCTCTTTCTCCTTGCACTTTTCTCTAACTTTATAAATATATAGTCAGAGAGAAAGTTATATATATATATATATATATATATAAGATAGAAGCAAATAAAACGGTAACTAATTCTTAATATATATATATATATATATATATATAACATAACTCTAAACGCAATCTAGTGCATTCTGGTTTACGCGTAAAAGTGAAATTAATCTATTCTTGCTTCTTTGTTTTACTACGAGCACATTTCAGGCCATGATCTTAATGCTTATCTGCTTCCTCGTGTCGATCGAGACGATTCGACGAGGCAACGCGCTGGAAAAGCAGGCGTTTCTGCCGAAACCCCACGGACAGCGTTCAGAGGTGCAGATGGTCTTCGAGCGGGGGGGTGGTGGCCAGCAGTATAAGTCAACAGCAAACAACAGTAGCCGCATTGACGATAACAACAACAACAACAACAATAACAACAACGACAGCCGCAACAGGAGTTTCTTTCAAAATGCCTACGAAAGTATAGACGAGTTCGGTACCAGCTTTCGGGGGTTCTTTGGGGGTCAGCAACAAGACGGTCGTAGACGACGTTCAAAAGAACGGCCCAAAAACTACGAGCGAGTTTAATCCGATTGGTTAGACAGACAGACATTCGTGCTGACACATTAGCGCGTTGACTTACCGTGCCAATATGTTTGACGAACCTAACCAGACTTAATTAACGGTATTTAATTACAACAAGTGGTCGTAGTAGTAGTAGTAGTAGTGGTAGTTATATGAATAGTAGTCGTCGTAGTGGCGTAGTGGGGGGTAGTGGTAGGAATCGCATTTGTGTTAGCGGCTCACTAAAATGCAGCTGCTACAAGCGGCTACGGCTACACTGCGCTGTAAACATCGAGCGTGTAGCCTTCGAGGAGTATATGGCTATTTGATAATTAGTCAATTAGCAATCAACGAAATGACTAACGGTAAAGTGTAGTTATTAGTGTTATTAGTTAAACAATGTAGCAATTCACCAGCCAGTGGATACCAGCGGATCGTCCGACTCAGCATACCGATCGGCGATGTATGGGTGGTGTGCGTCTGTCTGTACTATATATCAGTGCTTATGAATGTATGTGTGTGTGTGTGTGTATGTATGTAAATATGTACAGCTCTATCTAACGACAATTTTTCCTGTTCGTTATCACAAGTATGAATAGCAAAATGAGATGGCTGCAACTGCTACCGAGTTGTTGACTCTGTTGCGCGATATGGTACAATAAAGCTAAAATGAAATGTAAAGACAAAATGGAGTAGAATGAGGTCATACCCGGGTTTGATTGCAGACTCTCTTTTATGTGCCACAACCTCCTGCCTCAGTAGGTATATGCATAATAAAGTTAGAACGGAGACGTACGCCGTATTTTGCTAATCGAAAGTACAGCACCATTTGTACATACAACATATCACAACCGCAACCATTTTAATCAGTAATTTTTTTGCTGCACACGTCTTTTTTTTGCGTGAGATTCGAGAAAAATGCTTTATTCACACCCAGCGCTGATGTGGAGGAAGCGCATGGGTAGTGTGGGATTCCCCGGTGCTATGGGCTTATCCACTAAGAACCCTTAATCTTTACGGTTACCCCCCAGGGTTCGGTACGGTTTGCCAGTTTTTCGATTGCTGCACACGTCTAAAATACGTTAAGCGCCCTACATTTGTTTTGACCGCGTTTTAGCTCACACAAATGTGTTTTAACAATTGCGTTTGTAAAGAGAAAAAAAATTGAGTTTTGCATCTCATTTGGCTTAGCAACGGTTTACTCTGTCGGAACTGGGTCCCTTCCATACTCAGTGGGTGTGAGTCTCTGGTAAAAATATCTATAAATATATACCACCCCACCAACTCGTACGTATATTTTCTATACACATATTCGATTGTTTTAGTTTGTTTTACTGGGTGAATCTTATTGTTAAAGAACGTCTGCGTAAGTGAAAAATAATGTGCGACCAGCAGAAGCTGTTGACGTAAACAGCGTATCTGATAAACAGAAAACTATACTAATTTATCTGGTGAACATAGGACTATACTAATCTACTATATCTAACTTAATTACTACTAGATCTATCTTTGTGCACCTTGTGGCTGCCAATGTTAAACCTAGTAACATGCAGACGTTGGCAATTTCTATTGTATTAATATAGATTATAATATACATATAGCATGTCAGTGCATCCTAAGTATTTCACCTCCTCGTCTTCGCCATACTCGTACGTTGCTAATATAAAGTACCCCAGACATGGGGCTGACGAAAACGTTCTGTGACCAGCACCGCATGCATTCTTTTTCACGATGTTTTAGTTTGGTGTATGTGTAACCTGTCGTCAATAGAAGACGCTTTGGACATTCCACCACTAGTACTTTTGTACACCTCACCTGGCAACGGTATTTTTTAGTTACCCCGCATGATTGAACACATATAGTAGGTGGTAGCAAAATATGCTCGTTTCATTACACGACAAAGAGACACGAGATAGACCTGTCGAGCGACGGCTGAAACCTCTTAGTCTCTATGTGACTCCTCTCGGTAGGGCAGTGGTGGCCATTGTCATCATTAGGTTACATGACATCATTACTGGTCTTCTATTTATACAGCTTTGCTACGTTAGCACTTTGGAGTCTCAACTTAGAGGCTTAAAATCCGCACGAAGCAGCTAACAACAAACTTGAGATATATCTATTGAAAAGAAAATTTTATTCATGAAGTTGCGCTATTTTCTTTACAGGACATATAACTAAGCGATTTCTATTAACGTTGATTACTTTTTAATAACGCACGAAGGCAAGTATGTACAGATGTCTCAGCGTGAATGAAGTCGAACGCATTACGTTGTGAAAAACTAAATGTGTATGGCGACATCTGCCTTTCTCTATTTACAACATGAATACAAATTTTTGACTGCCGCAAAACGCACGTTTGTGCTAGTCGTTATGAAGAGATAATCGCTGCTGTTTCTAATCCAGTGCTTAGGCGATACTGGAGGAAAACGCCTGTCATATGCGTACGCTTGTGTAGTTAATAATTCAAATTATATTTAGATATTATGTTCAGAGATTTAAATATAATACGATATTCAGGTAATAATGCCCCAGGAGGCATGCTATAATCTCGGAACGCCTGAGAATGACGGAATCGCCTCGTTTAACTGATGTTCCTTGAATCGAGGCACATCCAGGACTTGATACAGGTGCGATAAACCAATATAGATTCACTCTAACATCTGTAACATAGACCTCCGCAGCGTAAAAATTCATTTAAAACTGATTTCAACTAATAGCAAACGAGAGAGAAATTTAGTGTATTATTGAATAGAATAATCGTGCCAAAAAAACCTTTGATAAATAAAAGTGCCATTAAACCAGTCATCGTAAGCAATACAGAAAGTGGATAATTCCCACCTGCGTAACGCAAATATGTCAAATAGTTGCGTTATCTTTGCAGAAGTTCGGAAACAACTCGTTGTGGTATTTCCTGCACTAGTTACTTCACAAATTGACAAACATGTGAAAGTCTTTACGAAGGCTCTGAAGTAGCCTCGCGCAGCTCAATGTACGGCCCATGTGGCTGCTTACCTAAGCCTGCGACGTTATCCGCCGCCGTGCTTTCAGTACGGAACGTAAACCATATGGAACCAGGGGAGGTGAAATTGTTTTTCGATACCGAACGGCAACCTTCTGTATTTGCTGGTCTGCGTTCTTTGCATGTACCATATCCTCCTTCATACTCATATTCCACTTAAGTCGCGAGCGTTTGCCCCCACAAACATTGAACCGCGAGGAGCTCGGCTGTTCGCTGCTGTGGGGTGGACAACAGAGTGCCTTCAAGAGGCACTAGCCGCAGAGTTCTGTATCAAACAGGTCGGTGCTTCATAGCAACGAGGTAGCTAGATTTGACCAGATTCAAAATTAGCTTGACGACGCTCTGATACCGCGCTGAAGGGGACTCGTTACGTGAGTGCATAGTTTTCGGTCCTCCTCTCAGTGAACTCCCACAGAAAAAATTTTGAAACAAAAGAATTGGTCTGGGCGGAAATCTCGTTTTACGCGGATCGTGATATTTCATAGTGATTGACGGAACGAGCCACATTAAGGTTCAGCAGGCTTTTGCTCGTCTGTAGCGACCTGGAGGTGAAGTGATGGTCGTGTCGGCTATGAAGAAGCGCTACACCAGTATTCCAATTCTCTGGACTGCGCCAACAGCTTCACATATCTTGTGCCTTATTTCAAGGGCCTTTATTTTCACCTACAACCTTCAAAAACATGCTTCACAGATCACACTACTGAAGGCCTTAGAAAGCCTTAGTGGCAAGCGAAACAATAGATAATTCATGGCTATCCTTCTTAAAAATAGCACTTAATTAATCTGACACCTAATGGCGTCAGACGATCCTGCTCATAGAATACATGCTATAAGCCCCCAGAGCTCGGTCTTTTGGGGACTCTGGCCTGCTACGGATAACTAGCGACGTATCGAAGGGTCTACATAGGACAAGTCGGAACGTCGTAGCACGTTATGCCATTTACGGGGTTTGTCATGTCTTGGGTAACGAAGAGGAATACCACGGTGTCGACGAACAATGCATCTGTATTAGATGTGAGGAGCGATGCCCTGCAGATGTGTGCAAAAGTTTCTTTTCTGAGCGCTCTAACTTGGTTAATAAAATGACCCGACGTGGGTGAGAATAAATGACAAACTGTATATAATGCACATAACACACTTCGCAATGCAGATGTTATGCGCTAGACACTAGACCACATTACTACTACTGTATTTAGCATTTCCACGGGATACCAATACGCACATGAAATACGCGCAATTTAATTTGGGTCCGCGCCTGGCACACAGCATTTATATAATGATTAAACTAAACTAGGGGTTTGGCTGTTCAAATATGTGCTTCAATGGAGTTAGTCTACTGTCCTCTGGGTCGATGTCTCTGGTGAAGAACTGTCTGCGTCTTCGCCGTCCCGGACGAAATCGCCTCGATGAGACCAACAGCCGCTGAAGTACTCGAAGCAATGTTGAAATTCGAAAGGAATGCAGCGCTGAAATGATCGACGTCAATAGATAACCCAGCGTGATTTTGGTTGAGCACTCTTTTTCGTTCTACGAGTAGTAACTGAAGTTACACCATGTAACATTCGGTCAGCGTCGATACATGGTTGACTAGTTTTAGTATCCACTTCTATCACCGTACGTTTTACTGAAACCTGCAACATCAAGTTGCGTAGAAACAATGGGACTATTGAAGTATCCACTTCTACACACGCCATAGAAAAACATTTATAATATAATACTATATAAACGTCGGCTGTAAAGTAACTCTGTAATGACCAAAATAGTATGCAATCTAATGTATACTTTTCGGTTATCTAGAAACAGGCTATTCCAAAGTCTTTTTAACAAATACATACAGCGAGACTTCACTGCTGGTATAGTATGACAACAAAAACCTGAAGTCCACCGTAATGTCCACTACCCGCTTTCTAACATTGCCGACCGGGCAAAGTACAAGCTTCTTCCTTGAAATGTAAATGTATGTATGTGTAAGCAGAGAGTGGCATGTGATTTTTACTTAATGCCAGTCACAAGCTTGTTGTAGCAGGACATGGCATTCTAGAGACAAAAGGGGGCGGCTCTGTACAAGCACGGAGAAGAACAAAGAAGAAAGTCGAGGTTTGAAACCAGATCGGCCGGCCAAGGTGCCTAAACATCCGAATATCACATACCTTAAGAATAGTTCGGGTTATACAAATCATATTTGCTCGAGAGGCATCGCAGTCTAAATCGTTCGGAAAGGGTCGATTTCGGGCAAAATGCTTGCTGGGCAAGGCTAGCGGCGCAGTCCCCTTTGGTCTGCGTCAGGCGTCAGAACTGCCAGTGACGCCACATAGCTTACCGGTGGTTCAGGGGAGACAGTAGCCACTTGGCTGTTGGCGTGGGAGACTCTGGTGAGCCTATTAAAATGCATACCTTGGGGGTACTCTAATCCGTCATTAGGAAGGCCATTGAACTTGAAGACCGGGCGAAGGCACCAGTCGTAAACGTTACAGAGGTAAGGTGATCAAAGCTTTTCCTAAGAGCTCCATAATTCTGCTCTGCAGGAAGGCACACTCTGGTGGTGCCGGCTTAAGGAGTGGCTAAAGCTCCCTAACTGTTTTAAATGCCAATCGCGGAGCCACAGGGCCCTAGACTGCAATGAGGAGAAGGATGCAAACAAGATCTACAAAACTACTCGTTCAGACGCGAGGTATATCAGTAAACATCGTCAATTGTCCAATATCCTTTGGACCTTTGGAGAGTGCTCCTGGTTTGTAGATTAGCAGTGACATCAATTTTAATTTCTCCAATTTGCTGCGGTCGTCTTTTTCTGCAAGCCGGCTCAGCCATATCTCAAATACTACGATTTGTCGAAGGAGACTTTATAGTTTCTTTTATAGTTTGTCGAAGGATGATCTTGGAACTTTTCTGAACCTTTTGGATCCGCGCTCGGTAATCTAGTATTTGAACAACACATGTCGTTGCGGCGAACCGGTGTATGCACTTGTAAACACGCGCTATTTTTAAAAAAATATTGAGTTAATGAGCCCTTTATGCGCAGCAACGGGGTCATACTGGGTCAACGAGGCAATATACTAGCAAACCTTTTCCGGGGATGAATTGTTTTATTTTTAAGTTATGGTTGAAAAACCTCTATAGTAGATAACTCCTCCTCGAAAACATGCATACGGAATTGGCTTCCTCGTTTCCATATCATTTTCATGAAGCCATCGCTAATCTGCCTACACGGAAGGCTTGCGGGCTCGACGGCATTTATAACGAACACCTGAAGTCAGCTCTCGTACTTACTCCGCAGTGGACGTTCCTCTTCAATGCCTGCCTGGCTTAGGGAAGGGTTCCGGATAACTGGAGAGACTGTGTGATGATTGTCATTCCAAAAGGGAGAGGCTGTCCGTCGGATCCCTCGTCCTGGAGAGGTATATCGAAGAAAAGTTTTCTTGACTCCAGAGGAGTCCTTCCCGACGAACAACATGGATTTAGGACGGGCAGATCGACGATCTCGGCGTGCCAAAAACTGATGGAAGAAGTGCAATCGACGCTAGCAAGGCGCGGACGGCCTCTTTATTCCATCTTTGTAGATTTTAAAGCGGCATTCGATTCAGGATTACGCTCGATAGTGCTAGAGAAGCTCGCGGAATCTGCTGTGCCACTCAGAATACTAGAACTCCTCAGAGCTTTTTTACAGAAGAATATGATCTCAATCGACGACGGGGTTCGCACAGGGGATAACATCAGCTCGCTACTATTCGCAGTTCTTCTAAGCAATTCACGGATTACCACGAGGCATCCGCTCGTTAAATTCATTCTGTACGCTGACGATCTAGTGATGTTCAGTACAAGCAGACACCATTTGCTATAAGCAATAGTCACAATGACGAGATACGTCAGCGAGGTTGGTCTTACCATCAACAACAGTAAAACTGAGGCGCTCAAATTCCGCAGAGGAGGTCGTCTGGCTAGAGACGAACTCCGCTTGGGGGGTCCGCCAGTCAGGTATGTATTCCTTTACATACCTCGGCATAACTCTCACAACAACAAGGACTGCGTTCCGCCTGCACGTTGAACAACGGGTGAAAAAGGCTCTGATTGCGTCAACAACAATCGAAGCACCCCAGAAGCTTTCCATCGATACCGCCCTGCGTCTATTCCATCTCAAGGTCGCGCCAACGGCTACATACGGAGTGCAGCTGATATGGGGACACCTCAAAATGAACGACCTCGCAACGCTGGAGAGAGTTAAGCACGCGTTCTTAAAGCGAGTTCTGGGCCTGCACTCCTCCGCTCGCAACCGCCTGGTTTATGTACTGACAGGGACCTCGCTATTCGTAGAAGATATACGGAAGATGTATGGGCTGCAGGAGACCGAGGCATACAAGGCGTTCATTCAGCTTCAGAAGGACAAACTGGCCGACATAGATCCTGATATCTTCATAACACCTGCTGATGACGCGTGGAAAGGGCCCGACCAACCGGATTGCCATGTAATAGTGCGTTTTTCGGTACACGGCTACCACCACCACCTCTGCAGTGCAGAAGGCTTCCACGACCCCGATGTTGACTGCAGATGTAAATATTGTCATACCGAATGCTCTAGATATTACGGTCTTTGTTGTAGTAACATTAGGTCTCTAAATCAGTTGACCCGTTTAATGTCATCATAACTTTGTATATTGTATGTTTATATTCTACATATATTTAATACAATTCTTGTAACTGCATTTGTGAGCTCACGACGCCGAGCCAAATCTTTGTACTTAGGTATTATCGACACTAAATGTGTAAATAAATGGAATTTGTGATATAATGATATAATGATATTATTTCATTTCTTAGCTAAATTGTTAAGACCGATTAAGGCGTAGCGTTATATTACATGCCGTCTGTGAACTAATGTTCCTACCGGTTGTTTCTACTGCTTTATGTAGAACAAATTCCTTGGCACACCGCTGTGTCTATTTGCATTTAAGACATCGTATTGCTCTAGTGTTATTAATATTGTCAACATGAACCGTCGTATCACGTTTGTTTAGTAGCATGACTTACTCCCCACTAATGTGCCGTTTAATCTAAATTAAACTTTGTTCGTTTTCAGAGTTTGCAATTCTTTCGAGCATTCTGGTCATGACTCTCTTAGCAACATTTCGTTGTTGCTTCGGTATGATATGTATTACTGGGTAGACGCTAATAATACCTACTTTTATTTATATACAAGTATATCTCCTATTTTGTTTTATTCTAGCAGAACAACGACGCAGAACAACAAAATCAGATGTACATTCCGCTAAGACTGTGCACCAAAACAGCCGCGTGACATTAAGAAAAAATACCATTTTTAGGGGGAGGGGGGTGTTCTTAATTCTAGAATATTCTCCACACCTACAGAATCGCCGCGAGGCACATTTTCAATGCTTCGATGGCCGGGCATAATGAGCTAGCATTGAGTTGGCGGGCAACAGTTTTGTGCAAGCAGTGCCGCTGACCCAGAGGTAGGGGGTATGAGCTGTGTTCTCAATCAGCATCGTTCAAAGAAAATTCCATCAACAAAAGGGATCAAACAAGCAACACCCGGTTGGTGACAACCATGACCAGCGCCCCACTAGCTCCCCCGAGACGACGCCACCACTAAAACGGTCGCCTGTAAGATGCGAGCCCATCCCCAAAAGACAGTCCCCATACCCACACGTCCACGCGCGCAATTCCACACGCGCAAACACAAGCAAAAGCGCATGCCACTCATTCTGTTACCTTTAAGAGCGCAGATCGTGATGAATATCATAGGAAAGTCGTCCATCGTGAACGCGGTGACGATGAGATGTGGATTTACGCTTGCTGTAAAATCGAAGAAATTCTTTGGTAGCGCGGCGACCAGCGACGTGTTCACGCTGCATTCAACGTTGTTCATCAGTTAGGATTTTTAACCCGCGTCAAGTCTGGCTGGGTCACGCGACTGGCTGCCAGCGTCAAGACCTACAGGCTATGGTGGGTGACGGCGACTCTCGTCTAAACGAGCAGTCGTACGTAGTCGGATCACTCTACGAATGTCTATAATCCCCATTTTTTCCAGACTTACTTATGCAAATTTCGAAGACGCTGGCAGACAATGCAACAACGCTGTCGGGACTGCACACGCAATGCAAGCCAACCAACTATAACGGATTCGATAAAAGAAGATCACGGTGTTAGAACCGACTACAGAACTTTGTTGCTTTTTGGTTGTGGTTGTTAATATTGACTTGTGGATCACCAGTCGACGTGTGCTTCTCTAGCGAAAACTCGCAGAGCCATAAACCACCACCGTCTTAGTAGCGCTGACTGATAGAATACTTGTATAGATATAAGGCCGCACAAAATGCAGCGGACGCTTTCGACGAGACATGTCGCCTGCTCGAAAGACTGTTTGGCGGGCAAATCTCACAGCCTGTTTCATTGTAGTTCTGCCATCTAGTAATACATTCGCCTAAAACCAATGAAATCTATCTTGCAATATTTACGTTATGCATTTTTTTCCACGCCGCTCCAAGGCATCCGTTAACGTGTAGTATCATAAAACGGTAGTAAACAGTAAACAATTTTCAACAATTTTGTTAACAATATAACAACAAATTTCGGCTACCTTACATTGATTAAAATTGTGCGTAGATTATTTTCCGCGTACATCCGTATTTTCGACGACGCGATAGGCTTGGCAGCAACCAGCATCGCAATTTATTATCAATATTCAGTAAATAAAAAAAAATGTTAAACTAGGAAAAACTAAAAAATGCGTAAAATGGATAAAACATCATATTAATAGAATGCTATTTATATCCAATAACAGATAGTGGCACTAACTGCATTAATTGAAGAGGTAACGCCGTTAACGCTGGTTTTATTCATTAGGAGGCCAAAGACACCGATTGGAAAACCATTTGTGCCAAAAACCAACAACAACCATTTGGTCCTTATGACTTTACCTCTGAGGGAGGACTGATTTGCGAGGACGGGCTGATTTCCGAGGACCTAGAAACGGGCTAGCCTTGTGTTGGTTACGAAGCCAGAAAAGAGTCTAGAAGAGGGGGGCGTTGGTTTCCCGGCCTATCATCGTATTAGACACGCGTTGAGTAAGATAGCAGAGAATGTTCTCGGATGTGAAGTATGTGGCTGACCTGACAGGTCTCCCTAAACCTAACACGTATTCTGCCGACGGCCGGTGGAGTGTTCGAAGGGAAACTGTTAGTGGCCGAATCAACGGTTCTCTACGCTGCTCCGGTCTAAACCGACATGACACTGCGGGCGGCAAAAAGCAGGGAGCACCAAGACCAGTCCAGCGAAAGCTGGCGATCATTGTAGACCGCGCATGACCGGACGGTTTCGACATCTGCGGGGCTCTCAGAGCTGTACGGGACACGGGTTCCACCGCCGTGAGGGACCTCTCTACTATCAAAGGTTCGTCGACTAAACGATGACGACGACAAAGGCATGTACGACTGCAGCGAATTGACGACGCAGTTTCGACATTCAATGGGACTTAAAACAAGCCACCAGTAAGATCTTTAAGCGGTACAAACAGTCGAAACGACATGCTCACGGAGGAGGGATACGAGGAGAAGCAGCTGCGCGCTAAGAGTCTCTGCGCACCCATTCCGGCCGGCCAGAATTAGCACTGCTCTCGTCCATCTAGACGAACCATATAATGGTACGTGAGGATGGGTGAATGCAGATACAACGGTGACGGCGGACGGTGAGGAGACGCCGCTCCCGTGGTTTCAAAGTAATACCAAAGCCATACTGAGCCAGGTAGGTGGAGGAATATGGTTTAGTTGGTTTGTGAGTCTACTAAATTAGAGAGCATTTCAGTGATGTCTTCTTTCACCCATGAGCCTCATTTAGGGGAATCAAGGGCTTGTAGCTGCTGTGACGTATGTGCATCAAGCATTCTCAGAGCTTCCTAAAAATGCCTGCCCTGGGCAGATCGCCTTGAGGGAATCGTATAAAAATAGAAAATAGAATAGTTTTTTGTTACTCGGATAGCGATAAAGCGTCTGGCTCCCACGTATTTCTGATGACCTTCTTGGTGCTATCTTGCAGGTTCCGAGCCAACTCCCAACTCAACTGGGAGAGACGAAACACCAAGGGGCGAAAGACTTCTCCCCACCAAAATTATCCAGAGATATTCATTGGGGAGATGCGCGCTTTTAGAAATCTGCCTGCTGCTGTCGGCTCATTTATAAAGCCATGGGCCGTCGGGTCCAAAGAACTCGCACAATGGGTGCATAAAACTGGTTGCCTAACAAAATTTGTTAATACATGAGCTTATTACTAGAGCCCGAAATATTCTCACATTTGCTAGGAAGGCTTATGGTAACTGAGGGCAAGTTGGAATACCGTTGTATTGCCGGTAACTTCTGTTATGTGCTTGTTGCAACAACCTAACAAACATAGATTAAATTAGGCGTCATATAATATTTTTTTGTTAAACCATGTCATGTAGCTACAGGCAACGTATCGACTTTATCGTTCAAGGCACAAGTTAATTTGCTAGCAAAGTTGTTCTATACATTTTCTGAAATATCTTAATTTTGTGTTGTTTTGCTAACAGAGCAGGGTAGTGCACCGAAGTTCTTGGAAGTGGACTGCTCCCTTTTAGGTGGCACAGAAGATCAAGTCCTCGAGTACATCAAAAGGTAAATAACGTGACTTCCAGGAAAATAATACAAATATGACTTCCAGGCAAATAGCAGAAATATGACTCCCAGCTAAGTAACAGAAACAAGACTTCGGGGAAAATGCTTTGGTTTATAAAAGGATCGCAGAATAAGTGTTTTTACTGGGATCAGAGAGGGATATATCAAAGGATTGATGCTAAATTGTATATAGTTCTTCGTAATTGAGTATTTTGGTGAATGCAGTTTACCGACTTTTAAATGTCACCCTAGGTTGTTAAACAAAGACGCAGCAACAAAGGTACCGCATTCGTGATTACTTTGGTTCTACAGGAAAATTTACCAGATGGTCCCTCTGCTTTTCCAAAATGTATTTTATCGGGCAATAATTAGAGAGCATTTCAGTGATGTCTTCTTCCACCCATGAGGCTCAATTAGGTGAATCAAGGGCTTGTCTGGTAAAAAGTCTGAGAGTGCACTTCATCTTGGAATAGAACGGACAAAAATGAAGTTAATTGATACTTGTATTACGCCTAGGATTGGCTGACAAAATCAAAAGGGCTTCAGTTGAGTTAATATTAGCAAACTATTGGGCTTCTTGATTAAGTAATTGACTCGCGAGACTTTGTGAAGAGTTCCTATCAAAAACAGCACCGCCCACTCTCCTCCCATGGCAAGGGTCGACGTACGTCAACTAAGATACGCGGAAAGATAAGTAAACACATTTGATATCACCTAAAATTACGCTGATCTATTCATATTAAGTACTTATTTACCACCTCATATATACAAGCTAATAAAGCGTGATTATATATATATATATATATATATATATACTGGGTCTCCCAGAATTCGTCCAAAAAAATTTGGGGCCTAGTACAACTTGGCAAATAAATATTTTTTTCCATTGAAACAAGGGACGCAAATGTCTGTTTAGAGTGAGAGCGAAATTTCCAAAAGTGGTTGTATCAAGCTTCTCATCTTGACATATCTTCACTAAATCTGCGATTGCGAGAGCCCCAGTCATCCTATTGACAAACCAATCAAGACCGCGTGTTTGGAGGTAAATGTTGCACTCTACGTTAGGTCAATTTCTCAATTGCATTCTACGTTAGCTCAAATCAGAACGAAAGTTGTATTGAAGATAATTCTCAAAAAATTGAATTATTTTTAGTTTTTATATTTCAGCTTTAAAGTTTTCACCCTTGTCCCATTGAAAAAAAAATTTCGCCGAGTTGTACTAGATTTCGAAATTTCGAAGTTTGTTAGACACATTCGGGAAGACCCTATATATATATATATATATAAAAATATATAAAAATATATAAAATTTGCCGGCGGGCTATATATATATAACGTTGCCGCAAGCAATCTAGGTATAATGAAAAGACAGTCGGGTTTTGATTTGCTCTAAATCGCTCTCTCTCTCTATATATATATGTATTTCTATGTCTAGCATCACAAGGGATCACGACAAAAATACACTTTGCTTATTATCATGATGTATCTGGGCTCCGGCCGGATATGCATCGAATTGTCGAAACTGTGATTATACATAAGAAGAGTAAACAACACTATCCTTTTGCAGAAAGTCTTGAGTTTTGATTCATGAATGATTAGTGTGGCAGTACTGCCACAGGCAAAATCTTTATCAGTTTTTACATAGTGATATATATATATATATATGTGTGTGTGAGTGTTTATATAACATCACTATCCAAACGCCTTTTACGTTGCCGATGGCCGTCGTAAAGAGAACGAGGTCGCTGGGCTGGTCGAGAAATAACAATGCTTCAGAGAACATTTTATACCTTTAACAAGTATACTGATTTAAGCATGACCAGGCTCACTACATTCATTATCATAAGTGGCAACCGGCGTTTTGTTGCTGTTCAGCCCATAACGGTATATATATATATATATATATATATATATATATATATTTATTGCCCTATTGTTCCCCTGTATAAGTGTCTTCAGGGCTACATACGTACGTATTATGTATCTCGTTTGCACACATCTCGTTAACCACCAACCAAGCCAACCAGGAGAATTCACCTTAGTGATTTTGAGTGATTCAAAGGGTCAAATCACCTCCGCAGGGCCACACGGGACCCGGGGACACGATGGCCAGTCACGATGCCAATCACTGTTGCCGTCGTCATGACTGTCATTTTCTTGTTTCAGTCTTTTTTTTATCCTCTAGGTCCTCAGCACCTCATCCTGTTCCATACGCGATGACCGCTGCCTTTTTTTTTGGTTTTGGTTCTGCGACTGCGCAGATACCCACAGAGCAGGAGCAGAAAGAGGACGAGAAAGATTTCCCTGCCCTTTGTATACCAGAAACGTCAAAACAACGTAGCAGTACCGCCGGTACATCTCGTACTGCTATTACTATGACTACTACCACTACGACCAGAATGACTGTTTGCCGTTACCACCTGTGTCGTTCGTCATCAAGGCAAGAGATCAGTCTGAATACCGAACGTGTGCCCGGAGTCGTAGACGTTTCAGCCTCATCAGCAGCCAACAAGTAGTTCCTTCAGCAGGTCCCGGGTGGCGGGCCCGCGCTGCCGGACGCTGTCTGATTCGGCGCCATGAGCAAGCCGCCTGCCGAAACCATGACAGTCGTTGTCGGGCCGCTGTCATGAGATCGCTGAGACACTTCCTGCAACAGCTGGTCGCCACTACCGTCACCGTCTCCGCCGCAGCCAAGGTGAAGTGTGCCATCCAACAACACTGTTCCACCCTGTTGCATTGGCTTCGCTTGCGCCGCGGCTGGCCCTTGTTGGTGTTGCTGAGGATGTTGTTGTTGTTGTTGTTGTTGTTGCTGTTGCTGCTGCTGTTGCTGTTGTTGTTGTTGCTGCTGCGGTTGTTGTTGTTGCTGCTGCTGTTGCTGTTGTTGTTGTAGTAAGTGTTGTGGTTGTTGTTGGACGCTTATTGGAGGCGCTGCTGGCGAGTCCCCGTGAAAGAGCATGTCGACGTCAACACGGTGCTGGCGCTCATCGTGTTGAGGTGTGGGTACACCGGTGTCGTTCGGGTGATGATGACTATGATGGCTATGATGATGATGATGCTCCATGAGACTGGGCACGACGTCAAAGTAGGCCGGAGGCGGCTCGGGGCAAGCCATATGATAGGGCGGTGGCGGGGGCGGCGGTAGCCAGCCCGCTGCAGCCCCACCTACGCCAACAGGTGAGCAATCGGCATGCTGTACTCGGGCGGCAGCCGCAGCAGCGCCGACACCAGCGCCCGAGGCGGAAGATACTACGCCGCTCGCTCCATGCACTCCGTGATGGTGGTGATTGGCGTGACCATCGAGCGCATCCGGATCGTCTTCGGAAAACTGCGGAGGTGGCCCGCGCGGGTGGTGCTGATGCCGACATGCTACAAGATCGGAACGGCAAGTTAAACGTAAGGTAATATATATATATATATATATATATATATATATATATATATATATATATATATATATATAGTAAAACATATAATTGTAGTTTTGAATCAAGGTGTACAGCACTGAAGAAGAATTGTCCTCGAGTGTCTTCAATGTAAAACTCTTTTTAAAAATATAAAGCTTATATATATATATATATAAGCGCACAGCGCGCGAAATAGTACAATTTTAAGAGGCAGAAGGGGTGATCGCAGTGCCAAAGTGCATCGTTAAATGAATCGCTAGCACTGTTTATGATGAGCCGCTGTAAACAATGATGGTGTACTCGTTTTTGTAAACAAAAAAAAGGAAATCAATATCAAATATGCCCTGACTAGGTTCAGGATTGTTTCTAAATAAAGTGACAATATATGTATATATATACGGAGGAATGGGGTAATTATTTCTGTGGCGGATTCCTCGTCAAAATCAACCCTCATAAAACCTCCATGACAATATGGCGTTGCGTTTGGGTATGGTTTGACCGTTTTTAATCATTCTCTTTGTCTGCCATACCTAGCACCCGCAGCCGGTTTTCGCGTTTTAAAGATGATTTGGAAAAAAAGACTTCCAGCCAGTGTAGTACAATGTAAGCAAGTGTATAAGCTTTGGAAGTATGCATACTGAAGAGTAAACAATAAAATGTGTGATTTCTTTCCCATAAGTATTTTCAATCGTGCGCGTCCTACACTCGTCGTTGTGTATATCAATAAACATTGTAACGTGTAATAGAAAAGAAAAAATATCTATAATTTTTTCTTGACTGAGCCCTATATAGCGGCAATACGCCAGCTTTACTAGCTGTACCAAGACGGAGCGTTGCGTCTTCATTTTGCATTGCATCTATGCAAACAAAACACACACACAGGTTATCTCACCCCTTCGTCCTTTAGAGTTAGGCCAGTTAGATATTATTATCCTAAAGACTGCGAAGTCTCTACCCAGAGGATCAGAGGAACATGGCGTTGTTTGAGGTTGTGCTTTTCAGCCGATCAGCCATCACAAACAGGAACACATACTAGATCCACAGCGCAGCGTCCTTACGGAGGTTTCATGGTTCAGCTATAGAAGCGCCACGATTAGAGTGGGAAACACGATGGAGAACATTGATGGGCCCCAACATAAACGATGATGATTTGCCAACTTGTCAAAAGCTCTGGAAGCGGCTAAACGCAATAAAACATATTTTTTTGTCTCAACTAGCAACGTTCACACAATACTATGATCGCGTGATCGTTCAGTCCGGAGGTTTACCCCTAAGACAATTTTACCCCCCAGCTAAGCTCTAAGGAGTAAGCTTCAGCAAAACCAGCTTTGAAGCGGCGCGCACGGCAGACCAAAAACGTTCTGTACTTAATCATCAGCAGGGCATGACGACGTTAGTTGGAAAAGGGTTTTTTTTTAATTATTTAATCCAAAACGTTTTACGGTTCTACAACAGATTAACGTGACAAAAGGAGAACTAACCGGCATTTGAATGCTTTGGCGAGTCCTGAGGCGATGCGAGGTACGGCGCGTAGGATGGATAGGCCGAAGCGTGCATGACAGCGTCCTCATCGTCAGCGAATACCCCGTCACCGTCGTGAAGATGTGTTCCACGGCGGACCACGGCCAGTGTCCCACTGAATGCGATCAGCGCCAGGAAGAAGCCGGAATACCGCCTAATGTATTAAGAAATACTGATATTAGCAGGCGCATAGCAGTAATAGAGAAGGGTATTTTGTCAACCTTGGATACAGCACGATATTGTTGCAATTATGGCCAAGTGGTTATTGAGCTTTAACAGTGATGACCTTACAGTAAAGACAAATAAAGCAAACGTGATGAATTATATGGCCTGGCTGGTAGTATTGTACGTCTAAGCAGGTACTCAAGTATATAGTGAACCAGGATGAACAAATAAACACGCAGCTCTAACTTATATATATATATATATATATATATATATATATATATATATATATATATGATCGGAAGAGACTCCATCCGAGAGTGATGCAATCAATGGTGCAGGTAACAAGGATCTCTATGAGGTGTGACCGAGTAAAGAGTATCGAATGGTTTAGGAAACACACACTCGTCGCTCCTCTTGCTGCAAAATGCTACAGAACAGTATATAATCAGTTCATTCACAACTTAGGCTTCAACTTGCCCACTTCGAACACCTACGTATAACTGAACAAGCAAATGCTTTAAAAATGTATACGCTTAGTGGTACATAGATTTTCATTAAGATGTCCAAAGATCTCTCGATGGCAAACGAATGTAATTGGTATATATATATATATATATATATATATATATATATATATATATATATAAATTATGAGATAGTGGAAGGGAAGCTCAAGATGGGGCGAAATATGTGGTCAACATCAGATGAAGCGTATCAACCTGTCGGTGTCCATCCACATGGCCAGTGCACCAAGACCCATGAGGAACAGCAGAAGCAGGCAGAGGAATAACCGGCGCAGCACGAGCAGGATCAGGTTGTATTCGGAGGGCTCAATGAGCACGAAGTTTCGGCCCGCTCCCGAACTTCCCGGTCGGGCGGGCGATCCGCTCGAGTCGTCGATGGTCATTGCTTCGGTGATGGGCGTGCTGATCGCTTGCTTGGCCAGTCATACACACACGCGTCCCACTGCAAAGGAGAGAACCGAAAACTGGATACGGTGGTGAAGTTTCAGCGAGACCGTGCGTAGAGTTGTCGGATCGACATGGTCTCCTCCATGAGCATCCCTAGGGCGGCGACCGGGGCCTTCACGAGTCGTGAAGATGTGTCCAGGCGGCGCCAGCCACGGCCGTACCGAGGCTAAGGTGAACCAAACCCACCCGGAAGCCACTTTCGAGGCAACAGCGGTTGCCTGAAACAGAGCGACCCACATATTTTAGCCGTTAATGCTATTACTTGGTCTACCATTCTGTACAGGTTGGATCGCGACCACTATAAGCGTCTGAGCTTAGAAGCGTACAGCGTAGAAAAAGTAGAGAGAACAAAGGGAAAACATTAACCCGGCTCCCAGAATACAACTACGTTATTTTACATAACGCTCTTCTTGTGACCTACGTAACTAATTGTCATTTGGGTCGGTGATCTTTTTCGTACTTGGAAAAAAGTCAAATGATTTTACTGCGTTAAACATGTAAATGGAGTATATAATTGCATATACATGCTCATAATTGTTCATAGATTAGATATATATATATATATATATATATATATATATATATATTCATTATTGTATCACTTATATGTGACGACAGTATAGTAAAATGAGTGGATACATAAAATGATACTTCGGCTTTTGCAACATGGCGCACATTCACATAAAACATGTGCAATTATAGGCATTATTAATTTCAATGGTAGTCGCGTGCGTCGGACGGTGTTTAAACAGTTGACGTGAGGATGCACCGGCAGGTATTTTACATGAGCGATGTTGCTATTGTGCGGCTACAGAGGATCGAAACATCGCGTCGTTTCTTTAGTAACTTTGAGATTGTTTTTAGGGAACGGTTAGTGGCCGATAGTCTCCGATCGAGTTCTAGAAAGCGTGCCAGAATGTAGCGGGGTTTTACACTGCCCAGCTAAGAAGATTCTCATTGAGATTAGATGATTAACCATACCGCTGAGTGTCAGCGGCCATGCTGCCACAAGGACTGTTAGGGAAATTCTAGATATCTTAAAATGTCCGGCCCTCGGTGCTTTGAAAATATACCTCAGGTTGAGTTCCAAGCCCGTAGGGGACGGAGGCTAGTCTAGAATTAAAAACAACCTCCTTAAAAGATGTTCTAATTCCAGCTCTCAGTTTGCATCTAAGAATTTGTCGGCATCTGACCATAGCAACAGAGAAACTTTACGAACTACTTTATTAACCAGCAGTGTCGAGCTGCATGTTTGAGACCGTGACACAAAGCGGGCCAAGTATTCTTTGCTAAGACGATGTTCAGCTCAGGAACTATTAAAGTATAGTATTTGATCAAATCATTGCGTCGTCGCTTTCCGTCCCGTCTGTCGAGTTTGGTCACATTTAGATTACTATTTTTCCCGAGGTTTAGTATAACTCAAATGTAAGGAGAGCTTCTTCTATCCCCCATTTGGCTAATGCGTGCAGACACACACCGTTACTGATATACTAGACTGCAGTACACTACTCTACCAAACAAAAAAGATGTAAAACGAAGCATGCGTAAGGCTGATAAGCTCCTTCTCTATTTCCCCTTCCTGCGATAACAAATTGTACTTATCTCCATTATTGTGATCAGCCTCAACACCTGGATTGTTTATGTCTTCTGTCTCTCGCTCTTTCCCCTCTCTATCTCTCCCTCTATATGTATATACAGGGTATTACAGGAATATTTGATCAACGATATATGGAATTGTAGAACTCGTTAAGGCAAATATTTTTTCCAATGGAACATGGTCTCTAAGAGGCCCTGTTTCGGAATGAGAGTTAAATTACTACAATTTGTGACATTGGTGTTTTTGCCCGACATAGGAGCATATCATGTACTGTTGCGAGACAACCAGTCCTCCTATACCCTCACGCCCAATACCTCAAAATCATTACCTTACGACCACTTACAGCGCTCTAAACTAACATATTTCATGACGATATATATATATATATATATATATATATATATTTCATGACGATTATTTTGGTACCAAACTTATGGCAATGCGAGCTGTGGTTGCGGAGTAATTACGATTTTTTGGTGGGATGTCCAGATTAAGTGCATGTAAAATGACTGTGTGGCGACGTTCACTACCGCCGACGTGTCGCGCGACAACCGCAGCGCGTCATTTTACATGCACTTAATCTGGACATCTTACTAAAAAATCGTAATTACTCCGCAACCACAGCTCGCATTGCCATAAGTTTGGTACCAAAATGATCGTCATGAAATGCGTTTGTCTGTTACTGTTAGTTTAGAGCGCTGTAAGTGGTCGTAAGGTAATGATTTTGAGGTATTGGGCGTGAAGGTTAATAAAATAACTTCATTTTGGCGAATTCTCTTCTAAGCGACCATGTAGCATCTTCTGACCGGCCTTATGAGTTCTTCGAAAGAAGCAGAATTTTCTCACGAACACGGCGGTGTGTTTAGTTAATGTATAGGAGGACTGGTTGTCTCGCAACAGCACATTCTAATGTCGGGTACATTCTATGTTATGCTCCTATATCGGGCAAAAACACCAATGTCACAAATTGTAGTAATTTAACACTCATTCCGAAACAGGGCCTCTTAGAGACCATGTTCCATTGGAAAAAATATTTGCCTTAACGAGCTCTACAATTCCATATATCGGTGATCAAATATTCCTGTAATACCCTGTATATATATGTATATATATACCATAGCTTCTGGTACCAATGAACCCCTTGTGGTCCCTTCACCAAAAAGACAAGGTTTTATCGTGGTATTAGTATTTGTATAAATACACTATTTATTAGTTCCCTACAACCATCATCGATCATAGTACATATAGCTAAATTAATAGTAGCATTACTATGCAAACGTATTTAGCAAGTTTTATTATTTCTTATTGTTGTTAGCATTTGCGTTCCATCGTAGAAAACGATTGTTACAAATCGTACACAATATACAGTTTTGTTGTATTTCTAACGTGTTCTGATGCTGGCTGTGTTGTTGCGTCAATATACTGTTGTTGCTATTGTTCTTAGTGTTGTTTCGTTGTCGCATTGTCTCGTTACTGTTGGTTTATATTTTTCCTGTTGTTTTTCCTGTTGTCCATACTTTGTGGTTTATTTTCCTGCTGCAGCGTTTGTTTTGCGATCAAAATCGTCATCCTTTTCATATTCGCCATTATTACAAATCTATGCTGTTTGATACCGTTCTATACTATTGCGAATGTGGTCGCTTCTGATAATATGGCTACCCTTGTCGTTGTTGTTGCGACACACTGTTACTATTATTTTGATTTGTTGCTTATCTTGCTATTTTCGTAGGTGTTGTTGTTTTATTCTTGTTGTTGCTATTGTTGCTTTGTTTAGTTTTTGTTTTATTATTGTTGTTGCTTGTCTTTGTTGTTGTTGCTGTTATTTTGCTGTTGTCTTCCGGGTAATGGCACTATTATCACTGTTGTTTATTTTAAACTTGGTACTGTTACTGCTTCGGTAATTATAGTTATACACGTCGTTGTATGTTGTTGTTGTTGTTGTTGTTGTTGTTGTTGTTGTGTTGTTGTTGTTGTTGTTGTTGTTGTTGTGTTGTTGTTGTTGTTGTTGTTGTTGTTGTTGTTGTTGTTGTTGTTGTTGTTGTTGTTGTTGTTGTTGTTGTTGTTGTTGTTGTTGTTGTTGTTGTTGTTGTGTTGTTGTTGTTGTTGTTGTTGTTGTTGTTGTTGTTGTTGTTGTTGTTGTTGTTGTTGTTGTTGTTGTTGTTGTTGTTGTTGTTGTTGTTGTTGTTGTTGTTGTTGTTGTTGTTGTTGTTGTTGTTGTTGTTGTTGTTGTTGTTGTTGTTGTTGTTGTTGTTGTTGTTGTTGCTGTTGTTGTTGCTGTTGCTGTTGTTGTTGTGTTGTTGTTGTTGTTGTCTCGTGTAATATTGTGGTTACTGGTATTCAAGGACATCTAACACGTAAAACCACCATGTTTCTACAAAATGCTTTCTATACAAGAGGCCGATTTCGACCCGCATTGCACGGTGATCCGCATTGCCTGAAGGCGGGCTGGCGATGGCACGACCGCTCTGTGTTCTGATAGACAGAGGCAGATCTCAGTCACGGATCTGACACGTTTTGATTTTGCTTGTGGTCTGTCACGCACATAATTAAGGGGGCTTCTGCGCCACCTAAATGCGACGCGGCTCACTGAAGCACTCGTACATTCGTTGTCGCTTGTACGGAAGCAAATATTCCGCGTACTGCCCATTAACCACTCAGTCCGTTAGGGACTGAGTGGTGTATGTGTATATACATATACAAACTTCCGTGGTTACTATAAAGTCGAACCCAGGTGGCATCGCCGCCCGTACGTGGCTGCTGTACTTAGACCAACGTGAACTATACAACTGGCGGTAAATCGATGGGTGGCGTATTGCAAACGCCGGACGGATTTGCAAACGCTGCCCTGTAGTCGTTGCGAAAAACACCTCACATTGGCCGCACGGTCTTTCTTTCGACCAGCCCCGTCGTTCGCCCATAGCTTTTAGTTGAGCTAGACCTGTCTACCCTCTCTAGGTACTAATTGTTCCACCTCGGTTTCTCTTCTATTTTCGGTTCTCAGATCCGTCTTTCGTCATCATATCTGTTGTTATCACACTATCTATCCACTGCTGCTGCTGCTGCCGTTGCTACCCTTGCATTCGTCTCTCTTATTCTCTTACCTCCTGTCGCGCTAACGTTCAGGTCCCTACATAGAATCTTAAATAGAAGCGCTTCTCTATGTTTGGCCATCACCGAACGATCGTCCAAGTTCCCCCTCTACATGTAAGGAACTTAATCCTCTGTGTCTCCGTTGTCGGTGCCCTGTAGTTCTGTCTGTCTATCTGCCTGCCTGCCTGTCTGCCTGCTTGTCTGTTTGTAGCAGTTCTAAGCTCATACATATAGAAAAACTTTTGAATGTTTCCGGCAGATGTCTCAGTAGATAGTACCAGGGCAGTAGTTGTCAAATCTACTGCTAGCGCCGTTCATTCTCGCCTCAGAAACGCCCCATGCGCTAAAAGCAGGACGGCGAACGCCTTGTTGCGCTGCTGACCCCTTTGCAAAGACAGGATGGATGCCAAGGTGGGGGCCCGACTGAGTGAGTGAGTGAGCGAGCCTACATGTGAACACGGGCCTCGGCCGGTTCGGCCGGGTGTCAGGTGGCCCCCGACGCCGCCCCCAGATGCGTCGGAATCGCCCCGCTGACGCTGCCCGCCAGACTGGCGCCCACGGCCGCGTTGGACGGAATCGCCGCCGGGCCCGCCGCCTGATGATGATGGTGGTGGTGATGGTGAAGATGCGGCGGGGGATAGTACATGCCGGCGGTCGTCATTGAGCCGACTGAAAGCTGCTGTTCCTGGTCGTGCGGGCAGCCGCACGTCGACGCGGTCGACGAGCTCCGCTGGGGGCAGCCGCGGCCGAGTGTCCTGCAGCATGTACTGCAGTGAGCATGTGCCACATTCGGCAAGCCCGCCGTGTTCATCGAGTGATTGACGGCGACGTTCGACCTCTGCAGCGAGCCCGTGTGGGGGTAGTAGAACGCTGCAGCGCGTTTGCTGGCACATCGTTCGGCCGGTGGTGCCGTACACCGCGCCGTGATACTCGTCCATGGCGTACTGTCGCCGCCAGTGGTTCTGGTAGCGCCGCCCGCCGTGATACGTGCGGTAGTTGGCGTAGTTCGGCACGTGTACGGCCGCAATGTCCGACGTGCACTCCTCCGTTGAGGTGTCGCTACCGTCGAGGAACGAGCGGATCCTGTTGTAGCGACCCCAGTCGGCAGGTCGGAGAGTCGCCGCCGAATGGCTACTATGGTCGAGCGACATGCCCGTTGTCATGCCGTTGTTGTTGTTTGTGGCGGCAGAAGCCGTAGAGCTGGCAAACATATGCGAACCAGCAAAGCTGGTCGCTGCCTGTTGCTGCTGCTGCAGCAGCTGTTGCTGCTGTTGCCGATACATTGTGTGGTTTTGCTGTAACGGCAGGGTCCCGTACATCGGATAGTGGGATGCAACAGGAAATGCTTGACTTGGCTGTGGTTGAGGTGGTGGTTGCTGCTGCTGTTGCTGCTGCTGCTGTTGTTGTTGCTGCTGCTGTAGAAGGAAGTCCGCCGATGACGAGATACCCTTGGGTTGAGGTCGCTGAAGTGTACCGTTCCTCGAGTCATCCGTGTCGCTGCAGCTGTCCAGAATGGAGCGTGCCCGATTACGCCAGTCGCTCGTCGACGGCGAACTCTGGTCCGGCTGCTGGGTGATGGGCATCTGATGAACGTAGTAGCGGTCGGAGCAATAGTAGCTCACGCGGGGCGTTGTATTGTAGCCCGAGGTATTGGGCCCCAGGTGCTGTTGTTGTTGTTGTTGTTGTTGCTGTTGTTGCTGGTGCTGCGGCTGCTGCTGCTGTCGGTTGCCTCCGAAGAGTTCTGGTCTTCGTCTCGTCGAAGGCGGGCGTTCCCATTCGGTAGCCTCCTCGTACGACGGCGGAAAGAGGCCCTCGATGCTGATGCCATGCGTTCCTAGGCCGCTCTCGGACGACCACACGGTCGTGGTGGCCGCGCCGTTTTGAATCTGTTTCTGTACAACGAGTGCACTGGACATCTCCTGTTCGTCGTAGGGCGGCGGCGGACAATTGGGTATGGACGGAGCGCGCGACCGGTCTAGCGATCCTCCGGGGAAGACGAACACGGTCTTGGCGAGCTGCCGCTGCCTACCCCGCGAGTTGTTCGACGACGACGCGCTACTTCGGGGCGTCGACGACCCCGCCGCCGACTGGTCCCGTTGGCTGTTTCGCAGCTGGCTTTCTTCGTAGGTCGGCGGCTGGCCCCGCACCCGAGAGTAGAGGAGCAGCGTTTCCGTGCCGGGCGGCCCGGTCCCGTTGCCGATGAGCAGCGTCGGGTTGACGGCCGTGGCCGACGCGTTGCTGCCCCGGTCGGAGCGCGACGCGAACTGCGCGTACACCGCCGTCATCTGGATCGTCATGCGGTCGGCATCGCGCGCCTGAACCTTGACGGGCGCCAGCACGGGCAGAAGGATCACGATGACGACGAAGAAGCCGATCGACGCCACGATGACCGAGTCGAGCACGAGACTCGGCCGCGGCAGCAGCGGCGTGTGGCTGGCCGCAGCGGCGTCGGCGGCGACGCCGCCCGACACCAGTATGAAGAACGTAAGCGCCAACGCGAGCAGCAGCGAGCATCCGAAGCGGCAGCACTCGCACAGCCGTGTGTTTGAGCCCGTACAGGCGAACACGAAGATGCCGAACAGCACGCCCGAGGCGATCATGTACAGCGAGACGCCGAACGCGATGTACGGCGTCGCCTGCAGCACGGTGTAGCTGGCCACCACCAGGCTGACGTAGAAGATGATGAACGCGCACCGCGTCACGCTCTTGCCCTGCTTGTCCCAGAACGCCCGCCATTGGGAGCGCCGTAGTGCCTGCACATCCATGGTGGAGGCCGTGACCGCCTCCGCGACCCGCCGCTGCCGCTGCTCTCTATAGATTGCTGGCTAGGGCATCGGCGGGGTAGTTGGCGAGCGGCGTGAGGGCCAACGCAACGGCGTGCGACGACCCTGCCTGAAGTTGGCACTGCCGTGAATAGCCGAGTAGTAACTCGTCACGTCGGCTGTGACGTCGTCGGTCGTTACACGACGAGTAGTTGATGATGGTTAGGGTGGTAACGGTAGATGTAGGTGGTTGTGGAAGTTTTGCTAGTGGTAACCTGTTCGTCTATGAGAACAGCGCAAGAGCAACGGAGCAGTGGTGGTGGTAGTAGAAGTAGTAGTAGTAGTAGCTCAGAAAGAGCCGGGGGCTCGCCTAGGGGAGGATGGGTGCTGGGGTGGGTGAATATGCCTGCCTTCCCTGCCTGCTTGTCTCTGTCATGCCACACTCACTAGACACACGCCTGCAAGGAGAACAGCAACAACAACAACAACGACAGCAATAAGAACATCAAGAGGAAGAACAAGAGAAGATGAAGAAGAAGAAAGTAGAAGGACGAAAACAACAATATAACTGCCAGAAGAGCACGCAGAAACGAAAACGTAAAGGGCAACTTCCTCTTTGGAAAGGTTTCGTTTCTTGGAGTCTCCTTTTTTTATTAGGGCATAATAATGCACATTAGCTGGATGCAGGTAAACTAGTCCGATCACATTTTTGAACGGGAGAAGAAGATGGAGGAAGAGGGGGAGCTAAAAGGCTGGTTAAAAATGTTTTAGACATAATTCGGGTGGGGGGGGATTGGTAACCAACCTTTAGTTAATTAGATTGATGCTTTAAATGTGGCTGTAATTGCTGGCTGAGGAGTGGCAGTCATATCCACACACACACACATACACACAGGCTATCACTAATAATACAACAGCACTCACCTACACCTAGTGCAAGAGCTAAGGGCAAGCTAACTACAACAATATTGTTCACTGAGAAGTTAATCACTGCAGAATGCAGTTTTGCAAACAATCTATGTTTGTATTGAAGACTGAGTTGAACTGTTTTATTTTGTCGTTAGATAGACGCGTCAAGCCTATGTGACTACTATGTGAGTTTATGTGGCTACTCGTTGTGGTGCCGCGTGAAGATTTAGACGAATGTAGGCTGTTCGACCGTTAAAGGTCCGTCGCTTTGGTCACCGAGAGAGCGACTACCCTTTCTCGTTACTTCTACAACTACTATCCATCGAATTGCGAGGCGCCTACGGCGTACGTGTACACGGCTTAGTCCTAAGGGTCCTTAACGGACTGACCCACACACGAAACCCCCCGCTGCCCGCCTGCGTTGTCTCTGCTGTCCAGCAAAACACAGACTCGCGATCGACCACGTTTACTACATCATCGGTCAGCGACGACGACGACAACGATGGTGATAAGGATCACTGACACGTTCGAGGCGCATAGGCGCGCTTCACTTGGAGACGTTTCATTTCAGACCGCCTTTGGATGGCGTAGCCTTTTGCCTGCCTACTACTCAATAAGTCGTAGTGACGACTGCTAGTTAGTAGTACAGGCACACGCGGCCGTGGGAATTTCGGTGACAAGGGCTGCTGACGACGTACTTAATGTTAACGTTAATTGTTGTCGGTAATCGTGTCGGTTCTTTGTGAGGGCGGCTATTCGGTCGATTAGGCGAATCATCCCGCACGGTGAATCCCTTGACCTCGCGCGCGCTCATCCGCCTGCCGAAGCCACGTCAACAGATACACACTCACCTTCTTGCCTCGTTGGCGGCTTGAGTTCTGTCTAGCCGCTGATCGCTGCTGCTGCTGCTGCCGCTGCTGATACGGCTACGACGATGACGCTGACGACGCTGCAGCACCCACTGACGACGCTCTCGTCTTGTTTGGCCTGTATTCCTCTTGGCGCTCTGATCGGCGTTGCATTTGATTTATTGCAGCGCTGAACGCACGTCACGAGACGTCACTTGCTTGCCGCTTGGTGATGGCGGCAGCCGTGTCAGAGGTTGTTGTTGCTGTTGCTGTTGTTGTTGTTGTTGTTGTTGTTGGTGCTGCTGCTGCTGGTGGTGCAGCGCTAACGATTGTGGGTACGGCGTCATCTCGACGCCAATCTCCGGCCCACTGGGGGTAGCCGTCCTACGGCTACGGGGTATCGACTACGATGACGATAACGACGACGACGACGACCACGACAACGTCGATACTGTTCTTCTCGTTCGTTCGTTGCGGCCGATCGTCGTCTCCGGCCAGCGCAGTTTGCGCAGTACGTAGACTCTCCACTCCAGATCGCCTCCAGCCACGCACACTGGCTGTTGTTGCCACACGTCTGTCTGTGGCGTCTGCCCAGACGATCTCTGTCCTCTAGGCACTAGAGCCTAGAGACTAGAGAGGGCTAGCGGGCACTGGACGCTGACTCAAGGCTGCCTTGGCTGGGAACTAGCGGGCGCACCAACCCTAAACACTCATACTCAGAGACAGATTCACATACACATACACACACACACACAAGGACACTCATACATACACGCTCATACACATATCCACGTCCTGCTAGCACCAGGCCGCAAAGGCGCCTACAACACGTACGGACAGACAGAGTAGCAGACAGGAAGACAGACAGAAACAACCATGGGCCTACACAACCTCAGGCGAGACGCGTATCCTTTGTGGTGAGGAAGAAAAAAAGAGTGGGAGCGCAAGCAGTATGAAGTCGATTGGAGGGAGAAGGTAGCGAGCTTGGGCCTACCGGTAGTAGGCGGGGGTTGGGGTTTTGGTGTTGGAGTTGGTATGGCCTGTGTTCCTCCCTCTGAGGCGCTCTGCGAATGGATGGATGCATGTATGAGTGGTGGTGGTGGAAGTCGGGGTGGTAATGACGACGACAGCGGCGAGGGAGGGAGGGAGGGAGGAAGGGTGGACGGTTTCAAAAGGGGCGCGAGGGAGCACCCCGTGAAAGCGCACCGCTTCCGCTGGCGGCTCCGCCACTGCATGGCGCCACAATACACGATGGTCAAACACAGGAGGCTGAAGGTGGATACGACGCGGATCGTGGTCAGGAAGACGACCCCAACGCGCTGATGGCGGCGAGACAGGAAGGAGGCGATTGGAGCAGACGAGAATGAGCAGCCGAAAAAGGAAAAGAGGAGGAGGAAGAAGAAGAAGAAGTGCGGGGGCAAACGTAACAGGGATAGCAGGCATTGCCTCTAGTGCCTCGTCCCTGTCAGACTAATGTCTAAACCCCCCCCACTCTCTCTCTCCTCGGTCGTTTGGTCAGAGGGACGGGCGCATGCGCCTCAGATCGGGTTGTCAAATCCACTCGTGTAACAGATATAATCGACGGAATTTCGTAGCCGGAAAATGCAGCAACGCCAGAGGCAGGCACCAGAAAGAAGCCTGGTTGGGAATGGATCCGGTTGAATAGAGAAATAAGTGCCATTTTTTGTCGGCAATACGCAATGCTTAAAGTGAAGTTCCGCCTGCCGTGTGCTGTAAAACGCAAACAAAAACGAGCGGAAGAGAAAAACAACACCGAGGGAGGACGTGTTAGGAAGAGCAAAAACAAGAAATAAAGAAAAAGCTAAGGCTAAGGCAGAGCGAGCGTCATTTTGTGCAGCAACAGCAGCAAAGGGCGCCAAGTTCAAACATCACAAACACAGCCGTACAGAATACTTATTATTGTTGGGACACTGCCGTACTGATACGATCTGTTTACCACACGAGGATTGTAAATTAATATCGAGCATAATTTGACTCTTGACCAACAAGTACTTAGCAGGTTTTGATGTCTGATAAGTAAATGACTCGGCTGGGCTGAATCTAATCATTGGTATAAACTTTAGAAGAAGGAAGATAAATGTCAACTGAATTGCTTACAAAGCTTACTAACGCAACGCTGTAGTGAGTGTAGATAAGAAAAACTAATTAATAGGTGGCGACCAATATGCCCCATGCATAAACTAATGGGGTCTTTGCTTTTCATCTTTGCAAAATCAGATATGGCTCTATCCAACTACTAAAACGTGAAAAAGATAGGGCAGGAGGATTTGAGCTATTTTTATCGTAATTTTTACTGACCAATTTAGTTGTAATAAAAGCTGCTTATTAGGTCGTGATGACTGACGTTCCATCAGTCCAGACAGCAGTGTCAAACAATTTTATTAGTTCAAACGGACATCCTAGCGTGAGCCAGCGAAGGTTCAGCTTTGCATAAGACAGCATGTCGTATTACACTAGTTTGATATACGGTTCGCCTCAAGAGAATGGCCAGAAAACGAGAAAGTGGGGGAGGAGGTGACAATGACGACGACGAGAGAGGACACATCTGAAAACACCTATTATTCAAGTATATTTTAACACTGTACCTAAGCACTACA
Source organism: Dermanyssus gallinae (assembly GCA_003439945.1). NCBI lineage: Eukaryota > Metazoa > Arthropoda > Arachnida > Mesostigmata > Dermanyssidae > Dermanyssus > Dermanyssus gallinae. The sequence goes on along the minus strand of QVRM01004946.1, from coordinate 293,321 downwards.
TCAGCCATTTAGCAGGTGCACCTTGCACAGAACAAGTGGGAGACGACACGCTGTCGTAAAACAGCTCGTTTCTGAAAACGTTTCTAGAGGGGATATCGTATAGAGCATCCAGGGTGATCAAACATCTAAAATTAAAGTGCCTTTTGTCTATGGCTGTTACTTCATACATGGTTATTACAACGCAGAAGGCATACAACGAACAGCTTGCTTAATACAGTAGCAGGGTAAAATGGCCAGACGCTCAGGTAGAAGCTTAGGTAGAAGGGTCCCGTCCACCCCCGACAAGAGAAAAACAACGCGCACGGGATGATTTGGCCAGTTCATCTAAGGAGCTCCCTGAGGAAATCTACCAGTATGACCACGACTTTCATCGCTACGGCTATTGCAGCTTCTAATTTGACTACGTGTTGCCTCTGGTACTGCAACACAGCAACGACGTATTGTAACGTGAGTAGTAATAGTAGCTCCGTGTCCCCGCCCCATAGGTACACGCACCAGACAAGCTGTTGGTTGATGGTGGCCGCCGCTGCTTCGTTGAGTATCGAGTTGCATCAACGCGAGCGAGCAGCCAAAAACGGCCACACTATGGCCGAAGCTTCCTTGCTTCCTACCTCACTGTAACGTGAGGCCGGAGCGCGCCCCAATGAATCAGCTTTGGCTGCCGACATTCTTTATTTGATTGAGCTTGCTGGTTGGTGGTCACTATTATAACTCCAGCCAACTCAGAGAAGGGCCGTTGTTAAATTTTAATCAAAGAATTTTGCGCGGTGCAGACTCGAAATTGAAGTTCGGGACTGGAATGAGTTCAACGATTCTAAGAACACACGATCTGAGGAGCGTAAACAAACAGACTTAATACATCCCCGGACGAGATCAGATGCGCGCGTATCGCTGGCATTGAAAACCGTATCGATTTATTTTCACTAATTGCGGAAATGAACGATACTTCGGAAATCTTGCAGCCAATAAAACGCAACGCGGCGGTCAATGAACGCCTGCGTCCGTTGACCTTGGTTGACCGTCAGAAATACCTACGTTCTACAACGAAAGCCACAATTCACGTATGTTATCGTTGACTAGTGATCCATTAGCGCGTGCACCACATAGCTCCGAGTCGGGTGAAAGTTCGGTGCGGAAGCGGCCCCTTTTTGTTACTTTCATTGAACTTAAAGCTTGTTGAATACTCGAATAGTGACTCTATGAGACACACCAACAAGTGAGACTCGATCGTCGGACGAATTCATACTTGTTAAATTTCAGAAGCGTATGCTCCACGGCCTCGGGATGCATGTCCTGCATCATGCAGTGTATATGCATTCAACGATTGCGGAATGCACGACCGCCCCACATATGGTGGGCAGTACCCACGTCACCACATAATAATAACTAGAGGTATTATTCATGTGTAACTCTACTCTAAATGGCTACACCAACCGCGCGCGTTAAGGCGCCGGCATGCATTCTCGTGATGAAAATGTTCGCGCACATGGCTCTATGCACGCATGGGGTACAAATGCAATAACATTCCCTGCAGGCCATTAAACAGCCACAAATTAAACATCGATTTGTCCATACAGTTTAAACTGCGTGCCCATAGGTACTAATAATAACATAGATAACTGGAATGACAAGTATAACGATGTGTGAAACACGGATGTTCGGTAAGAAGCGTGCGTTTGAAAGTAATAAACTGAACTGAACATTCGTGCTTTTGACATAGCCAATTCCGCCCACACACATTAACCAGTGTAAAACAGCCAGCTATTTACGGATTTTACACGCTAACGTGGCACTCATTTGCAAAATACGACATACTCGAAAATAACTGTCCATTGTGAAAATCTACAGAAGTCGAGTCAACTTTATTACGATAACACATTTATTGAGGGAAACGGCTTAATTTGTTAAAGGTATAGGCAAAAAAACAGACGTATTCCCTATCTTACTCCCAGGTGAGTTTAGTATTCCCTATCTTACTCCCAGGTGAGAATGGCCTTATTTAGTAAAGTAATTGTTGAGGGGACATACAATTTACAGTGCATCTACGCTGGCAGAATAGTAATCCATTTCCACGCACAAGAAAGGTTGACAAAAAGTATTATCATCATGTGCAGTATACACAAAATTCGTACTCAGCCAGGAGTTGAACAGGTACCGCCAATAAAGAACGGGGGACAAGCGCAAACGCTATATTCTATTGTTACTAATAAAATCACTCTGTCCCGCGAACCTATTGCATAGATATATTTCCGAAACATACTTCAGGCGTATTAGCGTTAGTTTTGTCAAAACATTGAAAACACCAACAACACATGTTAAATTCATTTTGCATTATTTTCTTTCTTGCTTTCGGTAGACGGGTGTAATTTAGCCTGGAAAGGCCTTGCTGTTGTGTTGAAAGAAAAGGCTCAGAAGTAAGGTTGCTTCCTCTTCCTTTTCCCTTCTGTGTCTCTCAGAGTCTGCTCTGTTTTTTCGGCATTTAAGTCGGACTTGCAGGATCATGCTAGATGTGGTACGAGGGTTTGCTCCAAGGCTTTTCTTATGAGCGTGATCTTGGTTGCCGGGATAGGCTCTACCGCTTTTCCTTGTTCGTTCTTATCGGCTCTTGTCCTAGGGGAGCTGCAAAGACCTTCCTCTCCTAGGACCTGACTGAAAATCTCGTTTGGTTATCTTTAATGTAAAAGATCATCCTTGCCTAGAGTGCCGTGTTAGAGCCGGAGTGGTTTCAACCCCCTCAATTGTCAGAGTGTTCCCATACTACAGGAAAACAGCCTTCCCTTTGACGTGCGGCAAGGCATCTTGCAGTCAAGTGAATTGCGGCGATAGTCGGTCGATGAGGCGATCGAACTTGTTGGACCTCGTTGACCTCGTTAAGAGCAATAAAGCTTCTGTTGGAGTCTTATCACTTAGGACACTTGCCGCACTGAGGCTGGTAGCAAAATAGGTGCGCGCACTTATACTGGTCCAGCCTCAGTGAGGCGATTCCTTTTACGTGATGTCTGCGTATTGTTTATTGTTTAGTTTCTCTCTAAGGATGAGGGCCTATATTACGGCAACTCTGAATTTGTCCGGTGGTGGGAGACGCTTTATCACGAAGCACTCACAAAATGTGTCCGTACGCTACAGCGATCGAGTCGAGACTGACACAAGTGCACTGAGACCTGCGCGCGTGTACAGAGGGTAGGTTACAGAGAGCCACACTAAGATTAATGCTATGTCGATGCAAGCGCCAATTGGGAGTCTTAATATCAATAAACTCGAACGTGCCCAGTACATCGTCGGTAAACAGAATACGTAAAGACAAATCGAAGGAGAGAAAGAAGCAGAGAGAGAGAGCAATAATCCAAGGCGATCAGGTAGACAATCCTTCGACAGGCTGCACCTGCTATCCAGAAGTCGACCTCCCTTGTTTGCTTGGAATAGCAGTAGAAATAGCTAACGAGTTAGTTTCGTCTTCGGGGAAACTTTCTCTTGTACACGGGCTATCTAGAGTGAGTGGAATCCCCAATTTAGATTTGTGTTATAATAAGTGGCTATTGTAAAGGACACCTGAAATCTCAACTAATATTTGGAGGTTCGTTTTTCCACGTTCTTTAGGCTCTTGTCGTCCCTTGATCGATGTGGTAACTAAGGCCAAACCAATTCATTCGTGCCCAGTGGTCCTGTGTTACAGTTTAGAACTGCATATTCCACAATCTATGGCTGCATGCGGTAAACAGCATCCCTACTTTTTTTTTAAGATTTCCCGTAAGGCAATTGCCCGTGTACGGTTTTTTCATGTCATGGCTAATTTGAATCCACTCCGGCATTTACCTTGTCTAAATTGGAAACCATGCAAACCAATTTAAGAGTGGCCGGTCTGGGTCTCGAACCCAGTCCTTCCGAATGCAAGGCAAAGGCTTTGCCACTAAGCCATCTTGCTCGGTTTTTAAGCCAGAGTTGTGGGTAGTGACCCTCCATAATCAAGGCGCGTACGTTATTCGTGTGGCTTTTAATCGTGACCAACAATAATACAATAATGACATACGAACTCTATCTGAATATCAAAAAGTAAATAACTAAATAAAAAAAATATATATATATACATATATTATCAGGTATATACTGATAGTGTATTATAAGGAAAGGCTCGTGATCTCGTCACATATTTTATTTGCTCTCATCTTATCCGTTTTGCAGTGGTCTGTGTCAGACTACTCTGTCTTAGCATGCCCACCATACTGGATCTCAATTTTGTACCTTCCCTGGTACAAGCTTAATTGGAACACTATATTATTAATATTAAATAAATTAATACAAAGCCGTAACCGAGCACATTCTATACATTATTATGCCGGCGGGCGCTGTGGTAGAGATGACCTACCATTCTGATTAATGGATGCTAAATATTTGTGTCCTGTGTAACCCAGGTATTCCAATTAAACGTGCATACATTACCACGTATTCTGGCAGTGATTCGTCAAGATAATTAAGTTAAAGGCTTAACAGCGTCTGTTTTGTTTCATGATGTTAAACGTGTAATTACAAAGGGTTGCCAATGGATTTTCTTCCGTCAATTTCTTCCGTCAACATGAAGACGACGCTTCCTCTGTACACGGCACAGATTATTAGTGAACTAAAATACCTTCGTTTCGGACGCCACCACATACTTGTGTGCGCGGAAATTTGCGGAACGTCCTCATTATCCAGATATATATTATATAATTGCATATATTATATATATATATATATATATATATATATATATATATAATTACATAATGTGAGACCGTTCTGTAGACCAAAATATTTACATTTCGTTTCCCTATCAGTTGCTTTATCACGCAGCCTGAGAAATGGAGTTATGAAATAGGTAAGGGAATTCGGCAGCGTAAGGCACAGCATCTGAAGCGACACATATACCATGTAGCTAATAAGGGATTGACAAGTCATCGGACGAAACGCTTGTTTTCTTTTCTCTGGGAGAGCACAAAACTCTGCTATTCTGAACCCTCGTTTTATGATCTCGTTTATTTCTTCATGATATATATATATATATATATATATATATATATATATATGTATATATATATTTATATATATCTACTGGGCACGGAAATTATATATATGGAAACAAAGTTTTACGACAGTGATGGACGTTACTTCATTATTAAGATTACCAGGAGTTGAGAATACAAGACGTAGTCTCGATATCATTAATGAGAGTGAGCTATGCGGGCAACGCCTTTGCACGCGCCTACGGTATCAACGCGGGTCTATACGAGTCTCAACGAGTTTTTATGGGGTCTCTATACGATCGACAAGGTCGGTCCTCCTGAAGGTCATCCGTGGGCGTTCTTGGCCACGCATGCCAGTCGCCGTGGGCAGAGGCTGTCGGCCAGGGAAACATCATCATGACCACGGCGGATGGAGCTGGGCTGTTCGAGTTGGAGATCCGAGAGAGCGCAGCGGTTGTTAAGCCGACTAAAAAACACCTTACAAAGTTATTAAATTGTGAGAAGAAGTATAATGGCGCCTATATGCATATCTTGTGTAAATATGCTTAGCTTGTATTATTTCATATGTGTTTAATAGAATAAAAGCTAAATAAATAAAAACATATATATGAAAGTGTATATAGAGAAAGAGGACAGGTAATCATAGCAAAATATGCATATCATCATACATGCGTTTGTAATGAAAAAAAAAATGAAAAGCCGTTGGGGTTTCTGCGCTTGCTTGCTCCGTGCGAAGGTAAACTTGGCACTCATTGTTAGAACGTCAAGTCTACCTTTGCACAGAATATATATATATATATAGGATTTTCCCGGGTAAGGATTTTAAAGGTTACGTAGTCAACTGGTGTCGTCCAAACCTATGGCTTGAGACCTATGTTGCTTGTAATGACATTAGGAATTCGCTGCAAAAGAAGAAGCAGGGAGAAAATTGCCTAAGCTGGTCATATATGCAGACAATATTGTAACTTTGGGCGAAAGCCATTACATTTATGATAAATGGCTAGGCGTCATCTGGGTAAACAGTTTGACAGGTTATTGCGTTTTAGACGAAAAAAAGAAGAATGCGTTTTCCTCGCCGTCTCGCATATTTGGAGCTTACCCTCTACGATCACCCAGAAATTACATTTGAAAATATAGTTTACGTAGCGGTTGCGTTTTTAACCTAAACATAATGCCAATTGCTACATAGGATACCGCTTATCTGGGAGCAATTAGGCGTAAACGAGCCCTGCACGTTAAATTTTAGTTTTGTTAAAAGAGGGTTTCTGATACATCAAATAGATGTACGATTATATTAGATCGGGTGCGAAAGGAAGAATCGTTGCTAATAAAGGAGATATATGCTCAATATGGTTTGGATACAACATGGGACTTGAAAGAGTATAGTGAGCCTTGAAAAACAAAGATGAACGAGATCGATTTAGGGATGAATATATGGCATAACAGCGCTGAGAAGCAGGCGCCTCGAGGGAAGCAGGATCTACGATTAAACATACGACAACGACGCTTACAACTCACAAACTTCACCATATTTTCCGTAGTGATGACGGTTTTTACGCGCCGAACGATCTGATTTGTGAGCCAATGGACGCCATGAGGCAAGATGTCCAGCCGTCCATTCATTTGCCGGATCATCGAGGAGTATCAAGATGTACCAGTTTTTAAAGATTGTACATAAAGCTGTATGTAAAGATTGAATATATATATATATATATATATATATATATATATATATCGTCAGGGGCCACATCCTTGATAAACTTTACTAGTTAGAGTTTATAGCGATTTCTGTTTCCCAAGTATGTGGCCTATATTGATGAATGCATACCTGTTAACGGATTAGATTAACTACAAGGCTAGCTTAGCCACATTGCGAGTTAAACTTTACATCACAGAGAGATCATTACGTCATCTTATATATATATATATATATATATATATATATATATATATATATATATATATATATATATATATATATATATATATATATATATATATATATATATATATATATATATACATACATTTCATAAGTAAAGTTTAGTGATAACTTTTCTTTTGTTCCTAGCCGACTTTGCTCTGGCTAGTACAACTGCTATACGTCTATCGAGCTTTGCTGCAGTGCAGAGCGGTACCGTATTTAAGTACTACAAACACGCTATGGTCGATAAATAAAAGATGGCTCCTGTAGCACCAACACTCACCATTACCACTGCTAAAACGATTATGAAGTCTATCATTTGCGTCGAGTATTGCCATTATCACTGCATCGTGCGCTTTGAAATAGTGCGCCAAACAGCCACGCTATGCAAGCGGACAAGAACAAACTAAAAGTAAAGTTTTCGCGCTGACTCTCAGCCAAGATTTAACGTCCACGGGACTGCTTTTTTGCATTACTTCATAGACGGACCCCCATAAGTGCAAATGTGCAACGGTGGGGCTCGAACCCGCGCACCTGCTATGTGTCTCCTCCGATTGCGAGGCGCAGACGAATGCACCACGCCACCGGGCTCGACAACTAACCGGAACAACCTGCAGCACTTGGAGCGATCGAAGTTGATTTTCTTTGGAAAAAGCCCAAATAAGTCCAATATGAGTACTGACAAAGAGATGAAGTAATTTGCAAAATAAAATGGTCTTTTGCTAGACAACATTCACCTAGAAAGGGGCTCTAGAAGTACTTCCGCATTGACAGGCCCACTGACAAAGCCCTCAAGACCATCAACAACCTGCCCCGACTAATGCCCCGTAATAACACGTGGAGACTGCACGAATCCCGTTGGGGGCTTTTTCTCTTGGCTGCTAATTTAAGCTATCTGTATTTTTAGTACAGTGTAATCGGTATCTCAAAGACTAAGTCAGAACTTGATTCGTACAGTAGGAAAGTTCCCCGTGTCGGCAGTCGCAACACACCCGTAGGTCCAGTATCAGACTTTTTGTCCACTCGGTGTGGTCATACCGGGCCTTACCTGCGCTTATTCCTCTTGTTGATATTGTGGCACTCCTGGCCCTGGTGAGATCCGGATCTTCGTCCAGATATCTTTCACCCACTGGAACATTAATGGCACCATCTTGACGAAAACCAGGAAGCTTCCACGAATTTAAACAGCTGATGGTTTAACCTCCTCAAGGAAGAGAATGAATATCTTAATCATATAGCAATAATTTTACCTTGTGTATAAGGATTATCTAATAAATAAAAAAAATATATATATATATATATATATATATATATATTTATTTTCTTTCAAAATAATATTTAATATAACATAAAATATATGAAAACAAAACATATTATGTATATTAATATTAATAAATTATTTCGTGTAATAAAACGTAAATTGAATTATATATATATATATATATATATATATATATATATATATATATATATATATATATATATATATATGTATTTTTTTGTAATAATTTGTAAAAATGCATTTTTGTTTAAAATAATTAAGAAATAATGAAGGTACTGAGAATTTGGTTCTCCTGCAGTGTGTGTATACTGCACCTTTACTTTTCCAGTTACTTTTTCGCCGAAAACAGCCCGCCCACAATGTCAATAAGTAATTACTATTATGTTTTTAGCCACTCCACTCTTCTCTTAAGATTCTTCAGGAATAGACACGATCGTCCCATGACCAGACAACGACAAAAGCGCTCATTATAGACGTTTCAGCCGTGTGTAAAAACGTTTTTTACCTAACACAAAGACAATCGTCGCGGCGGCTTAACAGCCAAAAAACAGAACATCCAACCGTACCGAAAAACCGTCACCTAGACACCAGAGAGTGATCTAGGGGGCTAGTGCGCTAGTCATGGTTGTGATTTACCGGGGTGTCGCCGGCTCGATCCCTGTTGTTGCGATAATTTGCTTTGAGCGATGTTCACTGAGAATAGATAATAAACCATACCGCCGAGAGTCAGCGGCCATGCTGCCACAAGGGCTCTTGGAAAAAAACCCTAGATATCTTAACATGTCCTGCCCCCGGTGCCTTGAAGATATGCCTCAGGATGAATTCCAAGCCCGTAGGGGTTTCGAATCGAGAATTAAAAAGACTGCTACCGATAGATGAACTGCAGGCCCATTGGGACTTGCAATAGAGTAACACTACATGACAGACAAGCGGAGAGATAAATAGGAATTTAACCCCGTTTGGCGGCCCACGGGTTTTATCACGCAGCACGTGCAGTAGAAAGGACTTTCATGAGCTCCAAGATTAACGCAGATGCATAAAGTGTAGCAGTGTATGTGGAACATACCATTCCGCTTGGCCACACGACATGCAAGGGGTCATCTGCATGTAGGTCGATTTTTGTTCTGGCTCTGTACGCTTCATACGGTGAGATGGGCAGAGCCGAACAGATATGTTGAACATACTGTATTGAGAGATGATGAGCGAGTAAAGCAAAACAAATGAGACTGGCACGACGGCCCGAACGCTCTGGTTGGGCAATCATAAACGAAGCTGATGAACACGCCGCTGAGTTCTATAGTTGATAGATAAGTTAAATAAATAAACATAACACATAATGAGAAAACCGAGGTACTCCAAGATCCGCCGAGTAACTTCAGCCGGCTATATAACAGTGCGCCAAAAAATGGGAGAGAAACAAAGAGAGACCTATCTGCTCGCCAACGCTCATAGTCGAGTTTAAATCATTTCAAGCGGCGAAATGTACCGCGCTTCATATATGGCCGATTCACGTTTTTATCTCAAATGTTTACTCTTATCTCCAAGAAGAGGATGACTTTACAGGGTGCCAAATCGGGTGAATAAGCCGAGTGCTTCACCAGCCTGGCTTCGAATGCGACGAGAAAAGCCTCCGAGTTTTCAGGTCGGTGGGCTGACGGGATGTCGTGGTATAAAAGCACCGCCTAAGAGACGCTTTCGAGCTCTGCCTGGTGATTGTAGACAATACTTTTGGTAGGCATTTTTTTCTGCCTCTTAGGCCGCCTCGTACGAATCCTAAAAACCAAATAATGACTAGAAATTGCTAGTTGAAGGAGGCACCGCCAAGTCAATTGGCTTTGATACGAAAAGATAACAGTGATTTTAATTTAATTAATAGCAGTTTAAAGACTAAGCGGCCATTCCAAAATCGTTAAATTCAGATTGCAAATCAGCTGAGAGCTCAACCACTGCCTTTAATGCTATTGTTTCTAAGTCTAACATCGTATTTAGAAATTTCGTTTTTTAACGCTAAATGACGTTATTTTTTTCTTAAATTCTACATGCAATGCACACAGCAAACGGATACAGCCAACTTGTCGGCGTATACCGGCATCACTGGTGAGTGTGATGCCGTAATACTGTCGCACTGTGTCGAGGATCGGCTAATGACAGCTGCTCAGCAGACGCGTCTGTTTATCGGGGGGGGGGGGGGGACGCCCACTTCTGCCCACAATAGCTGTAGACTACTTTGATTACTGGCCTGACGCGTGACGCGGCAAATTTGCGACGATTTCGTTTTTTGCTCGCAGACGCATCCCTGACACAGCTATGAACTAACGATGTAGCTGCTATTGCGCGGGCAAGGAGGCGGTAAAGTTTGCGTTTGCCACCGGCTAAAGCGATCTCGGCCTGGTCGAAGTGTCACGTGCAGTCACTAAATAAATATTTGCAGTGCTCTTTTCCGTACTACTAATTAATAGCTCTTCTACCACTACTATTACTACTAATACTACTGCAGCAACAACCGAAATGGATTGCACGTTTTGAAACAATCTATAAAATGTTCGCCTTGCGTGTAACCCGAAAATTGTACAACAAAGTGGTTTAGTGAGCCTTCCTATTTTATTTGGTAAATAAATGAATCTACATTTCATTTTTTATTTTTCTACATTCTACCGCCGCTTTTCGTCGAGGATATTATCGTCTCAGTTTCACTCGTGGAGAAGGAGACGATCGTTGACGACGATCGTCTTGCAAGACGATTCTTGGCGCGCCACTTTTTTTGGTGGAGGCGACCTAATGCTTGACCACTGCGAACCCTAAGACTTCAGTTAAAGGTCATAAAAAAACGTTTCCATGTATTTAGGTATGCTGTTTGAGTTTTGAAAATAACGCTTCGATCTGCGATTCCGTGTCTTATAGTCGCCGGCCAACGCGTCCACTTCGTTCCGTCAACAATACACACATTTATATATATATATATATATATATATATATATATATATATATATATATATATATATGTATAGCAGAAAATTGCATCATCTGCCTACGCAGTAGGGATCCTATAAAGCACAACTGAATGGCTTTTAACAACGTAAGGTTTATTAAAAAAAATAGAGAAACTTCAACATCGGCTATCTGAGGCCAATCGCCACTTGAATGGTTACACTGTCGCAACCTGGGACGTCTCACGTCGTTCACGTGACGACTTCTCTGCCACCCGACCTCCTCGGGAGCCGACGCCAGAGTGCAGCACATCGCAAGATGTTCGCTGAACGACGCTAATCGCTTCCTTCTCTACCTTTTACGCCGGTTCACCTCTCCCCTTCTCTAATTCTTCCCCTGCTTCCCCTAGCTCTTGTCTGGTCGAATCGTGAAGAGACATAACAAAGTAGTTATACAAATGGGGAGCGAAAGAGAACGTTAACAACGTAACTAAGATCAGTTGACAAATATATATATATATATATATATATTTCAACTGATCTTATTTACGCTGTTAACGTTATTTTTCATATATATATATATATATATATATATAAATGAGTAGAACCTGAATCTCACATATATACATACATTTCGAGACCGTATGAAGCTGCATATGCGTTTTTGCGGTTGCGTTGTACGATTTTAAATTACGCATTTTGTCAGTTGATGTGTCGCACTTTCAATCTGCCTCTCTTTCTCTATACACTTCTATTGAAAGGTTATAATAAAATCTAGTTTCTAGGTTGCCCATCTCTTCGCTCTATTTATGTGTTCCGTCTATTTATGTAACGCCGCCATCAACTTCGTCGAATTGTAGCAACAAGCCGCACGACACTGTTCGACACTAAAACAATATTCATGGCTGCTACTCAGGTATGGCGCGCCTCAGCGGTTACGTGACCCCGCCGATAATGATGTGATTTACACTACCTTCTAGGTAAAAATGCCCGCACTGCAGATAAGGACATCGGGCGCCAGGAGTGTAGCGTCGCCTTTCAACGCAGCGGCTGCGGCGGCCCCTGTATCAGCAACTGTACCAGTTTAACGATATAACTCCCAGGGGGCGCTAGCTTCGACCTGCTTACTACAACAACTACCCCCTCGCCGACCTCCGTTGTAACTACTACAAACAATACTACTACTACTACGACAACGACAACGACGACAACATCGTCTACGACCACACCACCTCACAACTGCACGCTTGGCGAGTTCATTGCCCAGCTAAAGAGAAAACGACCAGCAGCCATATCTAGCGGCTAGCCACCTCGCATTGCTCTTCAATGATGCGTTCTCCCATGATCATCCGCCGGATGCCTTTGCCGTTGTTGCCGCCGCCGCCGCCACCGCACAGTCAAACATAGTATCACCCCTATCCCTCTCTTGCCACCCTTCCCCACCCGCCTCAACCCCCAACCCCCCGCTCCTGCTCCCGTCACCTCCAGAGCCCCTAGAGAGTAGCCCAAACGACCACCTGGAGCTCGGCCACCGAACTGTATCTCTGGCTGGGCAGAGGGAGCACCCACCGGCTGACGGGGTCGGTTGGCCCCGGCCTGATCGAGAATGATCCGACCTGGACAACAGTGATAGCATAGCGTAGATGGGCGCGCATCACACGCGAACGCCGAGAGACGAGGCCGAAGGGGGGATGGTTGGAAGGAAGGGGGCGCGGGGGTGGTAGGTTTGTGTCTGAGTGAGTGGAAACCATCAAACCGCATCGGACATCGTCGTCGTGCCGTGCCAGCCAGGGGTTGTGGCGCGTTTCGCATTGTGCCGCACGCAGGCAACCGACTCGCAGCCTCAACTGATCTTCGTGCTGCATTGTGACGAGAAGTTTACTTCCAAATGAAGTGAGTGAGGGAGCGATGCTTTCTTTTTTCCCGACAAAGTCGACTGACTAACCGAGCGGCTGAGGGGCCGAGTGGCTTCGGGTGGCTTCAGGAGGCGACGGTGATGATGATGACGACGACGACGACGACCACTGAAGTCCGTGGCGGAGCCGGAGACTTTTCGGTGGGCGGCCAGGAGCCCTGTGTCTGCTCAGGTTGGTTAGGCTTGGCTTGGCTTGGGTTGTCTCGGCTCGTTGGGAAGAAGCACAAGTTTCAAAAATACCTCCACGACGAAACCTGTCTGCCCGCGCGACGCTAAAAGTTCCGCAGCCGTGGGACTACCACTTTCAGATGGAGGATAAGAAGGAGGAGGAGGGTCGCGGCCACCTACGGCGCCAGCGAGCGACGAGAACGTCGATGTGACAAAGTCTAGAACGCCGAGTGAACTTCTCGCCGCCAGACGAAATCGAGCGGAGCTCGATCCGTCGCAACTACGGATCAACTGTTTGTGCTCAACTCGAGCCCGTCGACTCGACGGAAGCTTCGCTCTCGGCGAAAGCACTTTCACGGAGAAGATCGGCAGGAGAATACCAAACCAACTGACTACACCACACGACTATCTAAAATATATTTCAACTAGAAACTGCTAGTTGAAGAAGGCACCGCCAAGTCAATTGGCCTTGTTGTCGTTCTTATAATGGTAACCTATGTACTACGTATGTTTATATGTACTGTGTCAGTTCTTACGTGTTAAACACGCACGTTTAAGGTATGACCAGTATATATATATATATATATATATATATATATAATATATCTTGCATTTAAGATGCTCCAGTAGTCTCCAGCTTTTTAGTGCTCTGCTATATTTTGCCCACATGTCATATTTCTTCAACAGAATATTTTACTGTAAAGCTGCAGGTCGCACACGAAACGATAACAGTGATTGTAATTTAATTAATGGCAGTTTAAAGACTAAGCGGCCATTCCGAAGTCGTTAAATTCAGATTGCAAATCAGCTGAGAGCTCAACTACTGCCTTTAATGCTATTGTTTCTAAATCTGACATTGTATTTTAAAATGTTGTTTTTTAACGCTAAATGACGTTATTTTTTTCTTAAATTCTACATGCAATGCACACAGCAAACGGATACAGCCAACTTGTCGGCGTATACCGGCATCACTGGTGAGTGTGATGCCGTAATACTGTCGAACTGTGCCGAGGACCGTCTAATGACTCCTGCTCAGCAGACGCGTCTGTTTATCGGGGGAGGGACGCTCCCTTCTGCCCACGATAGCTGTAGACAACTTTGATTACTGGCCTGACGCGTGTCGCGGCAATCTTGCGACGATTTCGTTTTTTGCTCGCAGACGCATCCCTGAGACACAGCTATGAACTAACGATGTAGCTGCTATTGCGCGGGCAAGGAGGCGGTAAAGTTTGCGTTTGCCACCGGCTAAAGCGATCTCGGCCTGGTCGAAGTGTCACGTGCAGTCACTAAATAAATATTTGCAGTGCTCTTTTCCGTACTACTAATTAATAGCTCTTCTACCACTACTATTACTACTACTGCAGCAACAACAACAACAATAACAACAACAGCACAAACAACAACAACAACAACAACAACAACAACAATAACAACAACAACATCTACTACTACATCTACTACTACTACTAGTGTTACTACCACTGCAACTTTCACTACGTGGTCGACGTACATACACAGCATCGAGCCTAGCCAACGTCTACGACGGAGATCCTTAGCTGCAGACAGGCAGTCGGCAGTGCATGATGATGCTGGGCGTTCATACGTCGAACAACGATCTGCCACCAACCGGGGGGCCCCTCCAGTATACCAGAGAAAGGAGCTAGAAGGACGCTCTAGCGCTTGTGCAAGCAGCACGATGGTGTCGATGGAGCGAAGCGAAACACGAGAAGCACGGCACGCAACGTTCGCTGTTATTTGTGGATCATCGTTCAATTAATTAAGTGCAGAAGGCACGCCTGCTCGCCCGATCCGTCGATGCCTGCGCGATGCTCATCTACTCTGGCAACGGTAGCTACCAGTGCTGCTACCGTTTCGTTCGCAGACGTTCATCGGCGTTAGCTGTTCATCGTCTCAGCCTAGCGATGATGAGCTAACGTGAATAGGTCTGTCTATTTACCACTAAGCCGGTCGTCTGGACTGGAGTCTCTTTAGCGCGTAGCCACATAGGTTAAGTCAACCGATGGTACCGTTCTGAGCGTTCATATCATCACGTTGTGGTTCAATGTATAGTGCATATGTATGTATGTATGTATATATATGTATATATATATATATATATATATATATATGCAATAACGCGACTCGGTCCTGCTAGTTGAGCTCTTTGATGTGTTTCGTATTAGGCTAAGTAAAGCAGATTGAGTTAGGAAAGTAGCTGGAATGTGATGTCTTCTTAATGCACGCCTGAAGCTTCGACCAAGAAGTCCAGTCGTATTCTGTCCTTTGGTCAAGAAACGCAGACAGTATCTACCGCTTACCTGAGAGAGACCACAAGGCGGCAGCTTATGGAAAGGCGCAAAATGAATTAAAAGCAATGCAAAATCCGGCGATGAACACCAGGAAATATTCCAGACAGGAATATTTCCTGGTGTGGTGGAGTGCGGCCAAGGTGCGCAAAGAGACGACTCGTTTTAGCTAGTAAGGAGTAAGGGTACTGCAGAAGAGATTCGTCGGCAAGAGTCAAGTTTGCACACCTTACGTGATCGCACAACACGAAACTCAAAAGGAGTCTATAAGGTAATTTTCATGCGGGCAAATAAACAAGCTAAAAAGTAGAGAAGATGCAATTTATGTCCCCCAGACGGCAAGGCATTTTTCTCATGAAGGGGGCTTGTATACGTTTGAGTGGACTCGGGCCCGACGTTTGAACAGTTATAGAGTGTCCGCTCCCCTGCCAGAATCAAAGTAGAGCCCACTCATAGGGAAGTGAACATGTTTTGAGCAATTGACTGCATTTTGCTCGTACTCAGTAGAATTCCTCCAGGTCTTTCTTTACGTCGGACAGCCACAAACTTACCTTAATTGCCAACGTTTTGGACACATAGCAGTCGTCTATCGTCTTTCCCTGATAGACCTTCTTAAATTTGTGGCTAACCAGATCACACAATAAAAAGCTGTAGTCAGAATGCCCGATGTGTTTGTTGCAGACAGCCGCATCCAGCCGCATGGGACTCTGCGTGCCCACTCAGAAAACTTGCCAAGGGCAAGAGGAATATCGTGCTGCCAGTAGGTTCCTACATATATATATATATATATATATATATATTTTTTTTTTTATGGGGCCGTCTTCTCCGGACGGCAAATTTATTTAAGTTCCATAACTCTTCATTGAGCCCGAAATTTCCATTATTACATAAATTCAAACAATTATAACTATCCAGGTAATTTTGCAGAAAAGGCTATCGCCCGTGTCTGAGTATGATATGATACTACACTCTATGATATATATATATATATATACATATTTATAAACAGTTAAATCTAACTCTAGCAAAAGTCTGAGTTCTCCATCCAAACTGGAACCAATTAGGAATATATACATATAAATCTCTACTCGTTTCTTTGAGCAATGCTTTTATCTGCTGACGATTTGCGATCCGGTCTGCTGCCGTTGTTGCTGTGTCGACTCCATGACCTTCCGGTGTCTTAATGCGGGTTGCTAAAAGACGACTGTCGCGTTGCTAAGCGAATTTGCTCGTATCCAGAATTGCGGAAAAGATATGATTTACGATCGATTTGCCCTACACTCTATGACGTATGCCGGGTAGGACTATTGCTTTTATGGCTCAAAGTAGCTTGCTGCTGTAATTTTGGTTGTTCCCTCGCTCGATCGACAGACACATATTTCTTCATCTAGTAACAAACATCAGTCCAACCATGCGTTGTTGTACTCGTATGTGCGTTGTCTGGCTGGTTCTGATTCGTGATCCCTCAGGCTCAGACACGAGAAGCTTGCCCCTCATAGCAGCTACTGGATTCTTCTTGGAGATATTAACGCATAATATGTGTTATTATATCTAAGAAGAATCCAGTGAAGAAATTCGGTATTCACCGTTGGATGGTAGCCACCTACGGCTCCCTCAGTATGTACAATTATGCAATTATATGCATGTCCACAATTCATAACAACAAGGACAACAATAGTGCGATTATGGCAGATTGGCCCTGACCACGCGTAATGCGTAATCGAAGTAAACGTTATTGCTGGGGCACGTACCGTGGCTTATAAGAACTTAAAAACTAGAGGGATAAAATGCAAAGATAAATGTAAGCGCACATGTAGACAGACGAGTGCGCAAGGAAAGATATTTGTTTTCTATAATGATTAATTTTACATTTGGAAATATAAATGACCATAAACAATCTGTGTGTAACCGCAAAGAAACAGCCGAGGGAATAGCGACCCGACCCAGCTGAATAGTAAGTACTACGCTGACCGTAAACTTGTGCCGCAAAAAATGGCGCCAACACCGACCTGTTGGAACCTGCTGAGATCTAACATCGAAGGCGGGGAATGGGACCTCAACTAATCATATAATTTAATTATAATTCGTACCCCCCCCCCCCTTCTCCTGTTACTGATGCTCGTAGTTGTACAGACAAATGAAAACAGCATTTTTATCAAAAAGCAAACGATGTCCAATGACGTTTTTCGTATTCGTTTTGTTGCTTCTAATGCGCTGTTTGTTGTCGCCATTGTTCGCGCTTTCGCAAGCATTGCTTACGTTTTCGCGCATGACGGTCTTACTATTATTATTGTTGTTAGCGCATTGTCATTGCTATCGATGTTCTTATTGTTGTTTCTGTCGCGGTTGTTTGTATTGTTTCATCATTATTTACCTCTATTACTACGCATATATATATAAATAAATTATGTAACTTGTTTGTCAGCACTTTGGAGTGAACAATTATATATATATATATATATATATATATATATATATATATATATATATATAAGCTTTTTGCCCTCTACATACGACTATAGATGATAATCGTATGAGTCTACAATCTTCATTGTTTGTGTCATA
Source organism: Dermanyssus gallinae (assembly GCA_003439945.1). Classification (NCBI taxonomy): domain Eukaryota; kingdom Metazoa; phylum Arthropoda; class Arachnida; order Mesostigmata; family Dermanyssidae; genus Dermanyssus; species Dermanyssus gallinae. Next base: position 275,237 of record QVRM01004946.1, on the reverse strand, counting down.
CGCCCTGTACAGCTTCGTCGTCCCTGACGTCTTCGCTTGATATTCGCTGTAATTTTCCATTCATGCCTCCTATCAGAGGATTTCCATTCAGGCTTTCTATAGGAGGACCGGAAACCGGATCACTTACTTACTTACTTACTCGCTGTGAGTCCTATGACGGCATTGTGCGAGAAGTAGAAGATCAACTGTATTGGCTGTTCGCGGTAGGTCCGAGCAGAGCAACAGCAGCTGCCGCTCTCCGGTCGGCGTATTTTTCCCCCAGTAGTACATGATCAGTACCCCCGGTCATACCCCCGTGTGCTTTAGTAGTGCCTACAGGATTTCAAATGCAATTGTCTGCCACTGAAAGCATTTCTTCTTATTCGGGTCGTTTTCCTATCCGACCAAGCCGGATATGGCGGCTGATCTAACGGACCCTGTCGAGAGCTCCTTTATCCCATTTGACGGGCCCCCCTCCGGACCAGCGAGGTTGGTATGTGATGACGCCCTAGATCTGCTACTGCCATTATTTTTTTTCTACGATCACTACTTCACTGATAGGACGACCATTTTCCTGCCGAGGAGACGAGATTCTCTCATATCCACTCTCTATCTTTCGCTTTCTTGCATTGCCCTCGAGGAACAAAATGACGATGTACGACTCCATATGGCACTGATCAATCGAAAACGTTGTCTCGGTACGCGCTGTTTAGCATTGTCACGAATATCGGCCCTCGCTGTTCCGAAAATCCCTCTGTACTTTATATAGCATTATATAGCATTCTTATGTTGTAGCTGAAGGGAAGGTGTTGCCCCTATGTCTGTAAAAGGGAAATATTTTCGTTCTAGAAAAGCTAAGCAAAATATCTTCTTCCTGAAACTGACTAAATACGGGGAGAAGGAAAATATTACAAGAATACAAATGTGTCCCAGACGTAAATAATGATATCCGTTTATCCCAAATGCTATATATGCACATCTCGTTCATTTTTGGATATTGTATCTCTGGAATTTATAATTCGCCAGTAATAACAGTCCAAGTGGAAATCCCTTCTTCCAGTCGCAAATGAGGGGCTCGGGCCTGAACGTCACCGTCGTTACGGTTCCGGGAATCGTCTTTTTCATGCACCTGGTGGTAACACTGATACGTGTTCCCTTTTCGACGTTCTCCGTGGACGCTGACACTGATACGGTAAGACTGCTTGTTTGCTCGACCAATACGTATGCTCAAAAGCCTGCGGGTAACCGTTATCTTGGCACATGCAAGTTGAACCTGACCTATGCGTGCGAGCTTAGACCATTAGCGCTTGAAGCAGCTCGTAGATCGAGCCCGCCTTTCACGCAACCAGTGCATAAGGCGTTCTGTAGACTTGTGGTCGTTATCAAAAGTAACAATTCCAGAATATTAACTTTGCAGAGGCTATCTATCTAACCCGTCTAACAGAGCCACGGGACAGCATTTTTGGCGGGCTTCAATGCTAAATATACGCTTACTGGGAGCTTACACTTGTGCGCCCTGTTTTGTTTCTTGTGAAAATAATGTTTACCTACTATTGCCAGTAATTATCAGTTATACAAATTAAAATACTTCTCTCAATATCACGTTGAGTAATATGATAGCCATCTGCAGCTACATGTGTGTAACGCTAATGTTTCATTGGCCGCAGAGCTCCAATATCGGCCTGGACGCAAATGGAAGTCCCAGTTCTGCCGTTTTGGATCAACCAGTCCAATGCTCTGGCTACAGCCAAGAAAAGCTTTCTCTCTAATGAATTTCTAATTCAGTCAGCCTACCTAATAAAGTAGTGGGTATGGCTCCATGACACGAGGTGTACATATAGGATTGGCTTTTAGCAGCGGTGGCCTGGGCGCATGACGCAGCGTGCTAAATCAAGCTATGATAACAATGAATAGCGTTGCAGTTTGATATATACCAGGTTCGACGTTGGTCTTAGTTGGAGTTGGTTTCTCTTACGGGCGCCTACAGATGTGCTTTTCATCGTGTCAAAGAATAAAAATCAGATTCGTCAGGAATCAAAGATCTGACCGAGGAAGATGATCTACAGCCGATAAGCAACTAAATAAAACGACTCAATCTGTGCGCCCCGGACCTCGTACGCTGTCTAAAGCACGCCCATCCGCGACCTAGAATTGTAACGAAAACGCAACTTTTGCATTTGTCTAGTTATTAACAGATCTGTGATGATGCGGGGCTTAGGAATAACCATAATACTACTCAGGCATTCCCGGCGGAATAATTCTCAGGAATAATTTAATAATAATAATCGTAGCAATGAAAGTAGCAACAGCATCTTCACCTAAGGTCTTCTCTGGCCCTCGTTACATTTTGTTTTGTAATCGCTGCACGTAGTAGTAGTAGTACTTGTTCTAGCCATATATAGTAACAGACACCCAGAGACCGCATTGCTTGCATTTGCAACTACTTATTTCATGCTTTCGTATATTCTTACTAGCACAACGATGGTAGGTCAACAATAACCGTATCATTGTAGAGCCCTGAACGAGGTCACCAGCTTTTCCCAGCGTAACGCTTGGACGCAATGCTATCGACAAAAAGACACCGTATTTTTTGCCCCCCGCCTACACCACCCACATTGTGCTTGCTGCATTGTTCATTCTCGTGCACGTGGTTCATGCACCGCACAGGGTCGTCTGTAACACTACCAGATACAGTTGCATCCATCAAACGACGGGCCACTGTTGCATGCAAGACAAGTAAGGATATCATAGGAGTAATCGTCGTCACCATCATATTCATTACGGCCTACGTTTTTGGTCGCCGCATTTCGTTGCCATTTCGTACTCGAGCTGGTAGATAGATGACTCCAGTCCGTGCTCGACTGGCAGTCACGTATAGGCGGGGCAAATAGGTCGCCAGCCGTCCCTGCACGGTCTAGTTCCTTGCGGTCACAAAGCGCCGACCGCCGACGACCGACTGTGAGATGAGCGCCGCCCTATCTATCTGGGCGGCCGCCCTCGTTGCCGCGGCCCCGTTCGCTCTACAGCGAAACGGCACGCTGACATATTCCACATGGTAGACTATCGCAGCAGCAGCAGCAGATACCGAACGCAATCGAACGGCCGTTGCGCTTGACGCACTCGGTACCACCCAACCAATTATAGATCGTCTTCTTCTTCTCCACTTTCTCTTCTCTCGTAGCTTTCGTCGGTATCGCCTTCTCTCCGTCACTTGCGTGGCAGCCTGGCTAGCCTGTTGGCAGCCTGCCGGGAGTGCTACGTGCGTACTTATTGGTCCATGTCAAATAGCAAATGTGTGTAGCACCTTGACCTGGCGCCGGTTACCGCACCCAACTGATACATTGGATTGATGCACCACGTCCCTACTCTCTCTCTCTCCTCATCCCCCCTCTCTCTCTCTATCTATATATCTCACTCTCTCGTCCCTCTTGATCTCTGCTGTTCTGCGGGATTCGGCCAGTGGCGCGTGTTAAGTTGTGTGTTAAGGCGCTCAGGCGTCCATACTCTAGATGCCATCTGTATGCTGGTGGCCGACGCCAGCGGCGAATAAGTAATTACTTTTACTGCACTGTTCTACGTTTTTCTGCAGAGTTTCAGACGAGGCATAACGATGACATTATTTATCATGTTCTTAACATATAGCTCACGAGATGGTTGAGACATAGGTAACAACTGTCGAGTCCGGTGTTCGGGTACGGCGCCACTATTCATACAAGTGTATGCGCAGAATTCAACGTATACATATGTGTACATATGTATACGTTGAACTCTATCAGGATACAAGCTTAGTTGCAGTCTAGCTGCGACGATAAGCCTGCCATGCTATCGGCTCACGGATCGTATTTCGTAGCAATGCCTGAAATACATAGATGCAGGTTTTCACCTAGAAAAAACTACGTTGATACTCTGCGCATAAGGTGCGTCCGGTGTCTGTGCGTGCTCTCTGCAAACGCAGCCGTAGTAGACTGAAATCGAATTCCCTTTGATTTTGTAGAGGGATGTATTAAAATAGGAAGAACATCAAGCTGCATATAGAGAAAGAGAGAAATAGCGGGCGTGTGTGTGTGAGCTAGAGAGAGTGAAAGGGTGTAATATATAAATATATATCATCACGTGACGGCAGCAACACCGCCGGAAGACTTAGCTGCCAGACTTGCGGGCGAGTATGCAAATCTGGCGCGGGCCTCGCGAGCCACATTAGATTGACTCACAATCAACGAGAAGTTCGTGCCACCTCCCAAACTCCTAACCGATCACAGACTAATAATTTGATTTTAAGTTCCTCACAAAATGACACTGCTGCTTCTAATAATAATTTTAACCCCCCTAGTACTTCACGCGTCTCCCAGCCAAATTGTAAATGTCCATCTAGTACTTGCTTAAAGGTCTTTAATTCTAAATCAGGTCTTAATTTACACCGTCGTCGTGCCCATCCGGACGAATATAATGAGAACATTTTAGCCCCCCCCTCTAAGAAGGCCAGATGGAACCCACAAGACCGTGAACTTTTAGCAACATTAGAAGCAGATTTTATATTAGATAATAATAACGAAACTCCTAGAGAAATTGACCTCCTTTTAGCTACTAATTTTAACTCACGCACACCTGGGGCGATTAGAGGCCAACGTAATTCTCAGGCGCATAAGGATCTGGTAGAGGACCTCCTTAAAAAGAGGTCTCTCCTGGATTCCAACCTTGACGGATCTGAGCTTCCTGAGCGTAGTCGGCCTCGATACTCTGAATCAGATGGCCCCTATAATCCATCCCAAAAAGATATTATTATATCTAAAATACACTCAAAAACTTTTTAGCCAAAACCGATCCAAATGCGCTCATGAGGTGCTGGACGGCAAACACACCATACACAACATGCAGGCCACCGAAGTTGTAGAACACTGGGCCAACACGATGACACAACCACCCCCTGAACCACTCCCTTGCCCCGTATACACTCCCAACTCTGATCTCTTTGAGGTTTCCCTCTCTATCTCCCTAAAGGAAACCCACGTAGCTCTCCGCGGACCTTCTAAAGCACTAGGCTTGGACGGGATTTGTCTTTCGTCCCTCCGTAAACTCCCGTTAGAAGTAGTCTGTTGTATTCTTAACATACTAATAATTAGCGATATTGCTTCAGCCCATGAAACTGCTCGCTTAGCGTTCATCCCTAAAATTAACAATGCCACATCCCCAAGCGATCTGCGACCCCTATCTATTAGTTCATACTTACAACGAACGCTTAACAAAATTCTCTCTAGACGCCTCCAGAACTCTATTAAGCTTCTCCCAATCCAGCGAGCGTTTCTCCCCTATAATGGTACCTTCGAGAATCTTGCGGTTCTGGATGGTATCCTTAACGATGCCAAGTCTGCAGGACGTGAGCTCAGACTTGCCTCAATCGACCTCCGTAAGGCGTTCGACATGGTGAGTCATGACTCCGTCCTGTGGTCACTCCGGACTCGCGGATACCCGGAGGTATTCATTAACTATATCGAACGCTTGTACCTCTCATCTAAAACTCTCATAGAATTTGGACAAGAATGTCGCACATTTCGGCCAACTAGGGGTGTTAGGCAGGGAGATCCTCTGTCACCCCTCTTATTTAATCTAGTTCTCGACGACATTCTTTCAAAATTAGACAAAACTAATATCGGGTACCAACTTACTGATGACTTTCGCCTTATGGGCTTAGCCTTTGCGGATGATCTCATCCTCCTAGCCTCCACGAAATCCACTCTCCAACGGCTCCTTAATATTGCGGACCCACTTTTAAAATCCCGAGGCCTTGAAATTAATACTAATAAAAGCTTTACTATCTCCCACCTATTTAATAGGAAAGAAGGTAAAGGTTTTATCAATACCGTATCAGAATTTAACGTTGGAGATCGGCAATTGCCAGCTAAAGGTATGAGCGATCGATGGAGATATCTTGGAGTCGACTTTGACAGCAATGGCAGAGTTGACTCCACCAAGGATATACTCCTTAACTTACTAAACAGACTCACGATAGCTCCCCTTAAACCCCACCAAAGACTCATATTTTTAAAAGACTTTCTCATTCCCCGTCTCCTATATAAACTGGTCTCCGGTCCCAGACCATCTTACGCACTCCTTAGTGACCTATATAAAGAGATTAGAAAGGTTGTTAAGTCGAAATGGCTTTAGCTCGAAAACTCGGTGCCGAACGCCTACCTGTACACGCACACAGCACACGGCGGTCTGGACATCCCCTGCCTCCAAACATTCATTCCCAGAATCCGCCTCTCCCGCCTGACAGCACTACAACACTCCACGCACCTTGGGGTCCAATGGATGCTAACCACCGAGCACTTTAAAAAAGATCTTGCGAAAACAAGACTTCTTTGCGAGCGCTTGGGAACCTCCATTGAGACCGCTACACAAGAGACCGATTACTGGTCCCAACAACTACACAACACGTTCGATGGGGCACATTTTAAAAAAGCACACGAAACGCCCTTTGTACATTACTGGATTAAAAGTATGCCCTACCTATCTGGTAAGGAGTATTTAAACCTACTAAAGCTCAGGATCAACGCACTACCAACGCGTGCCAGATTGGCCAGGGGACGCCCGGGCTACAACAAACGTTGTAGGCACGGGTGTCATGCGCCTGAGACGTTGGCTCATGTCGCTCAGATGTGCGATATAACACACAAACAAACCATAAAGAGACATGACGACGTCTGTGATCGCGTGGCGCGTCTTCTCCGCGAAAGGGGTCATGAGGTGGTTCGTGAGCGAGTATTCCGTCGACCGGGCGCACCGGGTCTAAAGCCCGACCTCGTAATAACAACACCTACTGAGGTCTGGGTTTTAGATGCCGAGGTTTGCGGCCCGAACCGGGACCTGGCAAAAGCACGGCAAGACAAGATCGCCAAATATGACGTCGAGTTCCTAAGAGCGGCGCTCCCCTACCCGCAAAAACCTCGCAGATTCGGATCCATCACTATCTCTATGAGTGGTGTATGGGACTCCGAATCTGCAAGGACGCTCTTGGGGCTCGGCGTCACGACGAGGAATCTTATGGATCTCACCGTTTTAACTTTGCAAGGAACCTTGAGGATATATCGCTCGCACCGGATCCATAAGAGCGGGGGCTACCATCAAGCAAGGACACGGACAACTCATTCTTAACTTCACGTGACACCTTTTTACCACCATTTTTATTAAGGCGAGCACTGCCGAGTGTGCAAACGTATTGTAAATGATTAATAAATCATCACAATATTTTCTATATATATATATATATAGAAAGAAAGAGAGAGAGAGATGTGAGACAGAGGAGAGACAGAGAGAGACAGAAATGATGTATGGGTATGTGTTGTGTTTACGTATTCGTGTTTATAGCCGCTACGCGATGCAACGTCGAGTAGCGTGTCAATCGTCCGCCGTCTTGTTATTATTGCGAAGTCAATGTGAAGCGGGGGGCGAGACTGCATGACGTGCTGCGGCGGCGGCTGCGTGCCGAGCTCATGTCGTCGTTTGCGTAGTCAACCAGCCAGCCAGTCACACAAACAGAGCCAGCGAGTCCCCGCGTCGGCGATGAACCAATAAATGAATTCATTCTACTGATCAATTTTCCGATATCCGAGATTCATCGGACGTCGACGACGACGACGACGCATCGGGAACGGGCTGGCGGCGAACAGCGACGGCCGGGCTCAGCCACGCACTCCCAGCTCTCACAGCCGATGATGCGAGCAAATCGTTCAGAGCAGAGAGTAAGTAAGCAAACTACTGGTGGCTACTCACGATTGGCAGGGGTGTACTCAGTCACGGACACATGGCCCGGTTGATCCGAAGTTGAGTCCCGGAGGGCGGCCCGTTTCATGTGGGCTTCGACTTCGGAAGCTCGAATCAAGCCAGCCAGCCAACCAACCAACCAACCAACCAAGTGTCTCTGTCTGTCTGACTGTCCTTGTGGCAGCATGACCTCTAGCTCTCAGCCAAATAGTTTATCATCTTGCATAAACAACGAAGGCATTAGCCCGGGACGATACCCCGGCATATGACAACTATGACTAGCTTGACTGGTCAGCTTAATCGAACGCCGTTTAGCGTTCGTTGTTGTCGTCGTTGTCGTCATCACTTCGAGGCGGGCGAGAGTGAAGTCTGTGACAAAGATCGGTCTTTACCTTGCATGCGCTTTGTACGGCTGAATGCGGCGGGTGCAATGTTTGTCATGTTTTGCTGCTTAGTATGTTTGCACCGTTCGTGTTGGTCTTCGAGCTAAAAAAGAAACATACTAATTTACTATTATATGTTTGTGTTCACTGTAAATTTTGCTTACGCTCACTCTCAGCTAGCGTGATTTTGGTGATGCGCGTAGTCGGTAGGCGACCAGAGCCGTCTGTCATACCGAGTCGGCATCAAATGTACGATGATAGTACGAGTTCTACTGAAAATAGTCCCAAATTAACGCAGTTTTCTCAAGACATTTATCATCATTAACTTAGAGCAGGCAATTTCTAGTCGACCTTTGGAGGTGCGGTGGTTTAGTCGTCTCAAAACGAGCATTGCTTTAAGTTATGCTCCCTATAATCAAATTGTAATACCCGTGGACCATAAAAATCATAAAATTGAGGGGCGTTCGTATGTATCTACTGTTCAACATTAACGACGGACACCTACTTCAAGAGATGCCAATTGTCCTGTGTTTGCGCATGTGTTTCTTCGGAGTCATTAGGCACAGCACATGCGTAAGGAATTGATTTTTGATTTTGCAAATTTAAGATTTAGAAACACCGTATCTCACAGGCTCGGCCTTCACCACATGGATTACATCATGAAGCTCGTGAGTGAAATGATGACAACGACAACATTATGAATGTGACTACAACATGATGTAATGATGATTGTGATAATGTTTCTTTTTATTATTAAACATTAAAAAGAGGGAATTCAAATACCGACTTCCTCATAAACGGCTTGGGATAGCCGATATACAATTGCAGGAAACAAAGTGACATATGGCGCATGCGAAATGTGCTATGGACCGTCGAGAGTCATAGTCGTAGCGGTCGGCGTAGAAGAAGCGCTGATGTAATACTTAATTTCATTTCGCCATTCCTACTACACTAACGGTTGGATTGTCTAGATTGCCTCGCATAGGACGAGCGCGAGCGGAATTGTCGATGGAATGACGCAATCAACAGCGTTCGATGGCAAACACCAGCCATGAACTCGAAGTATCGTCGATTGATATCGGCGCAAGGAGAGGTTTCAAACTACGGCATTCGAACGAGGTGTGCTGTGCCGGTTGCCGGTTACGAAATCGCTCCGCCCCCCCCCCCCCCCCCCGCACTCCGGCTGCATCCGGTGTCGAGCCCCAACAACAAGATGACGTAAACCACGACCCCCTAGATCAGCGTCAACCACCTCATCTTTCTAACCTTTGAATTCGACGTTTACTATACGAGTTCTTAGCTCGGATAGAAGGAGAAGTGCGTTTTCTCTTAGTGGTGCGACCGTGGGGGTTAGGAATACAACAAAACATGGCGAGTCCATGGGGAATAGGGATACAATAAAACAGTCATTAGCGCAATGGATAAGAGAATCGGAGAGAGGTGAAGTCATCAAAGTAGGCATCAAAGCATCATCGAGACGCGCATCCATAGATCGTAAAGAAATACGTTCGTTTTTCGTTTACATACGTTGCGATGTAAACGTATAATGCCATATATTATGCCATCCACATAATGCCATACATTATGTGGCATATTATCTATTCGTTCTTACACTTATTTAGTTCTGTACACGGATTTTATTACTCTGCCAAACTGGGACGAATGCAACTTCGCGGACTTTAGTCCTTAATAATGGGTGCAGAGTTGCGAAACAAGGAAAGTTCGATAAATCAGGTGTTATCTCGTATGTTCTGGTTTCTGAGCGTAGTGTCAATAACAACAAAAATGTTGGCATCATGCAGCACTCGTGGAGCAGGATGACTCTTGCATAACTGAAAAAGCTTGTGACAGAAGTAAACCCAAAGCTGAACTTCTCCGTGTCTTAAAAAAAATGTATGGTAGAATGGCGGATACTTCGACTAGTGCTAATAAGTTAAATCGCCAGCATCATATGCTTTAAAGTTGCAATATTTAAGTGGCCGCGCTGATAATCGTATATTAAAGGCAACGTGGCAATCCTAGTCATTTGTATTTTTTTTAGACGAGACCTTCAGAGTCATTGAACCCACAAAAGCTGGACAGGATTGCGCCACCACTAGTTAAGACAAAAAGAAACAGATTATTAAAAAAAACTAATTTATATATATATATATATATATATATATATATATATTTTTTTTTTTTCATAAGGCTAATATAAAGGTCTAAATTGGAAACCATTCAAACCAATTTAAGAGTGGCCGGTCTGGGTCTCGAACCCAGTCGTCCCGAATGCGAGGCAAAGGCTTTGCCACTAAGCCATTTTGCTCGGTATATAAAATATCACTCACTAAAATAAAAAAACTATCGTTTACTACCTGCATGAATTACTTTGTCCACAAAATAATCAAAACGCGCGTTAAATAGTGATCTTGAACGACGCAACTTCCGTTAATGCCTTCCAGGCTGTATTGCTCCGGTCGCAATCATTTACTTGTGGTTTAATATTCTGAGTTCCGCAGAATACAAGAAGATTTCGTTTAGGGAATCTCTTAAAGCGTTAATCGTCTTTAACTATAGATACTCGTTTTTCTTGACGAACCTTGGGTGGCCTTGGCTGTTTTTCGTGCCGGCGAAAATCACGTAATAGATGTTGGAGATATGGAAGCATCGTGGAATTAAGTGGACATAAGAACAACTTAAAGTTTTGTATTGGGTTCGCTCATTGTCCATTACCCACATAATTTTGATTGCCTTCAGGACCTCCGTAGGGAAGTTTTGCGAAGCTACCACCAGTACTAATCACAAGTCGTTGACATTGAAGTTGAATCATACGATTGTGCAAGGCGGCACTAAACGAACATTTGCGCGAGTAAGAGATATCTCGAAAAGCTGCAAGTCGTTCGACGTGAAAGTCATTGCGCATTGTCTTGCTTCGATCATATAATATAGATAAACGGTACAGCCTTACCAGCGCAACTGCATGGGAGCCGTGTTTTTATGTCGCTAATAACATGCATATTGTTGAGTCCCTCATAAATGAGAATATTGAATGGCATGTTCACCTTGACGTCATTAGACATGTCCTTATAACGTCACTGCTGCAACCTAAACATATTGGCGCCTTTTGATTGATCTACACAGCGTTGTTAGTACGGTACGTATATTACGCACTGAATGTTATTACGGGAAGGAAATTACGAAGTAGCCATAGGCCAAGCACAAGTTGTCCGAAACATTTGCATTGAGAGAATTTAGCAGGCGTTTAAATATATTGTCAAAGAGTGTACTTTCGAAGGCTTGAAAACTGATGTGTGCAAAGAAACGGGTGGGGGGGGGGCAGTGAAATAATCGATAATGTCTGACCTGGCCAGGCCACTCTCTTATCTTTATACGTAACGCGCATCAACCTAATTTGTTCTTTCACTTGATTTCGGCTAATTTCGAGCAACGGGCAACAGTATGTGCCGCACCAAAACAAACTCATGAAATCATTTTTAGAATTTCTTCTCAGGACATCAGCAGACAATTTTTGCAAAGTTTTTACACTAATGCTGATCATGAGATGCATACATATATACACGCGTCGGCGGTCTTTGCACTTGCTTGCCCGGAAGGACGGTCGCTGAAGTGTTCAAATTGTATATAATGACGACTGTATAGTAATTATGTACCATCTTGAAATTAAGCAAAACTTATTGCGCAGTAAACAATATGTAAATAATAAATATATACATATACAGCAGTATACAACCACTACTGCAGTACCTACAGGTAGCACACAGACTGCTATGCGACTACCATCCCAGTAGCCTTAGACACTACGCCGTTCAATGACGTGAAATGCCTGTAGTCAGGCAGTCAAGGCAGACAAGGCGTCGTCGGCGTTCAGAAACATATAGAAAAATATACAGGACGTTCTTTCTCTCGCTCTATCCTGCCCTTCTCTCTCTCTCTTTCTTTGCTTCGTATGTCTATGTAAATAAATCACTCGCGCCAGATAACGGATCAACTCTAATAGCATAATACGTGAGAAAGAACGCGCTACGTGGGCCGCGCGTTAGTAAACAGCGCCGTGACATTTCATATTGCATGTTTTACGGGCAGATTCAATAATAGGATTACGTCTATGAAGACTATTACTATTACTATACTACTACTACTATTTCTACTACTAAACTGCCCATGTCGTCACCTCACTACTCGCGCTGCAGTGTTCACGGATCTCATCATCTATTATGCCGGTCTGCTGGGTTTCATGAACCCAAAGAGGACTGCAAATGTCATCGTTGTGGCGGTCCGTGTCGTTTGTATCACCTACCCGATTGTACAGAGTAATCCGTGTCGCTCTCTCAGCTCCAGCGAGAATACTCATAAACCATTTTTACCTAGGTTTGTCATACATGCCCTATGTCATACATATGTTCGTATTTACATACCGAAACCTCGATGTCGACGACCGGTCGTACAGACTCTGGCCTTTGTAACGGAGCAACGGAACTTGCGCGGGTGTTAATATACACACGACACAGATACGAGAGGTTCTGAGCCACCAGCCGCATAAGCCACGATACACCCACACACCCGTCTACTTCTTGTTTTTCTTTGAATGGCACTCATTCCTTCTGTTTTCGTATCAGATAGAAAATGCGACGCTTACATGTGTAAGCGTCGCATTTTCTATCTGATACGAAATGTGTGACGTCGCATGGGTGTGCTTTTAAGGTTCTTGATCCCTTTTACCGCACTTCGAAAAAGTAATCAATACGATCAACGAGTCACCACAAGTGAAGCTAGAATTCGTTTGCCATCGCTCCTGAGTGTGTCTATTATGTATGCAGTAAAACAATAGCGTTCGATTCGAGATTGCAACGTCTGCAAGCCCTCGTTAGGAATCTCATTTGCACACCTTTGGCAATACCTATATATTTACCCAAACGGGGATGTCATACGGGTGAAAACAGTATTAGAGTTCGAATAACACAATCGATTTGTACAATCGAAGATAGACCATAAGATCCTTAAAAACCTAACAGCGAAACAAGTGAGACGACATATTCGTAAGTATAGACGCTGCTTTGACTAGTTCTTTGATATGCGCTGAAAACGCGCTGAAGTCCTTCAAGACTAAGACTCCAAGATCCCTCGTCGCATTGGCAGCTGGCAGTGTTGACCCAATGAGCAGGTAGTTTAGCTCGGAGGAGGCGCACAAGACAAGCACACGCAAGTGGAGGACAAAATAAAATCCGCTAACCCAAGGAGCTGTCAACGCCGCTTTTATTCGGGGGCCAACGTTCGCCGCAGAAGTCTGTTTGCGAGTGCCAATACTCTTCGAGTTGGCAACTCAAAATTTGCATGTTTGTTTAGGATTAAGTGGCGAGCGGCAATTCACAGGGGCATGAGACACCTCACTTAGCCTGCAGACACATACGCATTTGTTCGAGCACGTATTAAACGCTGGTATTTGTATGCACCCGACAGGTTTTGTTATTGAACAAGCATGTGCTTTAAATAAACGGATGTTCTGTCTGTCATAGTAAACGCTCATGAGCAATGTATATATATATATATATATATATTGTCGGCCAAACAAAGCGTGGGAGATAGTCAGCGTCTTTTGGAAAAATATATATCTACAAATATTTGTGCTTCTATTTTTATCCTAGAAGCAGACTCTGTCACGTAGCCCTCTCTACTTGAAGTTGAAGTTGTAAAAGTATTCATTATTAGTGAAACGACAACGTTTCGAGTTAGTTTATTCCTACGCTAAAAATAAGACCATATAGATTTAGTGAATGAATGTATTGTTTATTAACCAGTATATGGTTTATGCACGTTCGTGCTACAGCTCTCCTAAAAGTTTTTTATCAGCGATATTGCTTTTATACACTGTTGGAGATTATACAGATCACACGATTTTCCGCATAGCTTGCATTCACACTCGGTTGATATCTCATGCCACCCATTTCGTATACAGATCTTTATATGAAATACATGTATTGCAAACCCAGTAACAAAGTATCTGTTTCTACAACATGGACTCTTCTAGTAGTTTTTAGTCATCGCTCTAGACTCATAAAAACGCTACTTAATATCCGCCAGTTTATACAGAAATAATTTGCAAACGTTTATTAACTCTTTTATTACGCCTGCGCTCGCTAACGCTGGTTGATTTTTACACGAAGTTGAATTTAGTTTTTCGTCTTTAGTTTTTTCAAGCGACCGTCACCCGAACCTTATGCCGTCCTAGTACAATGTATCCCTTAATCTTTTAATACACAGAAACACATAAAGAGTGCCATTTCTGTATTTTTAAGTGCCCGGATACAAACTTCTATAACAAACTGGAAATTATTATTTGCCGGATATATATACTGACTGAAACAGCGGCGGATATTTTAGCAACCATATCATCAATCTAACGATGGAGTCGCATAATCAAACCCTTCGAGTTGTCCAAAAAAATAGCCTCTTTAATTAACCCCCAGGGCACCGATGGCATGCACATCCAGGGAACGTTCACAAAAATGAGCTATCACTGGATCTCTGCAAACATCCTAATACAAACATTTTCCTCCTAGGTTACTATCGGTTGGCCGCAGATATGAAACGTCAAAAAAACGCTTCAGCTCGTCATTGGAATCGAGTAGACTCTAAGGCCAGCTTTCAAATCCTCCCATACAGGAAAATCCTTGGGGTTGAAATCCGGGCTCCGTGGCGGCCACACCGTCTTGTCATGTGCTCTTCGCACATGTGGGCAGGCTCCTTGCTCTATTGGAACACCTAAGGTCGGTCCTGAAAGTGGGTTTGCGTTTAGGAAAATACAACGGCCTCAAAAGTACTCCGTAGATATAATTCGGCCGTCACATTTTGCGGATGGTCGTTGAAAATAACGAAGTTGTATCTGTTGCCGTGAATCCGGCTCAAACTATGGTTGGGCTGCAGATCAAGCTTGCAATTAAGTTCATAGCACAGCAACGTAATGACCATACTTTGACTGTTTGCTGGCACGTATAAAATCAAACACCGAATATAAGCTAACTGATTTCATTCAAAAGATTCTGCCAAGCAAACGTTCTGTTCACCTTACGTGACGACCGGTTGTCTCGAAATTGCACACATATATATATATATATATATATATATATATATATATATATATATATATTCTTTAGAGGGGGCAGAATTTTTACAAACATGATGGTGTGCCTAATTTCTGTATAGGAGGACTGATTGTCTCGCAACAGCACATTTTAATACTCCTATATAGGGCAAAAACACCAGTGTCACAAATTGTAGTAATTTCACTCTCACTCCGAAACAAGACTTTTCAGAGACCATGTTCCATTAGAAAAATATTTGCTTTAACGAGCTCTACAATTCCATATATCACTTTAAAAATATTTTTGTTACACATTGTATATAAATATATATATATATATATATATATATATATATATATATATATATATATATTACCTAAAGTACTTTCTAATCGTGACCTCATATATGTATATAAGTTAAGACTTATATATATATATATATATATGCATAACAAGACACGATTAGATAAGTAATCGATAAAGCGGATGACCTAGTCGTGTGCTCGGCACGTCTTACCACGCCGAGCCGTAAAGTCGGTCCAGCTCAACTCAGCCGAAGACGAAAGCTGAGCCCCTCGACCCTCTTAGAAAGACAGGGCGACGAGAATTTCATACAGAAAGTGAAAGTATGAGAGAGAAAGCAGCAGCAGCAGAGAGACAGAGAGCGAGCGAGAGATAGAGAGAGAGAGCGTGTGCGTAAAGCAAGCGAAAACTCGAGAGAGGGGGGAGAGAGAGAGAGAGCAAGGAGAAAATAGGGCGTGTGAGTTTGTGCGACTGCATAATTGAGCGCGCGGTTTCTGTGCAGTGGGCCTCCTCCGTGGGGACTCCCAATTCCTCCTTCGTCGACACCCTTGGTCGGTCCGCAGGGCGACGTGCCAGGAATACAGGTAGGAAAGTAAGCCGATGAACACGAACGAACACATTGTCCTCAACTGAACTGCAAAGACAACAGACGCGCTTCGACCGAAACGGGTCGCCACTTAGTCCTTGGCCTAATCGAGTGTCCGGCGGCGGCGGCGGCTGCTTCTGCTGCTGCTGCTGCTACAGCGCCACGGCCCTCCGCTCCACGCGCCGCCTGACCCATACCCATGCCCCATTACCCCCGACCTGCCTACCTTGTATGTAATCCCCATTCCGTACCACCGGAACCTGCCAGGTCTACCAAGCCCATCAAGCCCTTGGCCAAATGCTGCATCACTGCCGCTCTGCAGCGTGAAACAAAGAGCAGGTTTTGCAATACGCCCAAGCGTACAACAACCACAAACAAAGTGAGTAGAGCAGCAGACCTCATTCTTCACGAGTTGCGGCTGGTGGCTGAAGTAGAGAGAGAGAGAGAGAGAGAGAGCAAGACAGAATGAGAGAGAGATAAAGAGAGAGAGAAAGGGGAGAGCAAATTGGGAGAGAACACGTGTGTGTCCTTATCGGCAAATCTACGGTCATATAGATATGTACGCGTCTATGATCCTGCAGAGTTGCCTTCTTGAGCTCTATCAACGATTTACTAACCATTATCGCTCGGTGTTTGCCGTTCCAAATTGAGCGCTACACAAAGCTACAAAATCGTCAAGAGGACAACCACTGTGCTAGTTATCACACTTATAGGAACGTTTTAGTATAGCTGCTAACCACATTTTTGTATAGCTGCTAACTACATTTTGGCATTGCCGCTATCCCCATTTTGGAATAACTGTTGGACTTGCTTGCCGCTTGCCACCGGTAAAAAAGAAACCAGTAAGCAATCATTCTTCAGTATGACAGAACGGCGGACCTAAAAGTGTAGGTCAAATTTTGGCGTTGCTTAATATTCTACGGCGTGAATAAAAAAAGCCCTTTCATTGTTTTTTAACATGATGGCATGTCAAATCGTAACAACTGGGTAATGTGAACTCATATTCGATGATGATTTTTCGCGAATCCGTAAACCGCGGAGGAACTTGCCAATGTCTATATGTTTTTTGAAACCTATGGTTCAGGATCAGCGCACGTTCCTAGTTGTTGTTGAGTTCATCTGATCGCGCCTAGCTGGCTAACATTATCTCTAAGAATATTTACATACCCAAACAGAGTGCATTTTAAATAAATACATTATCTCTAGGGGCAAAACAAGATTGCCTCAAACGTTTTATTGGCATAACGGTGTGGTCATTAACAGGGTGAAAAGCACAAAGACCGCTATTAAGACGCTATTATTAGTACCGACATGTTTCTTTCTAGACATCGGATTTTGGCGATTCGTTAAATATATTGTTTGGCTTTTTCTAGTCTCAAAATTGTTAATATCGCTAAGCTGTCTTGCCTTGACATAACGGCGTTACCCTTTCCACAAAGTACTAATGCTGCTGAGAACGTCGGTGAAGATACTGAAAGACTACTATTGTCCAAAAGACACGTGCGGTTCGGAAATTAATTGCGCGCAAATTCTAGCGTTAACAGCATGAACCGGTTAAATGGCGTTGCAGTGTTTCTATTTTAGAACATTCGTAAATGCACACCTTCACGTGACAGCTTTCAAAATCCAGAAAATTCTGTATCTTTATGATTTTAGAGGGCATTATGAATGATTCCCTGTTGAAGGTCTGTTAAATGCAAACATAATAATAAAGCAAGAGCATATACCTATAAGTTTCAAAGTCATCGGTAGTGACTTCAATGGAATACTCACTGTAGCTCTTTATGTTATGAGTGAGAGTCTGTCTCCGATGCAGATTATGGATAGGGGAGATGTTTTATACCGGTCACGCGCAGTATGTCAAGCTTGAAGCCAAAACGCTATTGACGTACGAGAGCTTTTCCTCGTTCCCCTGCTATTTTTTTCACGGTTTTCTGAAGCGTCAAAATAGCGTCGAGCCAGATCGTCGCCTCCTCCTCACACATTTCTTCTGTCATCGCCATGTAGTCGACGACCTTTTTAATAGTAGAAAAGCTCCCTCACGGTGGTGGAACTCGGGTCCTGTGCAGCACTAAGAGCTCCGCGGCGCAGAACGAAATGCTCTGCGTGGTCCACCTCGCGCAAGCGGCACTTCACACAGTGTCATTGTTAGCCATTCGAATTCTTATCATGGAACTCTGAAACTGATCTTGTTCTGTCAGCACCTGTTGTGTCGTACAGGTAGTTCAATAAGTTCTTAGAATGAGCTTTTTAGAATTCGAATTTTGGCGCGCTTCCACCGCTATTAGGAACTGCAACTTTTCGACTGCCAGCAGTCAAAATATTATGGTGATTGGCCGTTGCGATTTCGTTTGATCGCTTTTCCCGTGCAACGTATCGGCGTGATTTTGAAAAATGGAGAGAAAAGAGTTTCGAGTGGTTATCAAGCATTTTATTTCAAAGGTTGGAATGCGACCCAAGTGAAAACTGAGTTAGACGAGGTGTACGGTGACTCTGCGCCATGTTTTGCCACTGTTTCCAACTGGATTAATGAGTTAAAAAGAGGTCGCAGGAGCACCGGGATGAACTACGTTCAAAACGCCCAAAAACGGCAACTAATTAGGAAAACGTGGAAAAGGTGCGGAAAATCGTTGCCGCGGATAAGCGAGTGAACATTAGGGAGATAGCGGAGGCCTTGGGGATCAGTTTGGGTAGTGTGCATTTCATCCTGCACGAAAACTTGAAGATGAAAGAGCTCAGAGAAAAATGGCTGCCGCATTTGCTCAACCAAGGCCAAAAAAAAACGCGCCTGTTTTCGCTTCACAGCGAAACTTGGCCAAGATGTCGAACAATCCGTCGGATTTTTGGCGCAGATTCATGACCGTCGATGAAAGCTGGGTTCATCACTACACTCCCGAGACCCAAGAAGCATCTTGCCAATGGTGTGCACCTGATGAAGGACCTCCGAAGAGGGTGCGGACAACGGCATTGACCGGAAAGGTAATGGCTACAGTTTTTTAAGACCAACGTAGAATAATGCTGGTCGACTACCTTGAGAGCTTTAAAACGATCACAGGAGAATATTAGGCAAGACTGTTAGACTGCCTTTAGCAAGAACTCATCGTGAAACGGCCCGCTTTGCAGAAGAAGGTTGTCCTGTTTCACCAGGACAATGCTCCTGCACACAAGTCCCGGCAAGCATCGGCAAAACTGGCCCAACTGAGGTTCGAACTTATTGAACAACCTTTCTATTCTCCAGACCTGGCCCCCTCTGATTATTTCCTCTTCGGACATTTGAAGAATAGTCTCGGTGGAAAGCGTTTTTCCAGCAATGAAGAGGTTAAGGCTGCTGTCAATGCCTATTTTCAGTATAAAGACGCGGAATTCTACTTAAGAGGTATAAAAGCTCTGAAATCTTGGTGGAAAAAGTGTATTGAGCATCTCGGGGAGTATATCGAATAAGATACATTTAAAAACATGATTTGGAAAATTCTTGGTTTTCATTCTAAGAACTTATTGAACTACCTGTACAGTAGGATAGCTTGCCGTTCTGGCACTCGAACCATACTCCGAGATTTGGTATCAGACTCTTGATCCAGCTCTCTTTGGTTACCCCGGGTTTCATCTCTGCTCATTCCCCCTGGCAGGTCACGATGGTGGCATTTCTGGCCATGGTCTTGGTTAATTGCAGGAGTGCTTCGGTCGAA
This sequence comes from Dermanyssus gallinae, assembly GCA_003439945.1. Classification (NCBI taxonomy): domain Eukaryota; kingdom Metazoa; phylum Arthropoda; class Arachnida; order Mesostigmata; family Dermanyssidae; genus Dermanyssus; species Dermanyssus gallinae. Next base: position 255,457 of record QVRM01004946.1, on the reverse strand, counting down.
ACCGTTTGGTATGCGCGGCTTACTCTGACCGCCAGCGTTCGTTGGGCTGACATTAGTGCACTATTTTTGCCGCGCTTAGGGCCTCGTACAGCGTTAATTCGGCCACTGTCGCTAACAGTTTCCTTTCAAAAACTCCACCGGCTCTTGACAGAATACTGGCTATGTTCAGGGAGACTCTTTTGGCTTTAGCAGTCATATACTCACATACGCCGATCCCGTACGTCTTACTCGTAAGATGACCTTGAGGTATTCTGCCTCCTTTTCTAATTTTTATCGGGTGGCCCGTAACAAAGAGTCTTACTCCTCTTTTCCTCTTTCCGCCTGTTAGGTACATCGCCTGTCTTGTCGTGTACGAGCTTCAGGTAGCGTACTTTTGGCCAATGCAAGCTTTTCCCGGGCTCGTTCGATCTCTTACAGTGTGACCTTCGAGATGTCATCCGGGTTCATGTCAAACTCTTCCTTGTCCCTCTCTGGCCGTGCCGGGAAAAGAGTTGTGACAGTCTCCCACAGCACGTTTAGTGGGAGTCCGGGTGAAGGCCTCTGATGCCTCGACAAAACAGCCGGGTAGAGCAGACTTCGAACGTCTTTTTCGACATTCTCAAGCGTAAAACTTTGCGATTAGTTCTCAGAGTCTCGTTCGGTAGGCCTCGTTCTTCCACCTGTTTCGTCTTCTTGCTAACCAACTATAAGTCATCATGTATGCCTGGTTGTGTCGATTACATGCGTTTTTTTCCTCAGCGATTTCTTCGTTCGATCTTCGACGAACGCAGGCTCATACGAAATATAACCTAGACGGGAAAGCGAAACAGCCGAACATAGACCCCCAAGTTCAACAAGACTAACGCTCTCTTTTTGGAGACTTGGAATAGTCTCTGCTAACAAATTGTCATCACATCCTACGCTTTGCAAGACACAAATGTCACCGCAAGAACTCTGCCCGTGCATGCTTCCCAAAGACGGTGCAAAGTTTTATTTGTAGTTTTTGCGGGCGAACTTATTCTGGGTACCACTTGTTTAAGTGTGCAAACCCGGTTGCTTCAAACATTTTAAAATAATTGTCGTTGTTTATTAATATCAGGCATGAGTAGCTAGGTTAATAAAATAAAAACAAGAAAATTGTTGGCGTGTCGCACGGAAGGTTGTGGTACATTTTAGAGACGCTAGCTACTTGAACATATGGATATGCAGAGCAAGGGAGTCAGGGTTGAAGCGGTGCAATTTGTAAGCAAAGAATAGCACTAAAATATATCGTATAGAGCCAGGTGATGCGTCACCTAGCGAAAGAGATTATTATTATCAACGAACAAAGTCGTCCCCAAATTGCTGCTAAGTGTGGACTTTACTCAGAAAAGTAATGCGGCAAAAAACGAAAATGTTTACCTTGAAACATGCAAGGAACGGCTTGCGGTCTTGCTTGAGCTATCTTCGGAAAACCATAATCTAAGTGCGGATCTATATTGTGAGCAATTGAACTTGTTACCAGCTTTACTCATCAGTGTCTATTGCAGAAGTTCAGTACTATTTGGATAACGTAAATGCTGGGATGGACAAACATCGGCCATGGTCGAACGAATAAAAAATCACATTTACATTGATAAAATAGCACTGCCTCACACTTCTTTAAAAATATAAATATAAATAGTTGCAAGGAATGCATAAAATCCACGAGGCTTTCTACGTGAGAACCGAAGCTCCCAGGCCAACAAAGAACCGGGCCGGATGGAAGTGCCTATTCGCCTTACTAAAAGGCAGGGCATGCCAACTCTTGTCCAGCAAGAATCTAACTTGGGGGCACAATCTGCCGAACTGACGAGTGGATCACCCTCTTTATATGCTAGAAGTGTCAGGAATTGGAACACACAGCCAAATAATGCTAGAATAGGAAGGTCGTTACACAGAGGTGCTACAAATGTGGCATGAAGGACCACTTCGCTAGTGACTGCAAAGAGGAAGCCCTCAGCGGTAAGAAGGGTCACAAAGCTCGCACGACCGCATGCCTCCTATTCCTCAACCCCCTGCGGGCAAGACTGAAGGAGCGGAAGAAAGAAAGGCACAAGCAGACAAAAAATTAAGTCTACGGCCGAGAATCTTGAGTCCGAAGAGATCATGGCGCAGCAGCATTCCGAAGCAAGCATCTCAAAAGGACCTTTCGACTGGAAGACAAAGGAGCCCATAGGTGTGACAGAGAGACTGGCCCAGAGGGAGCCTTCCACACTTTCATAATGCAGACAAAATAAGCACAAATCGGGTCAACTGTAATTAAAGCCGGGCGGCCCCCCACATAGTCTGGAAAATGACACAACGAAGAAGGGCAGACATAGTAGCCCTTAGCGAACTAAACAAAAAGCTAGCAAAAAGGCTAATAATATGCAGTCCATGGGCACACTGGACTCATTGATTGATTGATTTATTGTTCGCTTGGCATGTATACCTAAATACACATGTCACCCTTTTATATCAGGAGCGCTTAGAGCGGCAGCATATATATTACCTACGCATCCATATAATCCATGTCTACTTCAATACCTACTGAGTATTTGCTTTCCATTTGACGACAACCTCTTCTTTGTAATATCGACCAGGTCATTTCTAACAATTGATCCTAGAGCAAGGGCCTCCGACAGCTCTAGCTCTGCTCCCCTTTAGGGTAAACATTCTTTAATAATATGTGCGATTGACCCATTCTCTAGCCCACATGATTGACATGCTGTACTTTGTCCCTCCTTATATTTAGCTCTATGTATCCTTGTATCCAACATCCCTGCCCTGGCATCTGCCAATAGCCCACTCGCTTTTGAATTATCGTATATCCATTCCACCCGGCCCCTTTCCCGCTTTTCCTTTTCATACATAGTTGCCAAACTTGATCTGGAGCCCATCGCCAATTTCCATTTGTCTGTATATGACTCGTTTACTTTTAATTTCGCCATTTTCTCTGATACCCTCGCTTTTGACATTTGCTGACAATTGTACCCATTCTCCATAGCTGCGAACTCTACTCTGCGATCCCACTTTGTTTTAATCCTAAGTGCCGTCTTTACCAGCTGCATCTGTTTAACCCACCTTGGCGCAATTAAAACGGCAACCCAATGCAAATCTTATCACCTCTCTTTGTATTGTTTCTAACTTCTTTCTCAACCCTGCGCTATAGACCAGAGAGGCATTGGCAAAGGTCAATCCTGGCACATACATGGCCTTCCATATATTCCTTGTTACTATATATTTATTAAACCCCCAGAGGCCCTTACACCTTACTGCATTTCTTGCTCTTTCAGCCTTCTTCCTCCTTATTATCTCTTCTTCCTCTAAATAATCATCCCCTGTCACCCTAAGGTACTTGTACTGATTTTTATAATCCAATTCTTTTCCCTGCACAACACGCTTCTTTGCCCCCCTAGTCCCATTAAATACTAAAACTGCGCTCTTTTTTCATTAAACGCCACGCTCAATTCCTCCGTTGCTTCCCCACATGCATTCAATATTTGTTGAACTTCGCTAGTACCCCGTCCTAACACTACTATATCGTCAGCAAACAGCAGCACAGGTGTCTTGATATATACATCCTTTTCCCCTATCTGCCATCGCAAACTTGTTCTATTAATCCTTCTCGCGATTCTCTCTATACACATAAAAAAATCACCGATGACAACGGACAGCCTTGCCTGATCCCCTTAGCAACTATAAGCTCTCTAGATTGTTCGGCTGCTATTATTATTCTTATTGTGTTATTCCTGTAAATTTCTTCTAATAACTCTACCCAGCTCCTCTCCAAACCCTCCTCTAACATGATTTGATACAACGTTGTTCTGTCCACCATATCATATGCTTTTTTAAGATCTAAAAATCCTGCCACACACCCTTGTCCCTGCAATTTCAATGTTTCCACAAGCTGACTTAATAAAAAAAGATGATCATCTAGTCTATACACTTTCCTAAATGCCCATGGACTGCATATCTTACTTCCCTTATTGTATGCAATTAATTGTACCAGCTTGTTTTCAGTCGGAGTGTATTATTGCCCCGGTCGTGCAAAAATTCGTGATCAATCTTACCCAATTGATGCTAGCACACTGCGACAAATTCGAAACCTACGATGGTCTCAGTGAGGGTCAAGTGCGTTTACATAAACGAGGGAGAGAGAGAAAGAGAAAGAAATAGAGAGAGAGAGAGAGAGAGAGAGAGAACGAATGAAACCGGACAACGAGAGATAACACGTTTTGTGCCCTTTCATGACGGGACCTGGCACCGCCATTCGCAAATACACGGCTAAAACTAGGTAAAGCCGCATGCGTCTTATAACGAAAATCCCTAACTTCTATAGGTGATGTCGACGGGAATTGCCCAACGAAGCCCTACAGCAGATATGATGCTTTCTTCACAGCAGAAATAGCTTGCTTCATCTTAGATGTACGTGATCTTGTCATGAAACCAGCAGAGAGGTGTGCTAGGTTTAGGTGATGGTATATATATATATATATATATATATATCGTTGCCAATAAAACTACTAGGGAAGAAGAGAGACGTCGCCTTCCCACGCGCATCACTTGCTTAGCGGCTACGCATGTGAACTTTATAGAGAAAGATAATTGCTGCCATCGTTCGATATACTCCGAGTAGGGCAGACTTCTGCTCACTTGTCCCAGCGTGGTAATGTAGCTCAGAAAAATAGACTAAACTTTTGCCGTGTAAGTACACAGGCGTATATGCGTGTCTGTCTGTGGTGATTTTTCTTTGTAACAGCGGGTGTGTCAACGCTCAGAGCAGCAACTATACAATACAGCAACAACAATACAAGAATAAAGCCATAACGCCCACAAAGATGCAAACGACTACGTGCACTGATCTTCCTCACTATATTATGCCTAGATTATGATAGCTAAGAGTCTGGTGCCGCCGTTCTTAGTCATGAATGTAATCTCTTTAAAATTGTTCTGTACCTCCACACGCCTAGACATTACATTGCCACATTTTGTCTAGTGTAGTAAAAATGTGCCATTTTCCCATTTTTTGTCGTTTAAATCCCCATTTTTTCGCCGTGGCTAAATCATTGCTACTTAAGTGAACGTTACTGTTAAATATTATATCGCATACCTGAGGCAGAAGATGTTTTAATGAACGATACTGGGTGAACTGTCGCCGCCTGCGAGCTCATTGGCTGCTGTGGCTCAACCTGTAGACAGTTCATAATTACTATATACATGATTAGGCGTCCCGTGAAACGTAACTAAAAGTGCCTTAATATGTACTTTCAGTAACGTTTAAAAGTGTTCCGTAGAGCAGCAGTCGCAGCCGCATTATCTATTATATATTTGAAGTGCATCTTTGTGCAGTGCTTCTTGACAGTATTCTCTTTTACTTTCACTCTTTGGCGCTATTTATTTTTCACTAGATGCTCTTTCCATATCGGGACAGGGTACGAAGTGATTTATTTCGTTTACATACATACAGCTTAACGTATTCGATGACATAAATGCGCAATTTCCTGTTCTGCGCTCTGACCACAGGGAGCACTAGCGGTGAGCAATGAGCTGCTGGCCCTGTTGATCTGACTTTGAGATTGGTCCCTTAATGTAGCGGCAAAAATCCTATAAATAACAGCCGTTATTACTGCAGACACCGGCACCTTCATAACCTCTGGTTATCGGCGCTGGACCTTTGGAACCTTATCGGGTTAGTCCATTCCTTTCATAGGTCATCTTTTCCACAAGTTTCTTGAAGTGATCTATTTAGAAATAGGGCATGTTTTCTTATGGCTGGGCTGCCTAAACGTAGGCATCAAATAATGTTGCTTACCTTTAAATTTAAGTACTACGCGGCCCTATTATAGTTGTTTTCTTGATACACGCCTTATTCATAATGTTATCGTCCTCAGAACTTTTACCGATAGTGGCATCTGTTTTGTTTTCAGATTGTTACCGGAGGCTCGTCCTTCTTCTTTTGTTTAGAGATAATAGAAGGAAACGAAATAATTACTTTTCGTTATATTGATCACCCAAGACAATTTATTTTGATTCAGATGTCATACGCTTCCGGTGTAATTGCACATTCTCCGGGAAACCAGCAAACTTGGTCGTAATCATTTTGTATGTGTGTATCTCTCACCTTACCGACTCGTTTTTTCTCGGAACCATCAAGCTCTCTACTACTAGGTTTAATCCTTGTGTAACGAATTTCAATATCGCATAGCAGGTTGCTCCATCCCTCTTGCCAAGCTTCGCGTTATGAGTTAGCATTGCCGATTAGATGGCCTCGACTGTAATTATTGATGTGGAAGGACTAGTCTGTCAAGTTGCACCATTTTGAGTCTTTTCCGGTGACTTTTCTCCATAAGATGTGGGATGTTTTCCCTATTTTTCAGGATTCATGCTATAGCACAAACTCTGACTGGTCACTGCGTACTTACTTGCCTGTGATTTGTATCGTTTTCAAGCCGGGTAAACACGTCACAATGTCTACCCTCTTTGCCTTATTCTAGACTAAGCTAGTTTAATCACGATTTAAAGCAGATTAATGTATAGCTTGCCATTCTACCTTGAGCAGGATGTGTTTGTCGCCTTGCTTAACATTTACATGTTTCAATGTATATTCCATTCTTTTCCGAATTATCTTTCAGATATAATATTATGCGTTTTCATTAACGCTTAGGGGTTGGGTTTGTACATTACATTTTGCGTGTACTCATTAAAAATCTCGCTAATGCTCTCCGCTTCTGAAGTCTTAAGTTAGGCTACAACAAGGATTTTTACACGACAGTCACCAACCAGCCCATTTCGGTTGTACAAAATACGCTGATCACAACAAGTTAAATAATATGGACTTATACGTTTCAAGCTTCTTAAGTCACTACCACCGTCCAGTAGCATTAATTACCAAACGTTTGCTTACGTCCAACCCTTCGTTTGGATTGAAAATTGAAGTTTAAAATTTCTACATAATGACGACAAACACAAGCTCAATCCATTCAAGGTAAATTTGTCCCCCCGAGAACTGATGCTGTTTAGTAAAAGAGTGTCGGTTTCAGAGCTGAGGCAACGTTCTTCCCTTTTCTGGGAACGTCTGAAACGGGAACGTTCCTTTGGTTGCGCCTGAATAGAGGTTGATGAGAGAATTTGCTTCCAGGAGTTCTATTTTAATAACGACTACTTTTTAAATTATTGCTTTTGAGGATCGTCGGACAACTATAAGTGCTTGGTCCTTAAATCTACGCATTGAAGCTATAATTCTAAAACAGCGTAATTTTACGATTTACACGACACAAACATGACCAATATAAAAATAGAAAAAAATCAAACTGGTTTATTAAATTACTCAATAAAGTGACAGTACCTTAAAGTAAACGGCAGTTTCACAATTTCCAGGCATAACGCCTCAGTTATATAGCTTAAACTAGAGATCTAATCACTGATGTTTTCCGCCTGTAGCATAAGTGACTTTAATTAGTCTAGAGCCCTAGATTTAATTTCAATAAATCTCGAAACACAGGTTGTTCACTCTGGCTGATAGAACGCTTGGATGTTAGCATGACATAGGTAAAAAAAAACATAGCAGCACCAGTCCCGACAACAACTGGAGCCAACAACAACGTCAAGGGCATGGGGACCAACACTCGATGGACCTCTGTAATGTCATTCCAGCTTGGAACATCGACGAGGCGTTTCGCTATGATTTCACGTCATCATCATCATCATCGTCATTATCATCAGTGTCGTCTCCACTGCAGAGGCCTTCAGCTATCACGATCATCATCATCATCATTTAATTTCTGCCGTCCATTGTATGCGTGTGGCTGCTCTCGGTCGGTGAGGTCGAGGTGTTTGCGCTCCCATCACCCAGTTGGCGCCACTATCGAGTGTCGGTCGGTCGTGCCCTCTCCCTCTCGGCGTGGCCTTTCTCTTCTCGCCAACGAATCGCGTTGATGTGTATGAGCCTGCCGAGACGCACGTTCTCGTGGGTCGGCATTCGTGTCGGTGGTGCGAGGTGTTGTCTGCGAGGCTGTTTGTTGTCGCTGCGTGACGTTGCTGTCACGCAGCCCAAGAACCCACGGACCGACCCACGCAGGAATCACAAACCACCGAAGTCAAGTCAAGTCAGGTCAGTAGTAGGTGGGTTGCTGACACGCTTCTTCACCAACTAGCTGCAACTGCGAACTTTGCTGGCTGGCCGGCCGGCCGCACCAGTCGGCCCCGTGAAGGCCCTTCGTTGAGGTTACCCGGAGAGTGCCGGAGAGTGTGTTGCGTTTTTCAGTGCCTCCACACTGCCGGGCGTCGTGAAATGATGGTGGCGTCGGTGGTGGACGTGGTGGTGGTGATCGAGGTGGTGGAGATGGCGGTAGTAAAAGCAACCCCCTAACCATCGCAGTCGTTGTGTGTGTTGTAGTGCTCTCAAGTAGTAGACGTAGTCGTAGTCGTTCTTGTTGAATTGTGGTGTGGTTAGTCGTTCTTGTTGAATTGTGGTGTGGTTAATAGTTCGCGCTCGTGATTCTTCACGTCGTAGTCCTCGACCTTCGTCAGTTATCCTCGTCGTGATTGTTGTGGTGGTGGTGGTGGTCGTGGTAGTAGTTGGTGGAGGCGGCAGTGAAGGGGGTGCAGGTGGCAGTGGTGGTAAAGGAGTGATGGAAGAGTGATGGTGGTAAAGGGGGCAGGTGTGGTGTTGTGCTAACGACAACACGGCGACGGAGGAAAGGATTGTTGGTCATCGATCGCTGACAGAAGGACATATACTTAGACAACAAACGGCTCAACGTGTGCGTCTGCTACAACCAGAAACAGCACGTCTGCCTTCTGCACTCCGGAAACTACTACGATGAGGTAGGTCGTTGTTTTGCTCCCCCCACCGGCGCGGCGCCGACCTTGACAGAGCCTACAGCAAATGGACACATATGCATATATATATATATATATATATATATATATATATATATATGCCGATTCCAAGTTACGCATCTCACTGATCCGTCAGGCCAACTCAGTCAGACAACAAAAGTTCCGAAATGTTTTGCGTTTATATATATATATATACATGGACAGATGTATATATATACTTTTTTTTATTTTTGTTTGTTTTTTACAAACATTATTTATATGTATAAATATCATTTTTAATATATAGAAAATATTGTGATGATTTATTAATCATTTACAATACGTTTGCACACTTGGCAGTGCTCGCCTTAATAAAAATTGTGGTAAAAAGGTGTCACGTGAAGTTAAGAGTCAGTTGTCCGTGTCCTTGCTTGATGGTAGCCCCCGCTCTTATGGACCCGGTGCGAGCGGTATATCCTCAAGGTTCCTTGCAAAGTTAAAACGGTGAGATCCATAAGATTCCTCTTCGTGACGCCGAGCCCCAAGAGCGTCCTCGCAGATTCGGAGTCCCATACACCACTCATAGAGATAGTGATGGATCCGAATCTGCGAGGTTTTTGCGGGTCGGGGAGCGCCGCTCTTAGGAACTCGACGTCATATTTGGCGATCTTGTCTTGCCGTGCTTTTGCCAGGTCCCGGTTCGGGCCGCAAACCTCGGCATCTAAAACCCAGACCTCGGTAGGTGTTGTTATTACGAGGTCGGGCTTTAGACCCGGTGCGCCCGGTCGACGGAATACTCGCTCACGAACCACCTCATGACCCCTTTCGCGGAGAAGACGCGCCACGCGATCACAGACGTCGTCATGTCTCTTTATGGTTTGTTTGTGTGTTGTATCGCACATCTGAGCGACATGAGCCAACGTCTCAGGCGCATGACACCCGTGCCTACAACGTTTGTTGTAGCCCGGGCGTCCCCTGGCCAATCTGGCACGCGTTGGTAGTGCGTTGATCCTGAGCTTTAGCAGGTTTAAATACTCCTTACCAGATAGGTAGGGCATACCCTTAATCCAGTAGTGTACAAAGGGCGTTTCGTGTGCTTTTTTAAAATGTGCCCCATCGAACGTGTTGTGTAGTTGTTGAGACCAGTAGTCGGTCTCTTGTGTAGCGGTCTCAATGGAGGTTCCCAAGCGCTCGCAAAGAAGTCTTGTTTTCGCAAGATCTTTTTTAAAGTGCTCGGTGGTTAGCATCCATTGGACCCCAAGGTGCGTGGAGTGTTGTAGTGCTGTCAGGCGGGAGAGGCGGAGTCTGGGAATGAATGTTTGGAGGCAGGGGATGTCCAGACCGCCGTGTGCCGTGTGCGTGTACAGGTAGGCGTTCGGCACCGAGTTTTCGAGCTTCAGCCATTTCGACTTAACAACCTTTCTGATCTCTTTATCTAGGTCACTAAGGAGTGCGTAAGATGGTCTGGGACCGGAGACCAGTTTATATAGGAGACGGGGAATGAGAAAGTCTTTCAAAAATATGAGTCTTTGGTGGGGTTTAAGGGGAGCTATCGTGAGTCTGTTGAGTAAATTAAGGAGTATATCCCTGGTGGAGTCAACTCTGCCATTGCTGTCAAAGTCGACTCCAAGATATCTCCATCGATCGCTCATACCTTTAGCTGGCAATTGCCGATCTCCAACGTTAAATTCTGGTACGGTATTGATAAAACCTTTACCTTCCTTCCTATTAAATAGGTGGGAGATAGTAAAGCTTTTATTAGTATTAATTTCAAGGCCTCGGGATTTCAAAAGTGGGTCCGCAATATTAAGGAGACGTTGGAGAGTGGATTTCGTGGAGGCTAGGAGGATGAGATCATCCGCAAAGGCTAAGCCCATAAGGCGGAAGTCATCAGTAAGTTGGTACCCGATATTAGTTTTGTCTAATTTTGAAAGAATGTCGTCGAGAACTAGATTAAATAAGAGGGGGGACAGAGGATCTCCCTGTCTAACACCCCTAGTTGGCCGAAATGTGCGACATTCTTGTCCAAATTCTATGAGAGTTTTAGATGAGAGGTACAAGCGTTCGATATAGTTAATGAATACCTCCGGGTATCCGCGAGTCCGGAGTGACCACAGGACGGAGTCATGACTCACCATGTCGAACGCCTTACGGAGGTCGATTGAGGCGAGTCTGAGCTCACGTCCTGCAGACTTGGCATCGTTAAGGATACCATCCAGAACCGCAAGATTCTCGAAGGTACCATTATAGGGGAGAAACGCTCGCTGGATTGGGAGAAGCTTAATAGAATTCTGGAGGCGTCTAGAGAGAATTTTGTTAAGCGTTCGTTGTAAGTATGAACTAATAGATAGGGGTCGCAAATCGCTTGGGGATGTGGCATTGTTAATTTTAGGGATGAACGCTAAGCGAGCAGTTTCATGGGCTGAGGCAATATCGCTAATTAATAGTATGTTAAGAATACAACAGACTACTTCTAACGGGAGTTTACGGAGGGACGAAAGACAAATCCCGTCCAAGCCTAGTGCTTTAGAAGGTCCGCGGAGAGCTACGTGGGTTTCCTTTAGGGAGATAGGGAGGGAAACCTCAAAGAGATCAGAGTTGGGAGTGTATACGGGGCAAGGGAGTGGTTCAGGGGGTGGTTGTGTCATCGTGTTGGCCCAGTGTTCTACAACCTCGGTGGCCTGCATGTTGTGTATGGTGTGTTTGCCGTCCAGCACCTCATGAGCGCATTTGGATCGGTTTTGGCTAAAAAGTTTTTGAGTGGTTGCGTAGTCTTGACGTCGCTGTTGCCTTTTAGATACTCGCGCTTCAGTGGAAGGTGTTTCTCTAAAGGCACGACGTCGGACAGTGTGTGTAAAATGTTTGTTCAGAAATTCGTTTAAGGCGATAGTGTGATTCTCACCTGAGCAAATTATATTTGACAGATGAGTAAGGTCTGTTGAAATTATGTTGCGTTTGGGAAATGTGTTTGTGAGGGCTTGTATTTTAGATATAATAATATCTTTTTGGGATGGATTATAGGGGCCATCTGATTCAGAGTATCGAGGCCGACTAGGCTCAGGAAGCTCAGATCCGTCAAGGTTGGAATCCAGGAGAGGCCTCTTTTTAAGGAGGTCCTCTACCAGATCCTTATGCGCCTGAGAATTACGTTGGCCTCTAATCGCCCCAGGTGTGCGTGAGTTAAAATTAGTAGCTAAAAGGTGGTCAATTTCTCTAGGTGTTTCGTTATTATTATCTAATATAAAATCTGCTTCTAATGTTGCTAAAAGTTCACGGTCTTGTGGGTTCCATCTGGCCTTCTTAGAGGGGGGGGCTAAAATGTTCTCATTATATTCATCCGGATGGGCACGACGACGGTGTAAATTAAGACCTGATTTAGATTTAAAGACCTTTAAGCAAGTACTAGATGGACATTTACAATTTGGCTGGGAGACGCGTGAAGTACTAGGGGGGTTAAAATTATTATTAGAAGCAGCAGTGTCATTTTGTGAGGAACTTAAAATCAAATTATTAGTCTGTGATTGGTTAGGAGTTTGGGAGGTGGCACGAACTTCTCGTTGATTGTGAGTCAATCTAATGTGGCTCGCGAGGCCCGCGCCAGATTTGCATACTCGCCCGCAAGTCTGGCAGCTGAGTCTTCCGGCGGTGTTGCTGCCGTCACGTGATGCCATCGTTGTCTTGGTCCACAGTGGTGGTAAGATTTCTTTTAAAAGTTTCGTACGGGAACGATGGCGCGATTTTACGCAGATGTTGTTGTTAAAATCGCTAAGATGAAGCGGTCTTTAGACCATATATATATATATATATATATATATATATATATATATATATATATATATATACATATATATATAAAATAATAAAAATATATACATATATACGATGATAGCTTTATATATGTAATGTGTGGATCAACATAACCCGTCAACAAATGTATTCAACTACATGCCAGTTACAGTGTGGATACTCTTCGTATATCACATGTGTGTCAGTCGTTGGCCAGGATCAGCCCAGAATGGCCTATTTTGCTAAAGACCCTACCGCTGTTGCGGCAACGCTTTGTCAGATTAAAACTAAAATCATCTACTTAGGGAACTCGTCCGGGATATTTAATTTCCACTTTGGTTTTTACTCAGCTTAGCATAGATGCAATTAGGCAATCTTTATGTCAAGCAACCTCCAGGCTCTCGCGTCTCAAAGGCGATCGGTGTGAAGTTGTTCGCGTGCCCAACATTTGAGTACTTACGACATTTCCTCTTCTCGGCCTGCTCTGCTGCGTACTCGTTTGAATGCGATGCGCTACATCGTGTCATGTAGGGTATAAGTACATACAGGGTTTGAATGAGCTCGACACAGTCACACCGCATACCAAGGGCTTCCCCGACTCAATCAGGGGATCATCATTTTACAGTCAGGCCGTTTTCGTTTTTGCGGCGGGACAGTCCGTGTGGCTCATTCGCACATCGTACACAATCCAGCCGATCCAGCCGAAAGACTTCCTGTGCCAATAGCATCATTAATGTCACTACGCCTTGCCACACGGATCCACCGTTATGGATGCTCGATAGGGTATAATCCACCATAGCGCCCAGCATCCATCTGCACTGATGTGGCTCTACCAGCATTGCGCTCAGTCAAAGGCCAACATCAACTCCCATATATATATATATATATATATATATATGCAACCAGGGAAGAAGAGGTGCAAAAAGAACGATCGAAAGAAATCTGCGGAAAGACTTCCTTCGCTAGAGCCACTTTGAGCTTACCTGCCATTGTGGCATTGTGTGCCGTGTACAGGCTGTTCCCATCTTCGTCGTCGTTGTCATCACGCTCTTGACGGCGCCAGCTGTCAGCCGTTTAGATCAACTTCATGTTTTTCAACGAAGGCCATGTTTTCAGAGTCGCTTGTGCGGTGTCGTGATCGGTTTTCGGTCGTTGTCGTCGCCACCGCAGGCCCCAGCACTGATATTCCTGTGTCATCGCCTCGTCTCGCCTCCATTATCGTCCACATTCGTGTACTCTCCATCCTGCAGGTAGAGGAGTGATCTCAGCGGTGCCTCTTGAAAGATTGCTTTTGAATTTTGACGAGACGCTGTTTCTCGCTCTCTATATAACAAGGATCATGTTGATCCTGTTGTCTACTAGAACTACTACTACTACTACTACTACTCTTAGCACTGCTTGTATCCGATATGTCCCCAGCCGGCAACGAAAGTGTGATGTGCCCGAGGGAAAAGAATCCGCAACCTATTTTAGCCTGACTCGAAGGGAAACTAGGTTTTGTCAAAAAGAAAGCATACAATGGAGAGGAGTGTCAGGAACTAACAGTAATCACATTGGTATAAATAAAATTCGTGCTCACTTAGTAATTCCACGGACGTTTTTAAGTACATGCTTTTTGCCACCCTTTCTCTAATTCCATTGGGAAAAATGTTTCATTTAGCTTATTCTACGACTTTCTTATTTGGGGGATATATATATATACATGTACACATAGAGAACGAGTGTGGAGGAACGTGCCGTAATCTAGTTAACGAGCATTGACAATATACACAGACACTTTTGCACCGTAGCAGCGGCGTAGACGGATGCTGTTAATGCTATATACTCCATGTCTCATTGCGACTTTTTGACATTTAGTTGTAAACACAAATGTGTATAAAAAAAAAATATATATATATATATATAATATATATATATATATATATATATATATATATATATATATATATATATATATATATATATATATATAGACGCGGTGTGGTAAATGTAGCCCACAAGTCTAAGTAGTCACGGGTTCGATTCCAGCGCCCAAAGCATAATGAGCAGACGCCGGCATGTGTCCCGGAATCTGCGGAGCTGCTAGAGCTCGAAGGCTCGAATAACGAATCAACGAACAAACGAGGGAATCGTTGCGCTACGATCGACTGGAATTACGGCCGACGTAACGTAGAGAGAAAGAAGAACGGAAGGCGGGCTGCTACTGCGATTGAAGAGGGTGGAAACGAGGGCGGAGTCCAGTCGTTTCCAGTTCCTCTCTCAGACGACAGAACTCTTTGTTCTCTAGGCGGTAACAGTAGCAGCAGCGGCTGGCTATCTGGCTGGCTGGTGGCGGCTGCAGCTGCAACGGGGGTGGCGGCCTCGTCGATCTGGATGGACATCGGTGTCGTCTTCTGTGTGCCTGGCCGTGTGTGAGCGTGGGTGCGAGCGAGAGTACGCTTGTATGAACGAGAGCAACGTGTGTTGTGTGTCACCGGTCCAGTGCTGGCTCCACTCTTTCTGCTTCTACTACTACTACTACTACTACTATTACTGCTGCTGCTACTGCGACTTCTACTACGACAACTGCTTCAGCACTAATAGTATAACCACCTTCACCATCTGCTGATGGAAAAGCCCAGGGCGGCTCGCCGCGGGCGCCCGTGGGCGGAGGCCAGGAATTTGGCCCTTGGCGCTGCTGCTATGGCGAGGGTGGTGGCGTTTCTTCTTCTGTTGTCTTCTTGGTGTCTTCTAGCATCTCGCATATGTCGCTATTTCTCTCTTTCTGGGAACCTCTTACCCCTTCTTCACGTATATTTTGGGTTAGCCCCTTTTCCTTATTTCCCCACCCTCATTCTCTCTTTTTCTTTCTCGAATTCTCTGCCTGCTTCTACCACTGTACGTACCACAGCGACGTCGCTGAGGATAACCAATCGTGAGCTTCATAAGGGTGATAACCCGCGATGACGTAATGACTTGCAACGCTAGGCGCAGAAAGCCCAGCCACAAGACCGGGGCAAATCTACCTACCTACCAACCAAGCTTACCTAACCTACCCAGCTCTGGCAGCAGTGGCGGCAGAACGCTGACCAGTTGTAATAGTTGTCGAAGTAATTGCTGTTAACTATAGTAGTATAGTATTAGTAGTAGTAGTAGTAGTAGTAGCGTCGAGCCCGGTGGCGTGGTGGCTTAAGTTTGCGCCTCGCAACCGGAGGAGACATATAAATGCGCGGGTTCGAGCCCCACCGTTGCACATTTTTATTTATGGGGGTCCGTCTATGAGGCAGTGTGAAAAACAGTTCCGTAGACGTTAAATCTTGGCTGGGAGTCAACCCGAAAACTTTACTTTACTAGTAGTAGTAGTAGTAGCAGTCTTGAGCCCGGAGGCGTAGTGCATTCGCGTGCGCGTGGCGGCCTAAGGAGAAACATGGGTGTACCGTTCGATCTCTACAATTGCACATTTGTATTCAGTTGGGTCAGTTTCATAAAGCATTGCGAGAGCGGTTCCGTGGACGTTAAATGTGGGTTGAGAGCCTGCCCGAAAAAGTTAACCTTAGTCATAGTAGTAGTATTAGTTAAGTAATTGTGTATCGATCGCGGCCAACCCACACGGTTACGGTTTGTCGTCTCTACTACAGTGGCGTAGGCACAAGAGCACCTAGGTTGAACCTACCATCGGTATCATTATAATCGGCAAATGTGATCGCCATGTCGCATTGTCGCACTATCCGACGCAGTTCGGTATCCCACAGCGCGCAACCACGGCCTGACTCGTCGGGGCTGTGTCGAACCGCTAGGTAGCGTCGGAGGTAGCCAGGCTATGACAATGGACGTGTCGTCCGGCGAGATGGACGGGTCGTCGGTAGGACCGATTAGGCAAAATTATGGAACGGCCGTCTCTGGCGGGGAGATGGTGAAGTTGGCGGTACACGCGATGCGCTAGCTCAACTACGAGGATCGTTTGAGGAAGTTGTTGTTGTTGTCGTTAGGTGTGTTGCCGTTGCCGTTGTTGTTGTTGTTGTTGTTAGGGTTTGCGATGCGGTGGCTCTGGGTTAAGCTAAACTCAACCGATCAGGCTCGCTGACTGACGTCCACCCGATGTTGTGATGATGGTAGCTGCTGTTTATTCTGCGGTGGCAATTGTTGTTGTTGTTGTTGTTGTTGTTGCTGTTGCTGCTGTTGTTGTTTTTGCTGTTGTTGTTGTCGTTGTTGTCCGCGTGTCGCTTCTCTTGTCGTGTGCTTGCAGCACGTGGGGTAACGACGAGGACGACGACAACAGAATGGCAACAACACTAGCTACAAGAGCAACAATAACAACAGCAACTACAACAACAGCAACAACAACAACGACAGTAACAACAACAGCAACAACAACGACAGTAACAACAACAACAACAACAGCAAAGCAGCGGCCGTAACGGCAGCAGCAACGCCAACAAACATAGATGTACTATAGTATAGTTTTAGGTACAGGCATAGACAGGCCTATGGCAGAAATGCCAGCAGCACATACCGGGTGGTGGCACGTAGGAGAGGCAGGCCCGTTGATGGTAGCAACAGAGGAAGAAGAACAGAGCCACTAGAAACGTTGTCAAGCAGCAACAACAGCAGCAGGAACACCATAACGTGTAGAACGTCGACAAGTAGAAAAATAGTGGTCGTTGTTGTTGTTGTTGGTATGGTTGCTAATGATGCTGATGACGACGCTGTTGTTGTTACTATTGTTGTAGCTGCTGCTGCTGTTATAACACTGTAGCTGTAATACGTGCATGTATGCATATTATTAATATACACGTATGGACGGTGGCTTGTTTACATATATATAAATATATTTATATATATAAACGTATATATATATATATATATATATATATAAACGTATATATTTTGTACGTGCGCCTGTATATCTTTTCGTGCATGTATACGTGTCTGCGAGCGAGCACGAACACGTACGCAGGCGCACACGGCCGACTTTGCCCCGTGCCTCACGCAAATAATTTTGTACGCAGCTGTGGCGAGTAGATAAGCGGCCGGCGGTCGACGTTGTCCCCCGAGGTGCTGCAGTCGTTGGTTGGTTGGTTGGTTGTCGGTGATCGCTGGTTGGGCTGGGCCGGGCAGGAAGGCAGCCAGCCAGCCAGCTACCCATTGGTACCGGCTGGAGAAGTCTCCGGGGGCCTGACAGGACCCTTCCCCCCATAGCTTCGTATTACCGCGCCATCCTGATGGCAGGTCTAGCATGGCCGATGGGCCACCACCATCATCACCACCACCGCTACCCCCGGATGATGACAACGGTGGCAGCAGCGGTTACAACGACGACCACGACAACGACGACGAAGCCACAACGACGGCTCGGTTGACCCAGTTCTTCGGTGCCCGTACAAAGCCCGTAGTACTACCCTCCTATGCGTATACGACGATACTGGCGACGCACGAACTGACAAGTGTTTTTTTTGCTACTAGTTTGTTGCAAACGTCAAGCTTGTTGTGGTCGTTGTCGTTGTTGTAGTTGTTGAAGTTGTTGTTGTTGTTGTAGTCGTTGTTGTTGTGGTTGTTGTCGTCGTCGTTGTCGCTATGGTTCTGTCGCTATGGTTGACGTCGGTGTTAGCCGGGCGACGCTGCAGTAACGTACTACAGGGCGATGAAAGTAGCGCTTGAGGAACAGCCGACCGTGATGGTAATGAGGATGATGGTTAGGATGGCAGCAGACCGGAACGTCCAGCCACCGTAGACAGAGACACCGGGGCGGAACAGGCAAACTGTAATTAGCTATTTGAGATCTCAGCGCCCTCAAGCATAGATAGATACATAGAAGATGGGTGGGTAGAATCGGCGAAGGAAGAGGGAATAGGGCAGCGCACGGGGGAGGGCCGGGAAGAGGGGTGACTCGGTGTGAGACCGATGGCGGAAGGATCGAGTGTTCATCGTGGGACTCGACTGAGGCTCGGCAAGATGATGAAGCAGGTATTTTCACCAGCCGACTGATGGCCCTACAAGTTTTTTTGACGATTCTTAACTGTAGTTCTAGTGAGTTGCAACGATCATCATCGGGCCTTGGGAATCATTGGGAAAAAGCGCGGCCGTGTGGAAGCACACCGTTCGACGCGTGTTTGCGTGGCGTAGTGTGTACATTCATTAGAGACATACGTGCATACGTACGATCTTTAGCCATACAGACTAAACAAACAGAGATACCAGACGACTGCCGAACAGGGCGCAGGGCGGTCGAGATGCCCTGCTACTCCTTGGTTGTGTGTGTCATGAGCCTGGAGGTTCAACGTCGACGACATGACGCAGTATGGGTAGAAGTTGACCGAGGACAGGTTTTCGTGTCAGTAGCAGCTCAATACAAACCTAAAAGTGTATGCTTATTGTTGTTACTACTGCTACTACTGTTATTGTATGCAGACAGACACACGGACAGATAGACAGGAAAAAACTTTGGAATGTGTAGAGAAGGCACCAGATAGAAACTCAGGCTGGGTGTGTGTATTGTCCATGAACACTCGATGTCTTGATTGACTTGCATCCAATCACATTTAGACAGACGTTCGTATATGGTGGATCTGGAACTAGGCAAGACCTAGTAGTGACCAAAATGCGTAGTTCGCGCCACTGTGATATCTTCGGCGACTGTCAGATAATACGACCCATAGCGCGGCACCAGCCATAGCGAGCCCGGAAACGGAATAGACGGGTATAGCTTGTGTATTATGTTACTTACTCACCTGTATATACATCGTTCCAGACGCGACACTGCAGAGCATGTAACTGAACTGAGGCACGAACTGGGCAATCCATCGATGGGTACGCGAGGTCACAAGTTGAATTTAGCACAGACAACAAGAAACACACACACACACAATCTATGAGGCCGAATTATGACGGTCAGGTGCTTTCTACTTAGCCTTAATTGGTTAAACTAGTTAAACTCCTTTCGCCATCGAGGCCTGGGTGGTAAACGCGCTTTGTTCAAATTAAGTCCTTTGTCATAGAAAACATGAAGCGCAGATCAACTAGAGTTGACTCTGTTGAATATGGTTGAGCATTATCCTGCTACTATATTCAGTTGCTAGACAAGGCCATTGTGTCCAAGTCCAGCGCTAGAACGCGATGACAGCTTGAGCATGCTGACGCAGGCTGCGCTGGCAAGGTACAAACTCATGGCGGCCGACATCTAACGCCAAGTCCACTGAAATGCTTTCAGCGCGTAATCTGAAAAAGTGATATCTACGTTACAAAAAAAACAACAGTTAAGTAGACACATTAAAATCGCTACGAATTCAATTATGACTAGGTAAAGGGAATGCACAATTAATCACACACCCCTATTGCTGCCACGAGCTACCACTGCTGCTGCTCAAAACTGGTAAGGACTTCTAAAAAAGGTTCTCCTCATAGTTATTTCTTCTTTAAACAGTTGTTCAAAAATTAGTATTTCTACTACAAGCAAAGCCGCCGATACGGTGGAACGCCAAAACGTCAGTACTCATTGGCTACCTCACATGCTAGTTGAGCATTGCAGCACCAGACGGGCGAGCACTTCGAATGCTACTTTGGCGAGATCGTGCTGCAGCGCAAAGGTCGGGCGGGCGAGAAGAACCGCAGGGAGAAGCAGCGTAAACAAACCTGAACGTGGAACTGTGGGAGGCGTTGGAGCGCGAGGACAGCCGGCCGACAGTTTGTTCAGAGCGTTGTTTGCATCAAGTCGCGGTGTTTTTCATGCGGTGATGATTTCGGTGACGTTTTTTGTCAACATATGTCGACGCGCCACGCGGACTGATGGAGATAATGCTGGCGACGGTTCTGACTGAACAAGCAGTCGTGGCTGGTCGTTCGATCCCAGCACAACTGGCATACCATTTTCGAGCAATTTTTCTAAGGACTGGCAGATTTACGTTAGCGTTACAAATAAAACACAGAAAACATACGAATTAATGGGCGGCCTATCTAACACAACGGTCAGAAGAGCCGGTCGAGGAATTTAGCACGGGCCGCCAACATACTCGACGTAAAATTGGACCTGTGTCTGTGTGTATGCAATGGCAGGGTGTTGGGTTAAGAAAAAAAAAATATATTTTTTTTATTTTTATTTTTATTTTTTTTTGCATTTATATATGCATGCAGTCAGTATGTATATCGTAGTTTCCTGTGTGCCTAATTCGACGAATACGTCTGATGCTGGTGTGCTGCTGACACTGTTGCCGTACAGCTTCACTACGTCGT
Source organism: Dermanyssus gallinae (assembly GCA_003439945.1). NCBI lineage: Eukaryota > Metazoa > Arthropoda > Arachnida > Mesostigmata > Dermanyssidae > Dermanyssus > Dermanyssus gallinae. The sequence continues at coordinate 234,664 of QVRM01004946.1, read as the reverse complement.
CAGTACTGAAGACGATGCGCAAGAGTTTTGCTGTCTGAGAGTCTTGTTTCGTCACCCCCTACCTTTCTGTCCCTTGTCTCGGGGTCTGGCCACGTCGTGTAAAAACTTGCCAAGTTAACCCAATATGCTGGCTATTACAGCGGGCGGGGGGGGGGGGGGAGATGTTATAGGACAGCAGCAGGGGTACTGAGATAGTTGTTGTTGTTGTTACTGTTGTTGTTGTTACTATTGGCGTTGTCTGGTAGCACACGTCGCTGCTGAAGCCGCTGTCTATGTTGATGTAGTTGTTGTTGTTGTTGTAGCGGTAGTAGCATCATCATCATCAGCAGTGGCGGCAGCAGCAGCAGTGCAAGCGTTTGGTGCCACCACACAGAATGATGACGTTGTGGCTCGAGGGCAGGCCGCCACGCTATCCTACATCAGTAGGCCACGTCGGGAAACGTTTAGCCGCTTAGCGAGTCGTGTCGTGGATAAAGGCCTAGGGCCTGCAAGGCCCCCGCTTTCATTTTCTCTATCTCTCTCTCTCGCGCCCACTTTGCCTCTGTCTCTTTCTCGCGGTCTCGTTCGTCAAAAAGGCTGCGCGTACAACAACAACAACAGCGGGCAACATTGCGATGTAAACGGAAGTGCACAATAGCCTCAATACATACACTACTCCCCCTTCTCTCTCTACCTATATATATATATATATATATATGCATATATACGCAGTCTTGCATTCTCGCGTTTGTGCTTGCGTATGTCTCGGTAATTCCCCCCTCCCTCCGGCCCCCACGTACCGTAGGGAGGAGACGTTTGATTCAGATGCGGCTAGAGGACCGTGACGGCAACAGCAACAACGGCAGCAATAGTTGTCGCAGCAGCAGCAGCAGAGGAGGGGAAATTTTGTGCGTGGAAAGTGAACGCGCGCGGAGGGAGTTTGCGAATTCAACGACGCGACGACATTGAGAGTCGAAGGAGAAGATGAAAAGGAAGAAGAGAAAGAGAAGAATAAGAAAACAACTACGAAAGGCAGGGGGGAGGGCGGGGGGGCGAGGAGGAGGAAAAGGAGCATGCTCGCTTGACGATGCCTGCTTTATGAATGGCTGACGGTTAACTTGTGAGCCTAGGGCTAGCCTCATGTAAAGGAGACCTCCACCAGTGATGGGTTGCTGCGCGCCAAAGTCGTCAAAAGGTGGGCAGCGGCGGCGGGTTGAGAGCGGTATGGGCGGTGAAAGAAGGGAAGAAGTCGGTCAGCCCTGAAACCTGGGTTTCGGGGGCTCCCGACTTCTTCCTTGTCTCCGGGGCAGTCGGCTCTTGAAAGCAGTCGCGGTGAAGGCCGTAAAATAAGGGAGCTAGCCGAAAGATGAGTTCATTGTCTCAGCGTCACGGCTCGGCTCGGCTCGAATATTGCCGTCGTCATTCTTTTCTAATGTTCCCGTTGAGCTGAAGACTGAAGGGTCTAAGGTCTAAGGACTTCGCCTGCAGACGTGTGCACCAGACGTTGTCTTTGCAGTTCTGCATTTACGGCTGCTGCTGCTACTGAAGCTTGCAGTGGTCCTCGAAGGCAAGAGCAGCCGCAGTTCCAGAGCAATGGCGCAGTGCAACTTCGTTGGGCACGTCGAGCCCGCTTAGCGACATTTTCGCGGCGGAAATGAGCCGTTTTGGCGCTGCTTTGTCTCTTGTTGTCGTCGCCGTTGTCCTTGTCGTCGTTATGGTTGTTTTTGGCGGTACTGCAAATGTTGCTTTTGTTGTCGTTGTTGTTGCTGTTGTTCTTGTTGTTGTTGTTATTCTTGTTGTTGTCGTCGTTGTTATTGTTGTTGTTGTTATTGTTGCCGCCGCCGTTGATGTTTATTTGAACCGTCATATCGCTTTGTCTCGATTTGCAGCAACGTAGAGAATTTACAAAGGCCACCGGTACAGCATAATTTTGGCTTGCATTTTGAAAACACAATGCGTGCATTATCCGTGTCTCACTTAATGCTGGGTCCCACTAAGAAAGAGTGATAGTACTAAAGCAGTGGTAGTAGTAGTAGTCAGCCAAGTAAAACGAATTGAGTTTAAATACCTGAATAGGAGCATTCAGTTACCATTCCAAAATAAATTAAGTAGAAATAGCGGCGAAAGGAAGCAGACATAAAAACGGCAGTGCTCTATGATCTATCGCTTTGAACTGCAAATATCAGATCTGAATGATTATAGCTAGTTGGTATTATATCTGAAACTGAAGGTCATTATATATATATATATATATATATAGCAACATTAATCGATTCCAAAACTACGAAGCTATAGAATAAAAAGTAAAAACATACACAATATATTTATAATAACAATATTTACCATCATTTTGGTCATTCCTTCCACACTAGAAGCGAGGTAGTGGCTAAACTAATAATGTGATGTGTGGTATAAAGTGAGTACGTATCTCTAATTAAATATAAAAATAACAACAAATCAACGCAAATAGCATTGCTGACGCATTTGCCCTTGTTAATAGATGTGCTTGCGACTTGTTGAGATGAGAAGGAGACGTCAAAAGAGATGCAGATATCATGCCTCACCATACGATGGAAGCTCCTGTATTATTAAAGCAGTATTGATGAGATTAACGTACCGACCGACAGCCATTTGCATATTTATGTAGGCAAGGTCTAGACATGTACGGGTAGGAAACAACTGACTGATTCAGACAAGGAACGAACTTAATGTAAGCGAATATTACGCATATATGACTATCGCTAACGCAATAGCCAGCCAACCAGGCACATCTTGCTGGCGACACTAGAACGGTAGCGGACTTCGTCGATTACCAAGTTCATTCTTGAAGTCAACCTTCAAGTCTCCCGAAATAAGACCACGGTAAAAAATAAAGCCAGTACCGAGTGTCGGGCGACGACGTGGACGTCTTTCACTTCTATTTATTTCCCCTAGTGTTCATCTGGCAATCAGATCTTTTTATATGTTTTTCTGTCTGGTCACCACGGTTGCACCGATGACAACAATCGATCACCGTATGTGGTCTCAGCAACAGCAATAGCAATGACATGGACGTTAGGTGGACTTAGCGTTAAGCGAGACAGAGAACGCAGGACCGAGCGCTGCATGAAGCAAATATAAGCTTGTCGAAGTAGTGTGGAAGTGTTTCAATCCACGTGGACCGGCCTCGCCTTTGTCTTCAGTCTTTATCGAATCAGGATGATTGTGTCGTAGCTTCAACGACAGGCAGTTAGTTACACACAGTCGACTTCATCTTCGTCTGTCTGTCAGTCTGGCGTCGATCGGGCTGTATTTGAAAAGCTCTTCGTGTCCGGAGCTGCCTAGCTGACATTAGGACCTTACCGGCAACTAACCGGTAACCCATCCGCAGATGTAGGTAATCCGACGAGGCTCATCATCTTCTCAGTTAGTTCAAGCGTCTTTTCATCCATAAAGAGAGGTAGCTAGACTTCGAAGAGCTCCTCATTGACTTCTTTGTCGTTGTCAAGCAGTTCTCAGTTCATTTGTCCGTTTTGTATGTCTTCGCGTGTCGATCTAGCCGAAGTGACATAAGTGACACTAAGGCGATGTCAACAGCTCAAGCAGAATGAGAAGGTCAATCATACAAGTCACATTCGACATGCTGTGGTGTTCTACTCTCCTCTCCCCCCCCCTCGCTGTCGAATCATGTTGAAGTGTTCGGGTTGCTCAAAGGAAATGTACGATGTTTTTAAATTAATGTCGTATTGGTTGCAGACGTGTGACTTAAATGTAAGTTAGGTAGGAGTGGTAGTACTTATTAGTCGTCGTTGTCATCCGTTTATTTGCTCGTGTGAGTTAGTTCCTCTTTTGTTTGAACAGTTATTATTTTTTCGAGACGTATCAAGGTCGGCAGAGTCTGTGATATCAAAGACGCATGGCTTCAAACGCAAACATGTGCATGCTAATCATTCTTTTTTAGCGTCTCTAAAAAAAGAGACTACATTTTTAGAATTTAGTCTCTAGAAAATAGAGACTAAATTCTAAAAAGTCAGTAGAATTTACGCACATTCATCGAGATGAATGCGCGTAAATTCTACTGACTAGGATATTTCGCACCACACACACAGAGACACAGAAGCGGTTTCTTGGGGCAGGCCAGGGCCTATTTGCAAACAAAAAGCGATCTGTACGACCGAATATGGAAAGATGCTGCTAGAAGTACAGGGTGATATTTTTTTAGCTATCTGTGCTGCTTGGTCGATCTCAGTGGTAACAGAGGTGAAACACACTTTAAAAAGTTAATGCTAAAGGATATAGTAGACCATACAATCTTTAGCAATCGTATCGATGCAGCAGTTTATAGCAAGTGCAATTTGAGTCAAGCGCAAACCAACTTTAGCTAATCACACTATACATGTGTGCGCTGGTATAGGGGCTACAAAAAAAAGTTTTTTCGGTTTTGTCCGTAAAGAATCATAAAAAAATCCGAAAAAAAAATGTTTGTAGACCCAATAGCTAGTCGTGGAAGGTCTGGTGGTAGTATGAGATGTCGGACAGTGTTGACTCGCATATTTCTTTAGCAAAATCTATCCAGCGATTCATCGAAACGCCATAGCGATCATAGCCAGCCTTGATTAGATAGGAGATTGTAGGATCTTCTTTCTTTTAGGATCTTCTTCTCATCAGAGAACAGGAAGACCAAATACATCCGGACATCGACATCCGGTTTCTCCAGGCCGCCGGAATTGTTATATATCTGATGATGGCCAGTAACAACGAAACGAAGAAAATTGCCCGTTGGCATCGGCTGCTCCGAACGCACTGCATGCGAATGGGGCGGCGTTCTTCAAAATTCGAACTAACATGTGTGTCCTGCAAATGCTACCATTTGGTGTGTCATGCGAGGGATTTCATGCAATGACGTATACGATACGGCCATGTATTGGGAGGTCTGTTACTCAACAGACTTACTCGTCGAGTTCGAACCAGCCCAGTCGTGAGCCCAGTATTCGTTTTTCGACGTATTCGAGTTTTCGTTTCAACGTCTTTCTGAAGAACGGGAAAAAAACATATTTTATGATAGCCATTTCATTCAGATTCAGCACACTTCCGACGTAAATCGATAGGAAAACGGACGAAACCTGAAACGCACCCGAAGTCATTTGTTCAGACCCCCCCCTTCACACAGTAGCGCCATCAGTGGCAGCGACAACAGCAACAGCAGCAGCAGGAGCAATGAAGAGCACGCGCTCGTCAATACTGGTCAGCTGAGACCCGACGATATTTTCTTCCCTCGTTATCATAACCCAACGCCGAGCTCTTGCCCGCTTCCTCACCAAGCACTCTCCAGCACGGAGCGGCGGAAATATTAATTCGCCATTTTTGACGGCGGCCATTCGTCGTTCTTCCGCCCAGCCAGCACTAATCCCAGGCCCAATCGCCGATCAAAAGGCCCATCTGTACTTAACCACTAATCCCACCACATGCGTTCACACACGATAATCATACTAATATGGACGGAAGGAAAATCGATCGCAAACGCTACTCGATGAGTGCCAAATTTCAAGTCAAGCTATTTTTTTCAAGACGAATTGCAAGACAGGCTCCGCGTTAACGCAAAATTAATTGCTTTGACGAATTAATGTTGTCGTTATTGTTGTTGTTGTTGTTGTCGTCGTGACGTAGTTGTAAATATTGTTGCAGCTGTCACCGTTTATACCTTTACTGTTGTTGTTGTTGTTGTTGTTGTTGTTGTTGTTGTTGTTGTTGTTGTTGTTGTTGTTGTTGTTGTTGTTGTTGTTGTTGTTGTTGTTGTTGTTGTTGTTGTTGTTGTTGTTGTTGTTGTTGTTGTTGTTGTTGTTGTTGTTGTTGTTGTTGTTGTTGTTGTTGTTGTTGTTGTTGTTGTTGTTGTTGTTGTTGTTGTTGTTGTTGTTGTTGTTGTTGTTGTTGTTGTTGTTGTTGTTGTTGTTGTTGTTGTTGTTGTTGTTGTTGTTGTTGTTGTTGTTGTTGTTGTTGTTGTTGTTGTTGTTGTTGTTGTTGTTGTTGTTGTTCTTGTTCTTGTTCTTGTTCTTGTTCTTGTTGTTGTTGTTGTTGTTGTTGTTGTCGTTGTTGCTAGCGTTGTTGTTGTGTTGCTATTACCGACATGTATACAATGTTGCAACGCTATGTTGCATTCATTTACTATTAGCTGATCGATAGTGGCTGGTAGTGGCGACAATGCATCGCTAGAAGTGGTAGATAGTGTGTCACTATTTCGTCGAGACCTGCGTTGTCTGACCGAAGTTTCGGAGTTCACTAACTCACTCTAATCGATAACTTAGCGGCGGTTGCGGCAAGAGTAACTCTACCAACAAACGGCCGGCTCCAGATGAATGCATGGACTAGTCGATTTCGCTCCATCCATCGATGACATGCGTATGTATACACTCACATTCACAGTAACATTATGACTACTACTTTAGGATTAGTGGACACTATCTCATATATAAAAACAACACATTTGTTGCCGGTGGCATAAGCACACACACACACACACATATATATTTTAGATATAGAAAATACCATGCGCTATTTAACTTTGATAGCGATTTTTAAGAATATCCATGGGATTGGGCCGAAGATACTACAACTTTATCGCCTTGGAGCGGCGAGAGAGACTAGGGCATCTAACACGGTCACACTGAAGATCCGCATCTATCGAAGCAGCAGGGGCAGCCAAGCTTTTGGCGTGCGAGCTGTCAGAGAGTGGAACACTTTTCCTGTTAGCTTGCGTTGTTTGAAATCCTAAAACAAGTTCAAAGATAATTTAAAGTCGCACCTATTACCCCGTCAATATTGGGTACATTAGTCTTCCTAAATTGATTTTCGCATAGAGGTAAACACAAGTAATTTCATTCCGGTTGCAACTTTTTCCAACACAATGGTAACTGTAGTAGGTTGAAATTACTATAGACGTCTTGGTATATTTAAATATTTGTTATTCATTATTTAAATATTTGTAAATGTATGACAACATACCGTTGTAATTGTGTACAAGTATATAATAAATAAATGACCTCGTTAAAAAAACATTTACATATATATATATTTTTTCTAAATAAATATATGCTACAATTATTTCTTTCGGAACTAATTTTACTTTACTGCGTTTAAAATGGAGGTCCATTTGTGCGCTCCGTTTATAAATGTTCCCTTCTAATCTTGGTTTTGAGCCGCCATTATACCGATATTCATACTATTTATATTAAGTACACTGTGCTATACAGAACCGTCTGAAGTACCGCAACCGACAGGGCACGGTAGTTCTTCTAGAGAGTGGGAGTCCTAAGTTCTCCCGGTAGTTCTCTCTCGCCGGAGAGGTTTCTGGCGATGACCATGATTGCGGCCTGTCCACGCCGGCATCACAGTCCAGTGTAGGCAGGTGCAAGTAGGCAGGTGGCAACTACGAACTGCGGCCTGCTCGAAAGAATGCCCCTAAAGGGCCTGTACTGGACAGGAGGGAGGCGGCGCGCTGGCCGCTGACTCCTATCACGTCTAGCAGGCTCTGTTGCGGAAGGAAGCCTTTCCGTGGCAAGCTAGCGGCGCCGGCTGCAAGTTAATAGTGTATAGGCGACACATTCTCTTCTGCCTGATGTAGCGTCGCAAATAATTATAGAGCCATTAAACGACTCCATCGCCGTATGGTGTGGTGTGATGCGATGCGGTGCGATGCAACGCCACGTGACGTTATCTTTTGCAAACACCTTGCATAACCATAATCATCTCATATAATCATAACAACAATAATAAAAATCATTACCATCATCATCATTATTATTATCATTATCATAATAATAGGTCAGGAGCATATGACATATTCACGCACACACACACACACACATACGCAGGCGTTGAGGATGGCCACAACGGGAATGTTGCTCTAAACTCATATAGCGCAATATTCTCACCTCTTGTCTGGTGGTGCGCGGTTCCCTCCGCATACAGAAAGCTCGGAGCGTCTGCATTAGCGACGGGGCGGATGGTAGCAAGAGAGCAACAGCACCACTAACAACAACAACAGCAACAACAACAACAACCATTATAATAATAACCGTATCCGCGGTTCAACTTTTTGTAAAACCTTTATGGAAAAGGAAGACGTGGTGCTGTGACGTGGCGCGTCCTATACTCTCTTGTTACAACATATTACTACTACTACTACTACGATTACCAGGATCGTAGTCTACACGCCAACAAAACCAAGTCCTGCTTAGGACAACCTCCCTTAGTCGCTCCCCCCCCTTCCTCGTTCCCTCCCTCCCTCAAAAGCGACGACCTACTCTCTACTACGACGAGGCTGGCTACGTGGGGGCGCGGTATTATAATAATACTTCGAACGATGGTTGACGTCCAAAACAGCAGCAGCAGCAACGAAGACGACGATGATAACGGTAACATTACTCTGCTTGCGCATAATACACGTGCAAGGAGCCCAGCGTGCATATTATTCCCGGCCGTCTCAAAGTTTCCTCTCTCTCTCTCTCCCTCCCACTGTCCCCGCTCTCGTAGTTGGGCATGGGGCATGGGAGTAACGTAGTCTTGTAGTAGGGGTAGGACAGAGGCAAGCTGAAGGCAAAATGACAAAAATAACGAGTAGGATTAAAGCGCGCGCGTACCAGATAGGGAGAGTGAGTGTATATTAATGTGTGTGTGTGTGTGAGAGTGGGGAGAGAGAGAGCGAGAGGGAGGGGATGCTGGAAGATGATAACGAGAGAGAAACGTGAAGACTGAAGGACGAAAGGGAGCTCCATCGAGACCCTGAGACGTTGGTTAGCATAGTTTAGTTGTGGCAGTTCGTCGTCGTCGTCGTCGCAGGAGTAGTAGTAGTAGAAATTGTAGCAGTAGAAAAAGTCGAGCCGGCGTGGTGGCTTAAGTCTACGCTTAGCAACCGAAGGAGACACGGGATAGGTGCGCGGGTTCAAGTCCCACTGTTGCACCGATTTGTATTTATGGGGGTCACTCTATGAAGCAATGCGACAAGCAGTCCCGTAGACGTTAAATCTTGGCTGAGGGTCGGTCAGCCCGAGAACTTTAGCAGTAGAAGAAGACGTCGCCGTCGTTTCTGCGTCGTTTTCATTCGTCGTTGCCGTTAGCATTGCCGTAGACGTAACCACCGTCGTTGAAGTACAAGGAAACGTAGCATTAGCAGTACCAGTAGAAGTAGTAGTAGTCACTTAGCATAAATAGCACCGGTAATAACATATCTGATAGTGCTGGTGGTGATGATGATGCTGCTGCTGCCCTCGCCTGCTGCACATTGCATTGACGTATTCGTATTCAGAGAGCGCATAACAGAGTCAGTTGAGTTTAGTCGCTGTCGTTGTTCTTGTTGTTGTTGTTGCTGATGTTGTTGTTAATGTTGTTGTTGTTGATGTTGCTTCTGCTGCTGGGCGTCTGTTATTGTTGTTCTTGCTATGGACAACAGGCGAGTCTGTGAATGTGACCCAGATGGAGGCCGAGATAGAAAGGAAGGAAAAGGTGGGAATAGAGGAAAAGATGTGTAGTGGAAGGTAGTATTGAAGGCCCGGACAAAAGTCGGCCGGAGGAACAGGCTGGCAGCAAACGAACGCGGAGGCGGCGGCGTCTCTCTTCCATCATAGTTTCATGTTCATCTCGGCATGTGTCGTTGTTCGTCTGTCTCGCCTGAGCAGCTTCAACAAATGCTGGCCTACGGGATATGGAGACGTATGACGATGCTGCTGCTGCTGCAGCTACTGATGACTACAAAAGGTCACTATCACCATCAGGCTGATGATGACGACGACGCTAGAGATCATCATGGCGTTGCTGTAAAAGACATCATCGCGGCGGCCATGACAAGTCTACATATGTGTCTTGCTTAGCTTGCTGACAGACGACGAATGATGGATGGCTAGATAGATATATAAAGATACAGTATTCTTACTCATATTGGAGGCATAGGGTACCTGCTTAGATTGGGGCAAGAAGGGCAAGTTCTACCGGCATGACAGAGGGTTAGTCGTCGACTTAATTCTAAAGAGAAAGACTAGTCGGATGGATGATCGACCGATAGTACAGATGACACAAAATGACGACACGGGAGCAGCAAAAACTGGCGGCGTCGTGGTAATATTAAAAGTGATATTTAAAATTTGGTAAGCTGTAGTCGCAGTGGCTGCCTCACTAGATGAGGAAATCTAGAGGAAATAGAGAGAGGGGAATAAAGTCAGAGACACAGAAAGACTGAGTACAAACGAGTAAAAAGAGTTGAAACTGACCAGTGCCTTTCCTCAGCTCGAACTTTGGCCTGTTGGGCGACCGCACTCTGGCGACGTACGAGATAGCAAGAGGCGATGTCAATGAGATACTGTGGAGGTTCAAACACTTGGCATAGAAAAGGAGCGACGGGCCGGAGAGAGAATAAGCTGATGGGAGAAGGACGGACACCAAGGTCAGACGCTGAAAAAACGCACAAATTTAGAACAGCCTGCAGCTGACTGCGTCGTCGTAATTCGTATTCTTCACACTGCAACTAAGCCGCGAAAGCCAGTCGTAGTAGACGTCGACGGGGTTGCTATAAACAATGATGTCGTTGCCGTTGTTGCTGTAGTAGTATCAGCAATATATGAAGCGAGTAGTATATAAAGCTCCGTCTATAAAGCAATACGAAAAACAGTTCCGTGGACGTTAAATCTTGGCTGAGGGTCAGCCCGAAAACTTTACTTTAGTAGTAGTATATAGTAGTGAAATGCAGCAGCAGCAGTAATAGTATTAGTATATAATAGTATATAGTAGTACAATCTGTTGTTGTTGTCATCGTCGTCGTCGTAGTCATCTTCGACAACTGACAATTGACTGTGGATGCTGCTATCAAGTATGAATGATGTAGCAGACGCCACCACTGCTAGTAGGACCAGCCAGTGAACAAACGTAGGATCTTCTCTACCTGCCTACCCTTTCCTCCCTTTAGACCCTGCCGTTCTACGGCAGGAGTACGTTGCGATGCGTTGCGACTTAGCGACCCATGACGCCCCATGACGGAACAGCGCACGACATCGACATGTCATGCCCCATACACAAACACTCTTTTCTGGCCGTCACCCGCACCCCACCGCCCCGCACCCCACCGCCCCGCACCCCACCGCCCCGCACCCCACCGCCCCGCACCCCACCGCCCCGCACCATGCGCACATTCACATGTCACACATCAAACGGGATGCAAACGGCATGATGGATACATACATTTGCACCCACCGATCCACAGCCGAGCTCGGACGATACATACACGCACGCGGGCTTCGTTTCGCGTCCCATGTGTCCAAATGTTCACGTCTTACCGGTGATGTTTGCATGTATGCGTGTGTCTGACTGACTGTATGCTTGTGCGACGATGGGTACGTACATGTGTATGTTTGCATGTCTGAATGCGTAGGTATCATTGTATGTGTACATATACGAATAGATGGACAGATAGATATATGGATGGATGAATGCCTGGATCGTGGGCCTAGGGCGGGCGCTGAAGGCGGATAGGGTCGACAAAGAGAGAGCGTGAGAGGGGGGATAACGGCATAGAGACGGAGAGAGAGAGAGAGAGAGAGAGAGAGAGACGAGCGTGCGATACGACGAGCTCGAACAAACACTTGGTCTATAATGGGAATGCTTGCTGAGCTTCGTTCGTCGTTCCTACCTGGCGTGCTTTCGAACTCCCCTCGGCGGCCCTCCATTCGCCCGTTCCATTCTCCTACTCCGCGACCCTTCTATTCCCTTCGCGCCGAAGAAGCGAACACATCGTCAAGCAGCTGCCTAGAGCCAGCCGTCTACTGTTCATTGCTCGATACTGCCTATATGTGCGTGTGTGTATTTATGTCTATATAGATATGTATAGTTATGTCGATACAGATGGCGTATGGATGTGTATCTTTATGTCTATATGGATGGTGTATGGATGTGTATATTCATGTCTATATGGGTTGTGTATGGATGTGTATATTCATGTCTATATGGGTTGTGTATGGATGTGTATGCTTATGCCTATATGGATGTGTATATTAATGTCAATATAAATAGCGTATCGATGTGTATATATGTATGTCTATACGGATGGTGTATGGATGTGCATGTTTATGTCTTCTATATGGATGGTATATAGATGTCTATATGGATGGTTAATAGATGTGTATATTTATGTTTATATCGATGGTGTATGGATGTGTATATTTATGTCTATATGGATAGTGTATAAATGTGTATATTTATGTCTATATGGGATGTTGTATAAATATATATATATATATATATATATATATATATATATATATATATATAATTATAAATATGATGTGTTCGTGCGTGTGTTTGTATATGTGCTTAAAGATGAGCCTGTTATATGTGTATGCGTGTGTACACGTGGGCTTGCCGGGTGTGAGTGGTGGTGAGTGCCGCCGTCACTGCCACTTTCGTCGTAACGTCGTAGCTACGGATGGTTGCCGGGGGCGGTTTTGGCGATTCGTGCCACAACCGGCTGTGGAGGGGTGCAGAGAAGAGCTGCCTCTTTTGCGAGCATTTCCTCAGCTCACTTCACGGATCTTCTGGTGTTGGCGTTGCTGCTGCTGCTGCTGCGGCTGCTTCTGCTTTTCGACGTAGCACGGCCGCCTATATCGCTGCCGATGCTGCTGCTGCTGTTACAGCTACTCATAGCGATGTTGGTGACAGGGGTTCCGTAGTGGACATTTTTATCACCTTTATTACTACCACGACCATCATCACCACCCGCGTCGCCGCCGTCATCATCAGCAGCAGAGGACCACTAACTACTAAGTCGTCTAGACGGGTAGGTGTCTGGGTGGGTTGGCGTCTACGCTCCTGACGGCAACAGCAGCAGTAGCATCAACGGCGGCGGCGGCGGCGGCGGATACCATGAGCCATGATAAAGGCTGTTGTCGTAATGATATGAGTCCCTCCCTTCCGTCCACGGGTGATTGTTTAATACACATGTCCCGGATGGCGCAATGCGTTACGTTGCCAAAGGCGACGCCAATGCGTAGTCGCCATCGGATACTGGACTAGGCAGTCAGTGATTATGGAATAATGTGAACACGTCATGACAGTGGGCCAGCCGCCTGTCGAAACGGTTGCGTCGGCGGCCGGGGCCGGGCCGCGAGCGACCCAGGCCCTAGGCGACTTGTGCTTGCCGGTGTTGAGGACACGACCACGACGACGACGACGACGGCGACGACGACTGAGCCCTCAGGACGCTGTCCTCTTCTTTTGACAGCAATGGCAGCAGGGCCCTCGGCGGTAGGTAGAAAGAAGGTGGGAGGTTTTCAAGCAGCCGTGCTATCGAGCAGTCCTACTTACGCTGCCGCCGCTGCTGCTGCTGCTACGGCTGCCGTCGGCCTGCGTGCCTGGTCGAGATGGATGGAACGCCAGTGCCAGACAGCCAACAGCTCTGCAGGGAAATCCAGGGAGAGGCGAACGAGCATCTCGTGATCCGTGCGAGATCAAGGCGTGCCTATCCATGATGACGCTCAGATGAGCTGCAGTAGCAGCACTAACGCTCTCGTTGCGTCTGACGGCCCCCGAGTGACGTTCTGGTGATGATTGTGATGGTAATGTTGGTGATGCCGGGGGTTCGGGGAGCCGGGGGTGGTGTAGGTGATGGTAGGGGTAGTGTAGGTGATGGTGGCTGGTGATGGTAGTGGTGGTGGGTGGAGACAACGGCTATGCTGATGATGTGGATGGCGGTGCCAAGGACGATGACGACGACGAAAACGCTAAAACGAGAGCGGGCGAAGACGACGAGGTAGGCGGATGACGGCAGTAGCAACGACGACGGCCAACGACGACAACGACAGCCCAATGGCCACGGAAATGTCGGCGATGCTTTGATGGGAACATCTAGTCAGATGGGAATCGTATTCCCAGTGATGGAAATAGGACCGAATCGTCAAGCAAAATGATCGCCGTCGCCGACGAGCCATCCTTTTCACTCTGCCCCTGCGTTCTCTTCTGGATCTCACTTGCTGTTTCTTGCGTCGCCACGACGACCCCACTTGCCACCACCCTACCCACTCTTCAAAGCTACCGAACGAGACCGAGATCGGGGGAGTGAGACAGTGAGAGAATAAAAGTACTTTTTGGAAGAAATGGCTAGTCGCATGCGCTCACATTAGGAGCGCAGACGTTATGTGCTTGGTCGCCTTCATTCAGGTCGCCAGTGTCAACCAGCCTCTCGCTGGTACCTGGTCTGACGGAAGGTCCTACGAGTCCCGCGATTATTTATCTACACTAAACTGCAAACAATGCAGGTACACGAGGCTAACCCTTCCAAGTACATCTGCGCTTGACGCGGTGTAGGAGCAAAAGCTCTGTGGGTAGGCGTTTACAGCATCCTATCACGCATCTAGCTCTGACGGGTAAACGTACGTACTCCGCAGGACACATACGTATATCTTACGCTACAGGGCTACGCTCACGCTGTGTTGAGAAGCGACGAGAAGAGAATATGCTCACCGAACCCGAGGTCTTGCAACTGTTGACTGACGTGGCGAGACAATATTATGGAAGATCACGGAACTAGCTCCTTGTGTCTCGCCCAGCTCAGCTTCACCCTGCCTCACCGCGCCTTCGACGTCTCAGTGGACCGAGTTCACCGTCTTTCTGCAAAATTCTAATTAAACTTTTCCTCGTTCGGCAACGGCAGTCAACCCCAGCAGCCATATCCATACACACGAGAGTGCCCTGTATGCGCTGTGTTTCGTGTTATCTTCCCCCTCTCTCGCTCTCTCTCTCTCTTTGTGTTTCCCTGCTTTGCTCCTCTGAGGCACTTGGCACATTCTTGCGACTACGACGACGAGACGTTGTTGCTAGGAGTTGGATAGCGACGGCGGCAGCGGCAGCGCCGGCCGCCATGGGTCATTCTGTGGGCTCAGCAATTCACTATGCCAAGAAAGAATGGGGAGGCGCGGGGACGCCGAAGTAGGGCAGGGGTGAAACAACGTTTCAGCGCTCTTGCTCGGCAGGGTGTTTCAAGCTGCCGATCGCGGCTTGTATAGCAGTGGGGCCGTTGGCGCCGCCGCTGCCACCACGTCCCCTTGGTGGCCATAGCAGGAGACGAGCGTCTACCTAGCGACGGGCCCAGCAACGAACAAGCCAGGGGCAGGACCTCGTCGGTTTCCCCACCGATCGTCTGTCCGTGCGTCCGTCCGTCCGTCTGTCTGACCGTCTTGGGTCCCCTCAAACGCGCCTCCGCCTCTCGGCCGTCTGCCCTAGGTGGTCCCCAAGTCCTAACGTATGGCCATGATACTACTTACTGGTCGCGGTGTCCGCGGGAGCAGTGCGGACCACGCAGTAAGTGTACACGAGTTTTTAATTTGATGCCCGCGTGCGCCCGGCCGCGCCTGCTAACGTACTTGCACTTGCTTGCATGAGCCGGAGGGAGCGCGCGCGCGCGAGAGATCGAGAAAGAGAGAGGGAGAGAGGGGGAGAAGGAATAAGGAAGCCAGGGAAATATCGGAAGATAGAAGAACAAGTACGTAAACGTTGTCCGGCCAACAGCAGCAACAGCCTTCGCACAGGCGGGAGGGGAGCGGGCGACCGGCAGTTGTGGCAGGGCTAGTTGTTTCCGCATCGCTGCTGACCCTAAGACGCGCCTGTTGCCAACTGCTTTGTGCGACGGGGTGAGGCGCGAGAACTAATCAGGAGCCACCGTCGTCGTCGCCGTTTTGCAATGACTGGACGCTGTTGATAAAAACCCAAAAATAAATAAACACAGGGGTGAGAAGGACTGAATTCCACTGTGTTCCTTTCTGTTCGCGTTCGACTTGCATTGGCCTGCGCCTCCGTGCCCTCGGCATGCTTTTCCCCGGTACTTTTTACGGCCTTCCCGAGGTGCCGGAATTTTTCGACCTACTACGTCCGCGCCCCACCCCCGCCGCCACGTCGCTAGCAAGTCTAAAATAAAATAAGGAATAATAGTGACGCGCAGTATATAATACGATTATGTATATATATATATATATATATATATTGCGAGCTCATCGACGCATGATGCAGTTGGCAGACTGGCAAGTATTAGACGCTTGGGTTAAACAAAAGGCGACGACAGAAGTGCGCAATCACATACTGCCAGTTGACCATGTCATTGATGTCACTGTTGAAAAGAGTATTCTCTCAACCCTTCGGCGCGCCTTAGTATGCAGACAACGCTACTAGCGTGGGATAATTAAATTGAGCTCCCGTTGTAGTCTTTGTACTAGAATGATGCTATTTATCATATTAAAGTTTTTGCCTATAGATTTTGAGTGCATTATTTTATTGAAGGTTTCATTTTTTAAATCTCATTGCTTTAAAGAAAATTACGTTAATTCCTTTCGTAGGGATTCACGTCTGTCTCTCTACCTGTTGCTCACGTTCGACTCGTTGGATTTCATTGCCGTTGTCACTGCTTTGACATTGTTTGAGTCTGGTCCGGTTTTGACTGCCCCACTGGCAACAACTGCAGTGCATGCGAATCATCGTAGGGCACTATGGCGACATGCAGCGTTAGTGTGTGCGTCGTTTGAACTTAACTATAATGAAATACGCAAACTCAGCTCGGTAGTCATTTTTTTGCCGTCTTATCTCGCTCTCCATTTCAAACACACACACACGCACATACACACCAATTCCCCTTTCGACGTGTACATATCGCTTGCAATAAATGCGTTCGCTCGCTGAAACGCATCTCTACTGTGGCCGTCATTGATGCCGCACAGCCGCTATTGTGTCGTTTTTTTTCCATGTTTACTCTCTTTGTTCATTATTGAAAGCCGACACTTTATCTAGCTATACGGTTTTGCGGCCGGCGGTCAAATGAGTGCTAAAACAAACATAGCTGTCTGTATGTACACGGCTGATTTGATCGGCTGAAGTGTGTTTCCTATGTGGATTACGCTTGTTTCTAACAGCATGTCATTGTTACAGTCAATCCGTTGTTCACGTCATTATCGTGGCAATAATGGCGTTGCAGGCGGTTGTCGCTGTATCTGTTGTTGCTGTTGCTACGCGATGCTCGTGTTGTCGTTGTGTTTGCGTTCAAGCCAGTGACCGCCAACACTGTAGTCCAGGGCAAACTCTCAATTAGGAGGGGTAGCTGTATGCATACGCTCCCGACGTCGCCATGTGGCGGATTTTAGCCTAAAATGCTAACGACGGAAAGCACGCGATAGCCACAAAATAATGCGTTCATACCTTGTAATGCGAAGAAGTAGAAGGAGAGGTCGAGGACGTTCAAGCCTAGCCTTTTAGACGTTGATTCATGAGAAGTAGCTAGCGGCATCAGAGTACACACAGGCAGGTGTTTCCTCAACGCCAACGAGAGATGTTTAATGAATTTAAGAGCGTCCAATGGCTTTCCATACGACTTTCATCCTCTTCACGTGTGATCTCACGTGTCTCTTCCCCAAAACATGTTTCTTTCACACAACGCAGATAATCCTACCATTACCAGATGAGTTAGTTCGGGCGTTGGAATTCTGCGTAACTCGTGCGAGCACGAATTCAAGCAGTGTTTACTAAAGCGTCAAACTTCACTCTGACGGAGAGATCAAACCAAACAGAACAAGAAGCCTATTGCCACTACTGTTTTGTGCAAAAGCGCTAAAAAGTCGCTGCGGCCATACAACAATAATGGGATTCCTTGTCCGAAACTACTGCTTCAAACCCAATAGCCTAATAAAACGCTTGTAGAGTAAGCGCAGTATTTGTTCGGCAACATATGAGTACGCATGGACGTGACAAGTACCGTAATTTCGAGCGATCTAAGCGAGTATCCTATCGACGCGACGCCGTTTGAAGAGAGATAGAGGCTAATGCATTTCGCAAGCTAATCCTGTAAACTCCTGTGAGTAGATTTTGTTTGCAGACAGGTTTCTAATATTAGACGAAACACAAACACCTGCTTTGAGCACTTGGATCGTAGCTTGTGGACAACGACAAGTAATGCATTCCGCGATGATGTTCATTACTGTCTCGACTCGAGAAGCATAGGCTGTACTGATCTTTGCGTATGTTCCTCCTGCGAGAGAGAGAGGACTTCGGTGAGCACAAAGCTGACGTGAACGAAGGCGCCCACCCGAAGTGTAGGTCGTAGGCCTGGCCAGACGACGGCGGCGTCATCTTGTGCCGCCGGAATGTAATTAACGTTCTTGCCTGCCAACCTGAGGTCAAGATGTTTCGCCTACCAGAATGGTGCTAAGAGGAAGGACAGCTGACCCAGCGTGCTCCTCCTATCCGCCACCGCCGCCCACGCAGGACCAAGAAAGAAGACCGTTTAGTATGCGGGACTGTGCTCTGGGACTGTGGCTGACGAAGATACAGTGAGAGGGCGAGCGAGCAGACAGGGTGGTGAAAGGGCAGGAAACATGCCCGGCGACAGCTAATGTCTATCGATCTGCCACGTTGACACGTACGCTGTCAGAGCCATTGAAAGAACGGCCTTTAGAAGCGACCGATCTCGAGCATGCCGATATCTCCACCACAGGGGTGCGTATCTGCCGTTACATGCCGCAGGTCTGTCTGTCTGTCTACCTGCTGTAGACGGCGCCGTCGTATGTGACGCCAATGTAAATATGGCTATGTTTGTTGACACGTATGATTACGTCCGCCACACCAAATGGTAGTGATGTCCTCCTTGGCAATGCTTGGGAAAGTTCGAATGCACGGGTTTGGCTTGCACTGCACGTTTGCGTTGTGGTGGTAAGGGCGCCTTTCATTGAGCCGATGGAAGTGACAAGCAAGCTACTGGTACTGCTTTGTAGATCGCAGAGCCCAATCTCATTTACGCGCGTCATTGGAATCATCGTGATAGCAAAAGAGAAGAGTAATATTAATCATCAGAATGATCGTCACTTATGTGCTTCGTAAGTTTATATGTACGTGTTTATTATATCTTCCTTTAATAATAATAATAATAATAATAATAATAAAATGTATCTATCCTTTTAGTGAGCCACTGTTGATTTTAATGTAATTTTTCACAGAGCAATTTCTTATCACTAAGCATAGTTATGGGTTTTACTTAGGATCAGAATATATATACATATATATATATATATATATATATATATATAAAGCAGGTATCTCCATACTTTTGGCACGGTGGTGTGGTGTCCCGGGCTAAGCACAAACCGCACGTGAAGTCGATGGTTCCGAAATATTGTGTAATGTTTTACGTGCGGTATTTCTCAACAACGCCACAATAAGTTCTGAGTTAAGCTTCCATTCATTTACTCGCAATTATTTCATATGTATGTAAAGCAGTCGAGTGTTCGTACTACTTCCTGTCGGGCATGGCCATGCTGGCTGCAGGCATGGTATTTGGCTCTATATTCCGTGACATACTTACCGACATCGTCGTACAGGACGGCGTTCGGCTTCGAGCTCCGTTGCCCCGTTGATCCTACCAGATCTTCCGGAGATGGCCGGGCATCAGCATAGGCGCCCTGGGCAGGCCGGGGGCGGAGGGGGTATTTGTGTGGGGTTCTGTAAGACGGGATGACCACACCAACCCACTGTGCCCTGTGCTGCTTTCGGGGCTTTGCTGCCGGTGGTTGCTGGCTGTTAGTCGTTCCTGGGGACTTTCTGCGCTTCTCTTGCGTTCGGAGCCACCTCTTACCGGCGCAGACACCTCCTCACCCTACGGTTCCCCCTGAAGCTGTTGAGACCCCTCCTGCAGCTGTGTGTAACTGTCATCCCCAGAAGAAGAGGAGACCGGAGTACGGCGGGCCACAACACCAGCGTTTCGCCTTCGTTCGTTTGGCGCCAACTTTTGCTGCTTCTGCTGTTGTTGTCGCTGTTGTTGGCGCTACGAAACGAGTGCCGTTCTCCGCCTCCATTTCGTTCCCTTCGTTCCATTGCTGCGGCCGCAGCCTTGCGTGACAGCGGCCCCCGTCACTGCCAGCGTGCACTGCAGCAGCATCTCTTCGCACAGGCACACGATCTATTCGCCAAGGCCATACGAGTACACCACTATCACCGCAACAACAGCAGCTGTTATTGTTGTTGCCACCAACAACAACAACAACTACTACCGCGAGTTTCATTGCTCACTCTAAATATCGCCCTACAGACATTGCGACACCAGCAGATGCATGTACATTACTCTATATTGCAAACGTATATATATATATATATATATATATATATATATATATATGTGTGTGTGTCTGTAATCATAAAAACCTGACTAGAGCCATTGTGGTCGTATTTTGCTTAGTCAGTAATATTTTGTATGGCTAAAATATATATATATATATATATATATATGTCGCATGTCATTTTGGCCTGTACTCGCCGTATGCACAGTATAGATAGCGTATTTAATGACATCAATGACAGCGTGTGCTTAAGCCTTGCAAGTAAAAACCGTAGTAGTTGATTTACTGTCCGACTCTATTTTTGATTTCGTTCAGACAATGACTGTGCGTTTATATAGCCGGTCAATTCGGTGCAACACATGATGTACGTGTAAATATATTCCAAATATAATATTGTATTACCAGCCCACATAAAAAAAAACTGTTTTTGCACTTTGAAGCGCCCAGCAGCCTAGCGGAACAGTAGAACGTGAGTATTCAACTGCCGAAACTATTAGGGGTAGAACTGGTGCCTGTCGCGAATAGCAGCGCTTATTTGGCGCTGCGCACTTTTAAATTTGCCGCGGCGCCGCCTGTGCCCGTCGACGGAGCAGACGATGACGACGACGCCGACGAAGACCACGACGACGCCCAAGCTGGGGCGGCGGCATCATCGTCGTTGTCGTCGTGCATGCGTGCAATGGCGAAGTTCGATCGCGGAGCGCCGACCGACCGACCGTCCGTCTGGCCTGGTTGGTTGGCGGCTGTGTAGTAGTAGTCGTGGTCTGGCGAGAAAGAAAGGAATACAAATTCTTTGCGGCACGCAATCTTCGCCGGAATTGTATCTGGACTGCACGCGGTCGGTCTGTCTGTCGGTGGCACGGACGCCCGCCTGGGTGTGGGATTCGGTCGCCACGAACTGCAGCTGGCAGCGGGGCCCGGCTGCCCCGGTAGTATTTATTGGGCAGCGCCGCGATATACGGGCGCCATAAAGAGCGCGGCGGGCAGAATGTTCTGCCCGCCGTTGCCGTCTCGAGGGTGTTCGTAGCCGATAACGCGTCAGGCGCTCCCGTTTAGGCGGGGGCACTTCAGTCAGCCTTGTCGCTGGCTCGCCACGGCGGGGACGGCTGGTTGTTCGGCCCATACGGTTGTGGTTGTCGGTTGGGGCGGCGCACGCTATAGGTGGACGCGTAGGCGGGGGGAAGGGGGGGAGGCTTACGTCCGTCCGCACATGAGAACAAGAGATAACGGTCGTCGTTCTGGCGTTCCCTCGAGGTATTTGTCGTCGTGTTGATAATAATAATAATAATGGTAGTAGTGTCTTTGTGGTCGTTGTCTTAACACCAGGTCGAGCATGGCTACCTCAGCAGTAGCAGCAGCAGCATTATGTCGAGCCGTTGTTATAATAATAATAATAATATTACTAATAATAATAATAATAATAATATATATATTTTTTTGAACAAGGGTTTATTTTATCAATATGTACATGTATCACAATTATCAATAATAATAATAATAATAATAATAATAATAATAATAATAATAATAATAATAATAATAATAATAATAATAATAATAATAATAAAGAACAGGAATACCTTTAGAAGAACTGCACTACAAACGGCGAGATCAATTCTGCTATCGTTAGCTCATCTATCGTTGCTTGTTGGATGGAAAACAATCTTCGTCACTTTTCCGCACGCGCTGTCAGAGGGAAAGATGACAGATCGAGTCGACGAGAAACAACAGGGCCTCTCCGCAGAGCTCGTAAAATGTGAACGTGGTTCATTACAATCGTTTATCATTCCCGCGCTAGAGCGTAATTGGGGGGGGGGGGGGCTCGAGTGCCAACGGTGGCAGCGGTAGAAGCAGTATCAGACAGTAGCAGATCGCAGTAGCCGCAACGACGGCAGGAACAACAATAACAACAACAACAACAATTAGACAAAAACAACACGAACAGTAAATAAATATTGTGGTGACAACAATCATAGCGGACGTGTATGGATAGCTTTGCCACTCCGTTGCGGCTGGCGCGCTTCCTGCTTAAAAGAAAATCCTTTTGGGGCTGACTCTCAGCCAAGATTTAACGTCCATGGTACTGCTTTGCGCATTGCTTCATTCATAGACGGGCGACCCCCATAAATACAAATATGGGGCAACGGTGGGGCTCGAACCCGCGCACCTATGAACCGTCTCCTCCAATCGCGAGGCGGCGCTGACGCATGCCACCACGCCGCCACCGGGCGCGCTTTCTGCTTACTACCTATAGAGTACTATCGCGTACTCACTCACTCTGAGCTCTGAGCGAAAATCTCGCGTTTTCGCGTCTGCGGGAGGCCGTTGCTCGGAGAGTGCGTTGATGCGACAATAGATTGCGAATTGAACACGTCGTCGTTGTCGTCGGCGTCGGCACTCTAGGATTTTCGGAGACGCCGAAGCTACTGCAGCTGCTGCTGCTGTTGTTGCTGTTGCTGAGCGAATGTTCCGCTCCAGCGTGTGTGGGCAGGACAAAATGGGGCCAATATTGGCCAACCAATCCGGCCGACGACTCAATCTGTGTGCATGTTTGTGCATGTTGCGGAAAGCCTGGCTATCCAGCCAGGCGGCTGGCTGCCAGTGAGCCGAAATCTAGGGAAGGTGGCCAGCCCCGGCCAACTACAGAACTGCAATAGCTCTCTCTCTCTCTTTCTCTCTCTTCTGCCAGGATTTGAGCCGCAAGCAGAGGCAGGATTTGAGTATAATCGCAATGATGATTGAAGCGAGACGAGACGAGTGGCGTCCGGAAGTGGAGTCCGGCTCAGAGAAGATCTGCCCATACTCAGTCAATGTCGTTGTCCTCTACCACCTCCCCGCCCCCCAACCTCAACCTCCCAATCCCCAACCCGTCTCAATACGCACATACAGCGCGCCTGTATGTGCGTATTGAGACGAGTTGGGATATGTACAGCGGCTGCATCGCTCTGAAATGCGTCTTGGCGTGTTTGAAGCTCTCTGACTCTCTATCTCTCTCTCCCTCTCTCTCTCTCTCGCGCCAAATGTGGCAGCCCTGGCTCCTCTTAGCTAGCAGCTAACGACGATTTGCATAGCCAATACAGCCGCAGTAACGCTGGTTGGCGCGGTCGACGTTGATGATATCAACCTCTTCTTCTTCGTCATCATCATATCATGTTGATACGGTGTGATAATGGCGATAGATCCCGCGACAGCAACAACAGCAACAACAACAACAACGGCAGAAACAAAGAAATCAATTCAAAACAGCGTAGTGAGAAACGGCACGACGCAGTATGATGTTGTTGTTGTCGTCGCCCCTGTAGTTGTCGCCGTTGTTATTGTTGTGGTTGTTGTTGTTGTTGGTATTGTTGTCGTTGTTGCTGCTGCTGCTGTTATCGCCGTTGTTGTTGTTGTTGTTGGTGTCGCCATCGCCGCCACTCCCGTCACTGGTGGCTGAATATTCGAACTTCCGTCAATTAGTTCAAAGCAAAGCCAATCTCGCAGACTGACCAATCTGTCTGGCAACTTCACCCATTGGGAGGCGGAAAAGTCGGCGCTGTTCGATTACACCGCAGCTAAGCGACGTTCGGATGACGGCCGAATCATCGGGACGGCCGTGTTTCCACATCATCAAAAAGTCGTCGCCGTCCGTCGAATGCGATGGATCTACTACTCCGATTATTGGTTTGTCGTCAGAGTTAAAACTTTCGAAATTGGTCCGCTTGCCTGAGATTCGTTGGGTAGTAGACAGCTTCCAAAAGCCACACACCAGCGTATCCGCGTGACGATTGAGAGTAAGCGCAACGCAACGCGAAAAAGAGAGCTATTTGCCAAATAAAGGCCGACAAGCGGATTCATCGGAGCTTACTGACTGATAGTTAATTCCAAGTTAGTTTTTAGGCAGAGCCAAAAATACTCTACAGATCTACGCTCTGAAAATCTCTGAGCGATCTTGCATACGCAGAGTAGTAGCGGCGACAATGACTCTTCAAAAATACTGTTCGGGCTGACCCCCAGCCAAGATTTGACGTGCACGGGACTGCTTTTCGCATTGCTTCATAGACGAACCCCCATTAGTACAAATGTGCAATGGTGGGGCTCGGATCCGCGCACCTGTGTGTCCGGTCGCAGGGCGCAAATGCATGACGCCACCGCGGCAATGGTTCTTGGGCGGCGGCTAACGCACCGTTCGAAACGGAGCGTTGCCATATTAATCTTAAGCAACAACAGACCGGCTGTGACAAGCCTTTCGAGCCCCTGAAGTGGCCTGGTGGCCCTGCTAGTTCTAATGTTAGACTTCTGTTACACGAAGCTGCTGATCAAAGCGCATACAGCTCCAGCACCGAGAACGAGTAGCGGGTAACTATGGGTGCACTTAGACGCCGCTATTGTGCCACAGCCATCTTAACCTATTATGGTCATCTAAAATGTTGTTGTTGTCTTTGCTGTCAGAACGTTGCCCAAAAAAAATCCCGTTTTTTCTTCTTCTTCTTTTTCTTATTCTCCTTTCTTTATCAGCGCCCAGAAAAGGGGCAAAGGAAACAATGAGTACGGGAAGCAGCTTATTCTTCCTAAGGGGCCGCTGCACTTTCCGTGTATGCACGTTGCAGAAACAGAAGTCGAAATAGCGGAAGCACGAACAACAGCAGTAATAGTCGAAGCTACTGTTGCTTGACGCTGACGGTAGGACGGTAGGACACAAATCCGAGCTGCTTGCCGAGTCGTCGTCTGTTTTTAGAGAGCCTAGAGTAGCAGGCTAGACGTAAGCAAACAACCGTCATGAAAAGTGGTCGTCTGTCTAGTGGCACCACCTGTTGCGTCGTCGACATCTGTCCAACTAGGCCAAAAAAGCAGCTACATACCCAACGCACGGGATAGAAGCGGGATAGCGCAGGAAGGGCGGCATCTGAGAAGTCTTTTTTCACGCTACAACATCAGACTCGACGACACCGATTCAGTCGGCAGCAGCCACGTGCTCTCAAACGCAAAGTCAAACCGCAAATTTGCAAGATTCAACCGTAAATTAATCTAATTCATGAACTACACATTTCCTACAGATGCTGCGCGTCACACACGCATGCGTGTGATTGTTGCACATAGCAAAGTATTATTTATGATAATAATAGTCTATAAAAACGGCTGAGTATAGATCATTTTATTAAATGACTTTTTATGTTAGCACATAGTCTATATATTTATTTGCCGAAAGGAAAAAAAACGTATAATTTCTCTTCGTGATACGCTAAGAATATCTTCGAGACCCGCCGTCACTCAAATCTAAGGATGTGAAAGGTGTGTTTAAAGCCCGTTTAGCCCGATAGCACGCCTGCCTAGGCTGGGAAATGTCCGTTAGTAGAAATTTATTCGTATAAAAATTCCGCCGCGAATATTGTCGATCGAATCTTCATCGCGAGTATCTCAGCTGGCGGCAAGCGGCTCGGATCTTCCGAGTAATGATCTCAGTCAACCTGGGGAAACGTTTGGAACAGCTGTTCAGATGAACCACTATAACGCTACTAATATGATGATACTAAGTATTACCATTATCATACGAATACTTCATTTTATTCATTCTAATAATAAGCTAAGCCAATAAGGATGCAAGATGAACTAACTAGATAAGGTAGATAGGCTTGAGTACTGTTTAACGATGACCGAACCGCCGCTGATACTCAACGAACAAGATACGCCGATTAACCAGGGAATATATTTACGTAGTACTTTATATTTTCATTCATTCGTTTATTAATCACCTTTAGTGGTTATAGGTATAGTCAAATACTATACTATATATATATATATAGATATATATATATATATATAATATATAATATATATTAGATATATATATATATATATATAATATATATATAATATATATATATATATATAATATATATATATATATATATATATATATATATATATATATATATATATATATATATAAATATATATATATATGTCGAAGTGGGCAGAAGGTGTGCTTAAGTGTTTGTGTTCCGAGTTCCCGACGAGTAAAAAACGTCGTTTATGTATCTAAAACGCAAGAGGCGTTACGAAACTGACTAGGATCGGGCGGCGTCTCGGAGCACGTCTGACCGCCGCTTAGACGTGTTCCTGGGAACAGCGCTATCATTATGTAAATCTGACCGTTCAACCGGTTTACTACGTTTACTCGCTCTATCGTCTGCTGGTCCGTTGGACTGTCAGCCAGGTTCAGCAACAGTTTTTCAGCAAGCGGCCCCTGCACTGCATGAACAGCACAACAAAACTGTCGGAACTTTCAATTTAACACGACAGCTGATGGCGAGCTAATAGGAATTTGTACTATTTACCCGCCTCTAAAGCCCTGGTCGTCCCCCATCTATTGTCCCACCTATCTACTACCGTACTACTACTGCGACATCACGCACAATGTGATCTAGCCCACTCGCTTTACAAGCCACAACGCTCCGGAGCACCATTATTCGAAGAAACGCACTGAATGAACGCTTAAACAATGGCGCGCAGTGCTTGATCTAAGATCTGGCAGAGATCTGAGTCATATGTTTTGCTGGACTATAGGCTCTCTAAGAATGTAATCTTTGGGTGGCCTTTTCACGTTTTATCTGTCTAACGACATTTACAAATCGTCTTACGATCGCTAATTGCTTCGCGATTTTTCTTTACTAACTCGACGAAACAAGGCTCGGTAACGCCAACCATTTAGCTAATGCAGCAAATATGAGACTATAGTGTACTTCAATCAGAAGAGACCGCAGGACTGCATTGACCCATCCAGCAGGGCTCAAGAATGTAGGAGTGGTTAGCATTGTGGCATTTCATTTGAAAGTCGGCGATGCCAAGAACCTTTTTAGCCTTTGGGAGCATGCAAAACACGGCAGCTGCTATGAATGTGAGCCACTCGGAAATAGGACGGAGATATGCACGCAACTTGACTCTGGAGCAGTCCAAACGTGGAAAGCGGGCTTCATTCAGTTTCGACAAGGCAACATTTTGATGCCAGCAGGCAGCATCTACCATAAAAGAGGGCGGCGTACTTCAATGCAAATACGCGTCGAATTTTTTTGGCATATCTCAGCGGCTACGGGGCTAACAAGATTCGTGGCGGCACACGCCGAAGGATATCAAACAGGTTTTTCAAATGACGCTGATGACGAAGATTTTCGTGGAGAAGCGATAGACAGCCAGCGCTGAGTCTAAGATCAAAGCGATCCTACAGCCGATGATGGAGTTGCTGTAGTAACAAACCTAGTTGGTCCGAGAATAGCTCCGGTCGGAGAAGTAAAGGCCGTCGTTCGTGATGTGGGCCTGCACGGCTGGTAGACAACATATATATATATATATATATATATATATTTATATATATATATATATATATATATATATATATATATATATATATATATATATATATATACTGCAACATTCTGGCGTGGCGTAGTGACTTTAATGGTTCAAAGGGCGCTTTCACCAACAGTAGAACTGACGACTGACAGAAACTATGTACCTACCTGTGTAGCTTCTTGATTCGGCTAGAGACGCCGAGCTTCCTTGTATATACATATATATTCGTATATGAACTTCTAACGAATTTGCAGTTCTTAAGAAAAGGTGCTTTAAAATCAATATGTGTGGGGCATATTATTAAGCGTTCTACATATTGCAGCAACGAGGCATGCTGTTAAAAACGACTCTCTAGGCTAATAATCTAACATATTGAGTTTGCGGGACAGTCCCGTACGTATCTTAAAAATACAAGCTGCGTTTCTTGGCTTCTATTGATCTATCTATTGTGCAGGGAAAGACAGTACAAAAAAGCATAAGAATCGTAATTCTCTCGGCGACCGACTGTGATAGTGTTGTAGGGGACGATGAGAGGAGAGAAGAGGACATGATGGGATGTGCTGTGTGCGCGTACAAATGTATAAAATCAGATAAACTAAAGGCAAATACCCTTTGATCGGAGTTGATACTAGTATAGTAGTTATTGTAGTAATCGTAGAAGTTATGGTTGTAATCGTAGAAGTTCATCAAAAGCTGCTCAGAAAGGAGGTAAAACGACGCATCCTAGGATTATTCTATACGTGTTCATCGAGAGTTCTCGTAGCTCGGATCGGCTGGCTGGACGACTGGACCAGCCAAGCGCTGGCCAAGCGACGACGATGACGACGACGGCGATGACCGGTGGGCGTAATGAGCTTGGAAACCAGGAGCAGGAGAACAAGGTTCGCTAGCAGTATGTTCAAAATGTCATTATGCCTACCTGCTTGGCGGTGGTAGTAGTAGTAGTAGGAGGGCGGGGGTCAAGGTCAGAGCGAGAGGGGAGCACGGGAGAGGAAGAGAGATGTTTTTAAGTCGACGACAACAACGACCACAACGACAACAGACACAATAACAACAGTGGCCGCGTACTACCCACACATGATGATGTTAGAGCTCGTTGGTACTTTCCTTCTCTCTCTCTCTGTCTCTCTCTTTCTCTCGTGCGCGCTCTCTCTCTCTCTCTCGAATACCGAGATCTATTCGCGAGAGATTCGGGAGGCACCGGAATCAGGGCAAGATAAGCAGAAGCTGCTGAAGTTACTGCAGAAGCGGCCGGGACCTCCGTAGTAGTAGTCGTAGTAGTAGTGGTAGTAGTAGCAGCAAAGGCAAGATTAGTTGTCTTGTGCCGGTTGTCAACAATTTCGTCGTCCGCCTCCTCGTCGTTGTCAAGACTTGGGGGATGGACCGTCGTGCTGCTCCGCATCCTCTGCTAGGGTGGGCTGTCGGTTTCAGCGTTTTACTGCGTATGTCTGTGTCTGTGTTGAGTTGGGGGTAAGAAGCTGGCCACATCCTCTTGTTGACGTCGACAGTGCCGGTTGTTGCTTCTACTGCTGCTGCCGCTGCTGCAGCTGACCAACCCTCATCATCACGGGAGCAAACATGAAGCTCCGACAAGACAAGACTTTAGTCGTCGTCGTCGTCGTCGTCGTCGACGACGACGTTCGACAACGACGACAACGACGATGGCCTCGAGTACAACGCACGAGGTACGAGGACAATAACAAGGTCGGCCATGATTACCGCCAGGACGACGTCCACGACAGCGATAGCGACAGCAGCGCCTTGCCATCGTCGTCGTCACCACCGTTACCCCCGCTGGTGGCGCCACCCCCCCTACCAAAACCCCCTACCACCCACTCACAACGACGTCGGCCGCCGTCGGTGCGGCGATGGCGGCTTGCTCCCGTGGTGAGTAGACGTCTGGCCCAGGTTATCCTCGTTATCCTCATCATCGTCATCATCATCTGGTGGTGATGGTCAAAGGAAGGCTCGAGAGGGGAGGACGGGAAGATTGGGGCAAGGATGGGGGGAGGGGGAGATTGGGGCAAGGATGGGGGGAGGACGGGGAGATTGGGGCAAGGATAGGGAGGAGGCTCTGTCGTCCGTCCAGATGGCAGTTGCCCGGAGACTGCCAGTTGGCCGGCTGTATACTGGTGGACAACGTGCAGCCGTCCAGAGGCGGAGACGACGCCCGGCGACGGCCGTAACGGTGAAGGTGGATGTAGCTTGCGCACACTGTACGCCGGACATCGTGACAGAGGCAGGGGAAACTGATTGCGAGACGAGCAGCTTCGAAGAAAGTAAGAGAGGGGGCAAGCTGGAAAGAAGGAATAACGAGAGCGGGCGTAAATACGCAGACCGCAGACAGATGACCCCGACAGCCACCCACTCACCCACCTACCTTGCTAGCTAGCTAGCTAGCGAGTCACCAGTGCCACCCTCCCTGCTTTACAGACTGGCGTGATATGAAGTACAGCCCGGCCCTGGACTCGCGACTTTGCGCTAGCACCGTTTATTAATTGCTGCTACTGGTCCCGCTGCTGCTGCTTCTGCTGCTGTAGCTGAGCTGGTTCCGTTGTTGCCGAGGGCTGTTCAGGGCTGCATTGTCTGTCCAGGCGATAGATTAGTCCTCAACGAGGACCACGACGATACGCGAGACCTAGCCAGTTTCTTCCATTTGCTACCAGTGCCCACGCTCATGCCCTTATAGCTGGGCAACAGCAATATTCTCGATGCCTATCTTGACGGTTCGGGACAACGGGCCGTACTTATGCTTAACCTGGTTATATTATACGGGTAGATGTGTTAAACATATATATATATATATATATATATATATATATATATATATATATATATATATATATATATATATGTATATATATGAGAGGGCGCACTGGCAAGTTCCCGTATTTTAAAACCACTAAGGTATTCTGGCTTGTTTGATTAGAAGTGCTATATACAGGTCAAATTTTGCAATTGGTGGCGGCGTTTTTTGTTTGCATTTGGTTCATCGAAGTAACAAGGTGTTAATGATGTTTAGGGAGTCGAAAATGGAAAAGCAACTAATATGCAATTAAAACCGAACAACATGTTTTAAAATGGTGAAAATATTATGAATTGCATTTGGTCCCCGTTCGGCAAGGCCTTTGAAGTTATTAATAGAAGAAAACGTTGAAATGTTAAGAGAAATCACCTTCCACGACTTTTTGGAAGGTCTGGTTCTGCGGTCTATAGGAAATACTACCGCAAAATGTTAAGAATCTTGCGCGAGAACCTCAGATGCAACAGACCTAAATTCTGGCGAAATAACTATTGGATCCTCTGTCACGACAACGCACCGGCGCACACAGCATTACTGATTTCGAACCATTTAATGAACAAAAAATCGATTTCTATATTTCCGGAACTTCCCTATTCGCCGGACCTAGTTCCGTGTGACTCTTTCCTGTTCCCGCGGATAAAACAAATTGCAAGGACAGCGATTGGAGACTAGGATTAAACATTTTTTAAGAGGTTGTCTTTAATTCTAGCCTATCCTCCGCCCCATACGGGCTTGGAACTTACCGTGAGGCATATCTTCAATGCACCAAGGGCCGGACATGTTAAGATATCTAGGGTTTCCCCAACAGTCAGTATGGCAGCATATCGCTGATTTCTATCGGTATGTGGTATACCATCTATTCTCAACTGGCGATACCCCGATAGATGACAACCATGACTAGCGCTCTATTCCCCCAGACCATGCCTCCCCATATCGTTTAAATACTACGAATAAGATAAACAAAAATTCACAGGAGCAACTTATCTAGATTCCGAACGACACACTTTGAAAACATTTTTAGAGAGAGAGAAAGAATGCGGCACAAATGCATTGCAGCGAGCGGGAGCATGTTTGAAGGGGAAGACGAATACTTTGGAAAATTGAATAAGCAATATTTCTTAGTGAATGTTTATTAGAATGTTTTGATCCACTCTCGTATATACATATGTCATATTTATTTTGTTCATACTGAGTATGCATTTATAACATGTATACATATACTGTTGCTTGTTTAACCTTATTTTGCTTATAATGGTACTTACTGTACGCGGCATCTAAACCTCAATTAAAAAATTCTCAATAGCCTGTGCACAGCCTGACGTTAGGCACACAAAGCGGCTCATTACTCGGATTGACAAGCAAAAAAACACTTGCCTCATGTACATTGCGAAACATCTTTCAAGCCGACCAAGTTTGCCCGAATGAGGTGTCCCCATACTCTGTCAAGACCATATATCAGCCTTAGAATAATCTTGAGGTAGATGAGTGCCACTGCTGTCGGGACGGACAGTAGTTGGACGCCGCAAACCCCTCTAAAAAAAGAGTAATTAAAGCTGTGCGCACTGTCTTGACGATGTGCGCAGTAAGGGTCATCTCATTATAATAACGACGAAACCCCAGATACCGGAAGGAGTTGACAAATTCCAGCGATTGGCCGCCCTATATATATATATATATATATATATATATATGGTCGCCGGAGGTCATAAAACAAAAGACAATACGTTGAATCATAACCACACACATCGTCACAATAAAATTACATTGGAGTGTGCCCTTCTCCATTTCTGCTAGACCAAACGAACCTATAGTAGACCACTGGAAGTGGTCAGTATGCTCGGGGGACTCAGGAAGAATGACTGTTCTTGCCGTTGTAACTGGCTCACATGATTAGCCTCGCATTCCCTTCTGAATGGCCCGGCCCGATTGCTGGTCAAAGGTGACAACGTGGCTTTTATTGATGTTCTCTATTAGCGAGCGGCGAGCACACGGCCAACAATGAGCTGCTGCCAGAGTGTGTATTGCGCTTTCCGACATCGTAGTCCGATAAATGGTCGCTTTCCGTTTGGCTCTCACAGTTTCACTGAGCTCGGCTAGACAAGTGGGACTGGAAGCGAAAGCAAAAATGTTCTTCTCTGCGGAACAAACCCGGCGCGTGGCCGTCGTTGTTCATTGTCATCGAAAGATCAACAGCGGAAAATTTGAATCACGAAGCACGTCGCCATCGGCGACGACGACAATGAGCGTCGTCGTGGTGGTCGTGGTGGCGGCGGTAGTGGCGTAAAGGAACTAGCTGTCAAAGTGTTCAAGTAGTGTCCGTGTTTTACAACAAAAGGATGTTGGAAAAGACCTGCCGGACGAGAAAACGAGGAGATCCTAAGTATTGAGCTCGCAAAAGTGCGCGCGCGCGCGCGCGAGAGAGAGAGAGAGAAAGAATTGGGCGAATCCTGCGTGCAACCGCACCACCGAGAGCGGGGCAGAAAGATTCCCAGTAGAAGATAAGTGTATGGTAGATACGCACGGATCCCCACAACGGCGAGATTGGAAAGTTGAGCAAAAACAGGACTTCCTAACTTAGAAAGGCGACACGGTGCAAACAGTTTGAGAAAGAGAGATAGAGAGAGACGGCAGAAATCTTGAGTGGAAAACCTTGAGCGGGAGAGAACTCGGAAGAAAGGAAAGATGTTCAGCGTAGGCAACGACCGACAACACACACACACACACATACCCGAGTAGCAGAGAACAGCAGAAGCAAACAAAGATAGCGAAAAGAAAGCGAGCAACAGAAAGAGAGAGAGAGAAAGGAATAGGGATAGAAAGAGATAGAAAGGCATAGAGACACAGTGAGAGGAACGGGAAAAGCAGCAAAGGCGCTCGAATGTGGCTCGAAGGAGCAGCAGCAGCCGTAGCGGTATCGCATGCCCAAAGTAGTCCTGTTGTTTTGATTGAGCTTAAGCTTTTCCGCTGGTTAGCCTCGATAGAATAGCAGAATAACATGATTACCTACTTTCGGATGGTTGGCTGTTCAATGTGTTGCGGCGATGAGAGCGGGGATGAAGCACTGACGGGCGGACGGACGGACGAACGGACAGACGGGGGGTGCGGGCGGCCGTCTGGGGGGTTCGCTGGTTAGTCTTCGGCTGGTTGGCTGGCTGGCTGGGTGTCTCCTGCTCCTGTGGGCTGTGGCTGTCTACTGCGGCGACTACGACTCAGTGAATGAGCGCTCGCGAGCGACCGAGCCACTCAGCCAGCCCGCGAGGGATGAACGAGCGTCTACTAGCCCGGGCACCTTCAAACTAAGCCCACTCGCGCTTGACGATCGGCGCCGCGTCGGGTCGCGGAGTCGTTAGGAACTTTAAATCCGCGGGGGGGGGGGGGGGCTTTGTGGCTCGTTTTGAGATTAGGCGCTGCTTGCAGCAAACGCGCCACCGCCCCCCGTGCATTTGCTAATTTTTCGTTCTTTTACGAAGCGCGGACGGGACGTTTACAGCAGAGCCAGCCTATGGCGGTGGCGACGGCACACGTGCCTGAATACGCCGTCGTCGTTGCCGCCGTTCAACGCAACTAGAGCGCGCGCTCGTCCTGCGAGCGTTAATGTTGTTGTTGTTGTCGTAGTCGTGGTTGTTTATGGTGGTGGTACTGCTACTGCTGCTGCAAGCGATTGGGACTCAGAGTCAGAAATAGGCTCAGAGTCAGAGATAGGCAATGCGCAGCAACTGGTTCTTGTTGGCTATGTCATCTATATGAAACGAACGTGCACCGTGACGACTGTATGATGCGCGGTCAGGTATGCATGCGTGCAGGTTTACTTTGAGTATTGACTTTAATTAGGTTCGTCTACTCACCTGTATCTAAGGGTACGCGGGGATGGATAAAGCACGGCTGCATGATATGACTTGTCGAACTAGTGAAAGGGCACCGTTTAGGACGGCGATCTGCGAACTAAGCGATTCGGATTGGATTGTGTTAGTACAATCGGTAAGTGAGGCTGTGAGGTTTACACATTTTCATGCACGAGATATGCTTTTCAACAACTGAAATATTTCTATACTATAAATTCAAATTAACTAAATAGGAGAAATCCAGCACAACAACAGCACCTACGCTATTAGTCGCACTCAAAGGCAATTGAAAGGCAGGCACACGTGTGCGCGTTCGGGCAGGATCATTGTTTGTTATCGTATATCAAGTTTCACTCGAGAGTACAGGACATCAGTATATAGATTTCTGCTGTCCTGTCTAAACGTCGTACGTTAACTGCGGCCTTGTCGACTTTGTCCCCGAAAACCTGCTATTGTTCTCCCTGTTATGACGCCACCTGTTCGCTCTGGCGAGTTCGTTTGCGAACGTCCAACGAAAGCTCGCTCCCTTTAGCCTATTGCATTGCCTACTGGCCTTCGAACGCATTTCAATTCTGCGTTGCTCATGCGTTATGATGAGCGTGGTCCGCTTCATTTCATTTTCAGACGTCGCGCATGGCTGGAGAACGTTAGCGGGCTCTCGACGAGCAGGTCTGGTAATTCAAGTGTGATCAACTGTGTAACTTGCCCCGAGGGCATAGCCTCGACGGACGGCTCACTATCACTCCTCCTCTGGGAGATATGGAAATACAATAGCTTGCTCGGGAGATGATCGTCTATCGGAAAATTATAGGGGGGCGAAAAACACCACTGACCAGTGACATGAATGACTTTTGTTCGACCCTGTCATCAGTTTTGCTGCTGCTGCTGCTGCCGCCACGACCGTCACCGCAAATGGAAGACGATCGGTGCTGTTGACGGTCAGAGCCGGCTCAATGGGCAGGCCAGCCAGCCAGGTCTGAGCTCCCCATTGCCCACGACCAAGATTGGGGTGTGGCGTATGGGAACTTCATCGTCCACCCAGGGCGTGGCCCCAGAGAGACTGCTGTACGTATTGCCTACGGGACGGGACTAATACTTCGAGTGAGTAGCGCAACGCCGGTCGATTGTCTCCCTCCCGTCCCCTGCCCGCGTACTGCAGCAGCTTCTGCTCGCCACACGTCTGTCGTCTGTGGGCATGCGGTACGCCGAGCTGAGTGGAGCAGGTAGCCCAAGTCTTCGGCGCGCGCCAGCCAACCTAGCTAAGCGCCAACCCTATAGATGATGGCTGATACACAAGAAGGGGTTGTGGGATTGTGGCGAAGAAGGGGCAGAAACGTACAAAGTATGTGGCACTGGGCGGGAGTAGATCCAGGCAGGCAGGCAGCATGAGGTGGAAGGAATAGTGGATCTGCGTGGCCCACAGCTTTGTTTTCAGCCCTACAGATAGCTGAGTAAGTGAGCAAGCGAGCGAGCAAGCGAGTGACTTCGTCGCCGTGTTGTTGTTGTTGTAGCCACGTTTGGCCACACCTCCTCGGTCGGGTCGGCTGCCGAGGATGCGCTTGATAGCCGCCCTCAACGGAACGACAGGCAGCCTTCGCGGCTCATTGGCGAAAGGAACTCGGCGGCAAGCAGGCTTCTGGATGAGCGAGTAGCAGACGATGACGACGACGACAACGACGATGACAAGCGATGCCAAGCGACAACGCAGCGGGCCAAAGATATCTAGCTGTCGCCGATTGGCAAGAGTTGTTGATCCTTTGTTTATCCCTTGCACCAATCCACCAGGACCACCACTACCACCATCACCACTATCGCTACAACGACGTCGATTATGAAGACGAGGGCAACGACAGTGACAATGGCAACAACAACAACGACAACAGTAAAAACGACAACAACAACACCAGCAACAACAACAATAACAACGACGACAACAACAACAACAACAATACCAACAACAACAAAAACAACAAGGGCCATCACCGCCAGCACCGCTATTATCGCCCGCCATGACTACAGCTACTATATCGGCGTTATAGCGACCGAATAGATGCTTAGTGGCAGGCAGTATCTCGAGCGATACGATAGTCAGATAGATAGGCAGACGGTGTTAGCGGACACTAGCCTTGCTGCGCCACTTCTCTTCTTGACACAAGCCCAACCAGCAAAGACAGTGGCTGCTACAGGGTGGTTTGCCACCGAGGCAAGCTTTCTGGGTTGTTTGCCAGCTTTGCTTTATGGCACCGCCCCTCGGCGTCCCTCTCCGGGCAATAAATAAGCCACTTGGATTAAGATATATACCGATGCAAGCCGGCTGTTTCTATACCCGCTTTCCCTCCCTTTTCTTGCTCCTCTCATGCCCTATTGCTTTGTCTCTCTCTCTCCCCCTCTCTCGCTTGCAGGCGCGCTGTTTCTAACCGAAGCTAGTTCATTCGTCGCCGTCTTATTGCCTCGTTGTATACACGCACGTATATGTGCGACGCACACATTAATATATATATATATATATATACATAAATATATATATATATATATATATATACATAAATATATATATATATATATATATATATATATATATATATATATATAGCCGAACGTTAATGCGAGTGGTGACAGCCCTAGTTCATATGAGCAACCAACTCTTTGATGACCAGAGTACAAATCGATGCCGGACAACGAGTGCTGCTGCGGCTAATAATACGCTAGTTATTACGACAATCATTGGGATACAGGGTTTTTACAGGTTAGGCCTTGACGACAACCGTCCGACGGCAATGCATAGCCTACACTTGATTAATCAGAACGTTTATGGTGGAGATTGCACGCCAAAGAACAGACAAAACAGTTTGGCAAACATTGACGCAGTAAACGTGTCTACATCACGACGGTCCACGAGCGAAACGTAGAAACTAACCGTAGCGCGCAGAGTGAGTAGCCTATATCATTTTGTGCATATTTGTACGTCCTGACGATGGAAAAATGTGACGGATTGACCGATTCGAGCTACGGTATTTTAAAGTCGATGCAGTTACTAACAAAGTTTAATAAAGCATGGGTCTGATCAGCCAATTGTGGGGTAGCGCTTGCACATATGGGCGCGTAAATGAGTGCAGTTGCCAGATTTGCACGTTCAAGTCTACACTAGATTAGGAAGTTCTGCTGCTGCTGCTTGCTACGATGCGTTGTTAAGGCTTGCTCTATTAGCAACATTTTCATGATTTCTAAACCATGCGGAACAAGCTCAACAATTGCGTTTAGACAATGGCTGGTCTAACTGCGTAGCTGGTGGCGTGACGCGGGCTTCTTGCTATATTTTAGCCTAGTAACGCACGACTGACTGTGCTACACTATCGTGACTACCATTGGTAATGAACGAACTAACTCACTAACGATGGTGTCTTTATACGAATCGTTTACAGGTAAGCTGGAAAGCAGGATGGGAGGATCTCTTCCACGTGACGAGGACACGTTGTACCTGCCGAGGTTACGAGTCAGCATGTCGCTGCGCAGGACGCAAGCCGAAGGTCGTAGAATACGCAATACTACGTACTCGATGTTTCAGGAGGCCAACAATTAGCAACTCGTTACGCTGTCATTGTCGTCACGGTCAGCGATTAGACTGTGATTAGCCCAGTCAACCACTTAGATAGACAACGAGATGGACGCGAGATACAAAACAGGGAGACGCAGTCAGGACAAGCGCGACGTTGCTTTCACGTGCGTCGTTGCTTCGCTCCGACGAAGATGAAAACTTAACCAGCAAGCAGTTGTTGTTGTTGGTATTGTTGTTGTTTTTGTTGCTGCTGTTGCTGTGGTTCAAGCTACGTTGCCGCTGAATGATGACCACTACTAACTAACAAACCGCCCGAAAAGCGACGCTAAACTGTAGTTAGGATCCACGGAATCGATAGAGCAACAGAAGCAGATCAAGTGCATCATTGTTGTTGCCGGCATTTTCGTAGCCGTTTGTTCGAGCCGAAGTAGCCAGTGTTCGACGATAGCGTGTTCAACGACTATCTGGTTACTTGCAGAAGTCGGCCAGCCGCAGGCCGGCGAAGGCAATCTATTTCCATTACTCTTCCATATAGATACAGCATGGCGGATCGGTGAGCGCTGGGGAGGTAGAGATGGGGACTGTATAAGAGGAGGGCCCCTGGTGGGTAACTGAGGGCTATTTGGGAATAACTAAGAGAGCCGCATGTCGGCAAGGAACGGTTGGAAGGCACGCGCTTGCTGCTGCTGCTGCGGACTCAGTCCTAGTAGTTCTCTAGTCGATGCCGTATATTGCTGCCGCTGTGGCAGGAGACTGGCCGCCATGCCCTCTAAGTCTCTAAGGAATCCTTGGTCTCTAGGGTACAGAAACGCGATCGTTCTGCGTTCTACTCTCCAGCGTGACGTACTAGTTTGACGCAGAGACCGCATTTGGCTGCCGCCTGCGACGAGGGTTGAGATGCCGTCACTATTGAGTTGGCAGTCTCGAGTAAAAGTCTAGACCAGGGATCTACGGGGTGCGTCGTGGGAGTGCTTCTGAGCAAGGCGACAGGGGACATAGTGGCAGCGATGAAAGATGATTAGATGCTGAGAACACACTACACAATAGCTTTAAGAAAAACTGGCACACCATGAGGTAGAATATCGGTGCTTGCAATATGCTTGCTGCACGTTGTACTACTTACAATGACTAAGCGTATGTATGTGCATAAACATGCCTGGTATATCTGCTAGCTGCTTCAAGTGGGGCTAATTTTTGTTACGGATGTTTCAATTAAACTCAAGCGGATTTTAGTATGCGTTACTTATACACATGCATATATGCTCATCATCTTCAAAAATTATGTATACTTGCTATGTGTAATCTCCAGCTGCATGTAGAAAATGCGCGCGAGAGAAAGACGGGAAAATGTATAAAGATTTTTTCTGCAACCGACTGCAAACTGCTGTATTCATTTTGTGCCGGCAACAGATGGTCGGCAACAGAGCCCTTACCCTTAGGTAAGGGCATCAAACGGTGGTCTTACAGAGAGACTGCAGTGGTCTATCTGCCCTTTCCATTATAAAGCACTCTGATCGTTAGGTCGGCTCTAATTTGCTAGGTGACTCAATTTAAAGTGTTTGAAGTTGTCCCGCGGGACACAGACCTTGGTGGGGCCTGGCACACCGTCTCGACGCTTACCCAGTCGTTGCGGGGAGAATTTCACCTAAAACACGCCTCGTCTTAAGCGCCCCGCCGACGATGCCGCCCCACCGTTAGCCTGCTCATACAGGTCTCGCGTACACAGCCAACCGGCCGGTAATTGCAACCCACACTCAATTAATCACTTTGCGAATATAGATCAAAGAAAATGGCTCATCTGGCGCGCTGTCACATGTCCTCTGACCCGTCTCCCTCGACCTGGCATTCGCTCTCAGAGTTGCAAGATTTTCGAGTTTGGTGTCGTTTTGCTATAGGCCGGCGATCTACGCCCACGGTAGACAATCGGATTCTTTCAGTCGAGCCACTCTTGACTCGTTGGTGACTTTGGGTGAGCCGACTAGAAGCGCTGTGTCGATGGAGTAGCGCAAGCAGCAGCTTGAGTCAAGAGACTAAGTAGGTGGTGAATATGCTAAGGTTGAAGGAGAAGGTACTTATTCACGCATTGTGTTTTGCCGGAAAAACGGATAGAGAAGAGGGAGAGGAATCTTTCTCTCTCTTTTTCTCACGGTTACGCTGTACTAGTTGCGAACGAAAACTCGGTTCGAGTTTGACGGTGAAATGTCCCGCTGCGATCCACTCGTCTGAGCGGGTTGCCTCGTTGCTAGGAAGCCGCGCTGGCTCTTGACTAATGCTGGCGACTCCTTCGGGCCGTTCTCCAGGACTCAGCAGGAGCCTGACTGACGTGCTAGCTGACTGGATGTTGACTGCTGTTACTGGTACCATATATATATATATATATCCCGGGACGCACTAGGACCAGTGTCCACAATGGCGGCCCTGCCGTCGGATGGTGGTCTACAACGTCGCTTATCTCGGATCGGGTCTAATGAGTTTTTAGAGGCTGCCCGAACTACTGGCCAGATATCTGGCTCACTAGATATCAGGCTATAACCAATCTATTATGAAGATGGAATATCGCACGAGCAGGCGGCTACCGACAGCTACGAAGGGTAACCGCCAACCACGCGTTCTATGTACGCTGCGTGATGGGTATAGCGGACGGTCAGGCGTTCCATCGCGTGGTCAGCGCGTCTGTTGCTAGTGTCCTCTAGCAACAGACGCGCTCTTGCTAGAGGATTCGCCCTTCCCGGTCGATGCTACATGCCTAATTTCGCTTATAGCCGCTGTAAGGCCGGCGAACAGTTGTGTTGTTGTTCGTAGGCCATCTCAGCATCAGTGTCATAGCATCCGGCCCACCTCTGCTTGCAGTCGAAAGATCGGTGGCGCCAGTGGACTGACTACGTAACTCGGTTAGAGCGGATTGATAACTTGGTCGAAAAATGCTGCTGCTTTTCGTCTTATGGTCGGAGTAGCGGCGAACGTTCGAACAGCCGCAGCAGCAGCAGCAACAACAGACGCAGCAGGTTGAGTTATGGAAGCTGTCCTGGCTGGGTTCGTTCCTTGATCACAGTGCTGTTGTTTAAGCTTACGTTGTGTCCTTTTGGTGTACCTTTGTTGTTCAATACTCGTCAAAAGATTAGTCGAGTCGAGGGGTGATGATCAGCTCTTTGGCGTAATTTGGTAATGATATTATATGTGTGTGTGTGTGTTCAGGTATATGCCCCCCCCCCCAAATGATGCAAGTGTAGACGGCAAAAGGCTTATGGACCGACAGAGCGTACGTCGCACTCAATGGGAGAGACTAAAGAGACAGGTACATATAACTCCATTATATCATCTATTTAGCGTTACACGGCGAATAAAAAGCGGCTGTCCGTTCAATTTCATCATCGACTACTCCTTGCGTTAGGTAACGTGTAGCACTTTGCTTTTGGGCTACTTCTTGCCTACGCACATATATATATATATATATATATATATATATATGCGAATTTGAAATTCATTGATGGAAGATGTGGCCGCATTGCAGCCGTCGATCCACAACGACGAACGATGAAAAACTGAGTGGTATTCGTAATTCCTGGTATTTGCTTCATGACAGCAAGCTATATAGGCGGTTGGCCAGCAGACGACCAGCTATGCTCATGGGCTTTGCCAGTCCTTTCTTGGTTCGGCAGCTTGACGGGCCGAGTTGTAGCTGCACCTTTGGCGTAAACTCTTGCTGCTGCTGTTGCTGCTGCCCTGGCCCCGGTCCCGGGTTTGCTCTCAATCGTCGGCTCCTCGGCGGCTCTATCCCGCTCCTCCCGGGCGCTCTTCCAGCCAAAAGGGCACCGTACCATCAGACATCGATGAGCGAGCGGTAAGGCGGCTGGCTAGAGGAAGCGACGAGCGCGAACGTGGTGGTGGTGGTGGTGGACATGTTATTACTTCCGAACATCGGCCCGTCTGTCCGTCCAACGGCCAGCACGAACCGGCCGTCCCGATCCGGCTATGCAGGCAGGCAGGCGGGTGGCCATCGACAGGAAGTCCTCGGACGGTTACTCCCCTCCGGCGTATGACCGGCGCTCTGCAATCGAGGACCAACAGCAGCAGCAGCATCGGCGACGGCATCGGCGTCCCCTGTTACGGAGACAGGGCGGGGTGGGGGGTGGAGGTATGGGGCTCGCGAGGGGAGGTTTGTGCCCTTTCCTCGTACGCCCCCACTCCTCCCCAGACAACAGTAGACGACACCAGCAAAGTAACGCGCTTGTTTGGGCGTTCATGGCGACGCCCATGTCCACGTTGCCGCCGCCGCCGGAGGGAAGTTTGCCTCTGGATCTGGATTTACGACTTACGGGGAGAGGTTTGGGGGTACGGTGGGATACGGGAAAGGAGGGGGTGCATGAGCGAAATGAGACGGGCCTGCAACGAGCCAAAGCTCAAGCTCAAGCCAGTCACTCGGTTCGGTCGGTCAGCCACTCTCTCGCTTAATGTTAGCCATTCTGTCGGAGGAAAAAGTACCGGCAAAGCTTTCGTTCGTGCATTTTATGGGATGGCTGTCTGTGGTAGCTCGTAGCGCTGGCTAGCGAGTTAGACTAAGCGCGTGTTCCTATCGCTGTGCCAATGCCTGAGGATTTTATCGCGAGCTGTATATGCTGCAGCACACGCGGCCAGCATTACCATCATCGTCAACATCATCGCCATCAGTATTACCATCAGCAGCAGCGGCACCAGCTACAACAGCAGCGACAATATCATCTCGCCATAGCGAGCGCTTAACAGCGTGAGTTGGCCACGGTGTTCTGATGACTTTTGTTCTAGCCCATTCGCACTTCAGCTTGAAGGCACACGCGTTCCGAAATTAGTACCTGCTGAATCACAGCGATCCAATCGTGCTGGTCGCTTTACACTAATTTGCCGCAGGACCAGTGAGCGGGACGTCATCATGGACGCCTGGTAAAAACGACATAGAGTCGTTACTGCTGTCAACCGTGGTTCGATGATTGTGTAAGTAGGTTTGCTCCCCTTCTTGAATTCTGCTGCCATTGACAGACAGTAGATAACGGAACAGGTTGTCAACATACCTTGGCTACCGTACCGAGGAAGCGTGCGCGGAAGACTAGATCCTGTCTTGTCGCTAGCAGTATCTGTCGATGAGACCGTCCCCATCCATTCGTCTGTCCGGCCGATCCACGTGCTCGCCGAGACTCGGCTCCGGCTGCGAAAGCAATAGAACCTAGGCCTTCTGCTGCTATCTGCCCACCGTCTTTGGGATTACACGGGAGCCTACCCTTCTTCGTTTGTTGGGAGCATGTGACGATGCGGTCGGTGAGCCTGCAAGTATGGGAGCTTACTGCCGCTACTTGGGTGCTGACGGGTGATCCGCCACTGATCTCAACCTAGCGTGTCCGGAGGACGAGTGGGATACGAACGGGAAGCTCTGCGAATACTGCATGTAGGGATATATCCGGCGAAGCTCCATTGTGGTAGAGTGCGTGCAGTCTGTTAATGTAGCCCTGAAGAGGTCCTACATGGACAAACACGCACACACGCACGCATGCAGAGATATAGATAGATAGCCATACAGACAGGTAGGTGCAGACATCCAAGTATTCAACAGTTATGCGAAGCGGGCGAATAAACCGAACCAATTTGTTTCTGTCACTATTCAGCTGCTTTTTAATTCAGTAATATCATGGAAAGCTGTACGGTCATACCTACACCAATCAGCAGTGGTTGTAGTGAGGCACGTGCAATGACTAAATATTAAAAGTAAATGTATATTCGTTTCGTGCCCTCACATAGAAATAGGCATGTGAGTTTTCTAATAGTGACAAAAAAAACAATTGTTATTGCTGGCTACTCATCACTCAGGTGTTGTCTAGATCGACACAATACCTGACTAAGACCTCCCCCGATAACGGAGGCACGTTTCGTCAACCCGCTAAGCACTAGTGGGAACGTCGTAGTGAAGGTAGGCGTAGTAGTCATCATATGTGCCGGGCCTGCCGCAGGGCCCGCATCTCCCAAGAACGAGGGCCGCCTGAAACGTAATCAGGGCTGGGAAGAGCGACGTCTGTCAGCCATAGGAACGGCCGGGCCCCGATGATGGGCGCCGGCCGAGACGGACAACAAGCAAACATCGACCAACCTGTGGCGACCGGTGAAAGAACGCGAGAGAGCC
The DNA here is from genome assembly GCA_003439945.1 of Dermanyssus gallinae. Classification (NCBI taxonomy): domain Eukaryota; kingdom Metazoa; phylum Arthropoda; class Arachnida; order Mesostigmata; family Dermanyssidae; genus Dermanyssus; species Dermanyssus gallinae. The sequence goes on along the minus strand of QVRM01004946.1, from coordinate 190,911 downwards.
GACATCTCTCGCGGCGTGTGTGGCGGGCGGCGGACGGGCGCAGGTTGGGGGGTCATCTCCCAGATACCACGCCATACATATGTTGCTCGCTCGAGCGACTTCTACTAATACTGCCACCACTACTACTTACTACTGCTGCCGCCACTAGCGCAGAGAGGTAGGGGTGGCGTAAGGGGCGCATCGCGTTGTGCTACTTCTGCTGCTCGAGGCTACTTCTGCTGCAGTGTTTCTTGTCTCTCTGCTTTATGACACAGAGCGTGGGGCGGCGCTCCTCTGTGGGGAGGTTTCGATGCCCCGAGGGACTTCTGGCGAGAGGCTCGCTCTGGCGGGTCGTCGGCAGTGGTTGAGAGTGTGCCCCACGTACCTACAGACAACGACAACAGATCGCGGTAGAGAGACACAATAAGAGGGAGAGAATAGAAAGAGAGAAGGAGAGGGAGAGAGCGAGAGAGACGAATGTACAAACGCATGAACGATTTGGAGGGGGGAGAGACGCACGGTCGAAAAGTGGACAGGCAGGCAGACAGATGCGTGAACACGGAGACGACGGAACAGAAGTAGAAGGAAGATAGATACTCCGAGCGGCGGAAATAGCGGCGAATAAACAACTTTGTCATCGGCTCTGATTGGATTTGGCCACTTGGGCCAGTGGTGGTAGTAGGGTAGCCGCGGCTGACCGACTGTCACGGGGGGGGGGGGGGGGGGGGGGGGTGGGGTGCTGTGTCTTTTGTGCCGCCCTTAGCATCCATATGCTTGCCGACTGGCTGACTCGACGAGCTACTGGTGGGGCAGCTGTTGTTGCTGCTGCTGCTGCTGTTGTTGTTGCTGCTGCTGTTGTTGTTAGTTGTTAGTCGAGGGTTAGGTTAGCAACTATAGTAGTTCTACTTGTAGTAGTATTAATAGTATGTAGTTGAAGGCAGCCCAATCTCATCCTTCCTACAGAAGGTTAGCGACGTTCTGAAAGGGTTGCATCCCATGTGGATCCCCCCCTCACTCTTGAGCGCGCTGGCCTCTGGCGGCCAATTAAAACGTCCTCGTTGTTGACGACGACGACGACAAATAAATAAATACACACAACAGCGTCCAGTTGCAACAGCGCACTGTTTATGCTCGCCTCGGCGTCCCCCTTTCGGTTTTCATCAACTGGTAGGCCAACGAGTCATGCAAATGACGCGCTGCCTCCTAGCAACCGAACCAGTGAGCGTGCGATGTCTCCGTTCTCGCCCGAGGTGGTGGTAGTCAACCTTTCTGTCGATGATATTGTTCATCTAGATGTGCATTCTACGTTGATTGTACTTATTATCAAACTGTCCTACAAATGCACATCAAATTAAACGGGCCGTTATATATATATATATATATATATATAGTGTGTTGTAAAATATGTTTACCGAATTGCGATTTTCTTTGCTGCTATTACGTTGAGCAGGTGAGCAGGATTAATTGCGTTTACCGAATTGCATTTTTCAACTTAATTACGGGTCTCAATTTACGCTAATTAGATTACGTATTTCTGTTGTGGCCTTTGTCGATCGTGTATTTCTGTGCTGGCCTTCAAACCGCATGGGGACCTTCAATTAGCCAGGAGCGCTTTTCTGCTAGTATGTATATGTCATTAGGTGGCTATTGAATGATGGTCATTAGTGTGTGGCAATTGTTCTTTCATCATCTCTCTTTCGCACATTGCACAAGAAGGTTGTCTTCGAACGAATACGTCCAGGTGGCCAGGATGCCACCTGGACGTTCGTCGTTCGAAGTTGGAGTTGAAGAAGTTTTGACTTCGTCTTTATTTGTATAGCACACCTAGGGTCCTACTGAACGCTCAAATGTTTACTTGACGGCACCGTTACGTCCTTCACAGTTGGGACATCACTATAGCGTTTGCTCGAAAACGATGTAATAATCTGCTTCTCGGCATTCGCCATCTTTTTTTTGCATAGATTAGAGTGGAGTCTTACTCGCTTCAAGGTCAGAGGGTTGGCATACCTCGAATCTGGCAATCTTTGATTGAGCCCAAGCCCTAGGCCAAGACAGAGCAAAAAGCGTTTACTACGGCTGTGAGCTTCTTTCATATCTTCCCTTCATTGTATGCTGGATATACTGAAGAGCCTTGCAAATCTCCCAAACGTAAATGGATTTGAAATGAGATTTTCGTTTTGAAATGTCACCGAAGGCAGCATGCACGTACATAAACAATTTGTCCTGATAGCTGGTGAATCTTCGTGTGCGCTGGCATGGCAGTTTTCAGCCATGCACCGTTCAAATAGTGCAACGTGAGACTATATATATACAAATATATGTATATATATACGAATACATGTGAATACATGTAAGCTGTAGTTTATTTGCAACTAGTAGAAAACCATTTCATTGTCATGGCCTTGGTAGTCTGAACATAGAATCACGCGCATCTATCTAGGTACACGTACATGGACGAGCCTTGATTTGTGTACAACGTACCAATACTAAGGGCTACCACTACTCTCCCTTTGCTTGGGCAGTTTTTGGCGATTGTTCACATCCTGTTACTACTTGTCTATAGGACAAGCAATATGATAACAGAATGCTGCTCATCTCATTGCCGTGTCAGCGGAACGGTGTGGCGAAAAGTCAACGCAAGGCCTGCCGCAGGAACCAGCTTCTCATTCGGCCAGTGGCAGTCGTTGCGGTAAGATTAGTGATTGTTGTTGTCGTTGTTGTTGTTGTTGTCGTTGTTGTTGTTATTGTTATTGTTAGTGTTGTTGTTGTTGTTGCTGCTGGACCCGTCGTCGTTGGTGATCTCGCTGTTGCTGCTATTGTTGTCGTTGGTACTGTTGACGAGGTTATAGCTGTATCTGTAAGAGTATCATCACTTCTATTAGCTATGACGGATGGTCGAAACCACGTGAAACCGCTGGGTTTGTCGGCCGTCCGTCTTGTCCCGACAATTTGGAAACGTGCGTCTAGCGCGGGTCTTTCCGGCCCGCCTGCCCTTACCGGCACGCTGACGGATACCAGGAAGATACTCGCTCATCTCTTCCCTGCTCTGAACGAGCGCGATATGTATATATATATATATATATATATACACACACACGTAAACATAGAGAAGCAGAAGATCCATGTAGATCCATTCGATGGACAGTCGGCCTGTTATCTCTTCTCTATTCTCGATTTGCTCTTATCATTATTCTGTTGCGCTTCATCCATTTGCTCGGTCGTTCTGTACCTTTGTATTTCTCTCTCTCTCCCCCTCTCTTTACCTGCACCTCGTTTTTACTTTATCTACTCTCTCTCTCTCTCACTAATAATATATGTGTATATATCCTGCAATTCCTCCCAGACTCTTTCTCCCTCTCTCTCTCTCTCACTCTCACTCTGTCTTCCTCCCGCGTCTCGCGCTGGGGCAGAAGGGAGACCGGGGAAGAGAGGCAGTCTGTCTGTCTGTTCGATGGCATAGCGGATCCGGTGGCCGACTGCCTCACGCTTACCTCCTGGCATTTGTCAGTCGTTCGTCGGTCGGCGCAGTTCTACGTAGCAGCTCCAGGACACATCGTCGTCAGGGGCTGGCCGATAACGCCAGTATACCGTTGTCGGCCCGTCTACCGCGCCACGCAAAGGCCAGAACGCCACAACGCGTCAGGCCGCACACAAGCAGGCCGCTTGCCCGACTACCCCTCAATGCCAACCGTACAATGCGGTGAAGCTGGGTGGAGAAGGGTGAGGGGGTGGGGTTCATGGAGACGATACACAGGAGCATCGCACTTGCTGTCGAGTTAATGCCGCGATCCTGCGCTGCGAATCGACAGAGAGACGAGCCTAACAGCGGGGCTGTGCTGCTGTTGCTGTTGTTGTTGATCCTGGTCTCGTCTCTTGGTCCTGCTTCTGCTCTTGCTTCTGATCCTGGCGGTAATGGCGGCAGTGACGGTGAAACAGGGGCCACGGTAAAACAGGAGAGCGGCGAGACCTCGAGGGCGACTCGGTATGTTTTCTCCTCCCCTTCTTCTTCTGCTGCTGCGGTTGCTGGCGGCGCGATACAATATACGCCACTACTTCGCTTATTATTACTGCTACAACTATCACCTGACCATAATCCATCTTCATTAGCTGTAGAAGACGGCCAGATGCTTTTCCTCATCCACCGGCTGACGATGGACACGAGGTCAGTGGTGGTAGCGGCGACGGCGAAACAGTTGGCGGCGGCCGCGTCGCCCCGGCCTCAGTGTGCTTTCGGTCTCTCTTCTGGCAGGGAAGCCTGACGGGAAGAGTGGGCTCCGGAAGAGTGGGTTCCGAAAGAGAGAGAGCGATAGAGAGAGAGGCATGACATCCACACGGAGACCTGGTACTGGCTATTGTCGTAGTAATGATGATGACGACGAGGATCGTGCTCATGGTGGAGAGAAGGGGGCTGCCGCTGCTGCTAGGCACAACGAACAACTTCGACACATCTGAGGATATAACTAACTGCCTCTGCTGCTACTTATAATATACCACTAGTACAAAACCTCTGCGTCTGCTTCTGCTGTCGTTGTTGTTGTTATTGTTATTATCTTTGCTGTTGTCTTTGCTATTGTTGCTGTTGTTGTTCTTGTCGCTGCTGCTTGCGTATCTTAGTGAAGGGTGGTCGAAGGTGATTGTATCTGTTATAGTGCAGCCGGCGGCTTGTTTTTCAAGTAGCTCAAATGCCGACTGCAGGCGATTGTGGCGGCTGTTTCACTCGGCCAACCTTGCGGCCTTGTAACCGCTCTAACGGACGAAATCCAGCGACTGAAGCAGGCCTTCTCCAACGAGCTTCTCGATGTTTATTTGCACCCTAGAACGAAGATAAGCGGCAAAAAGGGAGCCAAAATAATTTTAAAGTAAGTTTTACGCATTACGTGCCTGTCAGCTGTTGCTCTTGTTGTCTTTATAAATGTTGTTGTTGTTGTTGTTACTGTTGGTATTTTTTGTTGTCGTCGTTGTTGTTGTTGCTGTTTTCATTACTGTCATGATAACAACCGTTGCTACTAACTATGGTGTTGCATCCGCAGTATGCTGGTAACGTTACTAATAATCGTGCCAAACAAACTGCAGAAAGTACATACACCATTGGTCATATGGCCAAACACTACAATACTAAGACCTGACCAGGGATTAAACTAAGGATAACGATTATTAATTGTATTGTATTGATGCTGTTGTTTCTGGATATCATTATTGCTACGTGTTTACGTAATATACGTACGTATCTAAATGTGTAAGCATGTATGTACATGTCTGATATGTATGGATGCATGTCTGTATTCATACGTCTGTCCACGTCCATCAAAGCATCCTGCTCCGGGGGTTCAATGGAACTCAACCACGGGGAAGACGGGAAGCCCCTGGCCGCATTTTTGCCCGGCAGCGAACGATTGTGCTGCCTGTCGATGATGATGGCAGCCTGCCTTGGGGGGGCGCCAGGGAGGTTTTGCGTCGAGGTGATTCTGACGGTGCGCCCGGCTGCTACCGGCCGAGTTTCTGCAGTCCCCGCAGTAGCCCCGCCAAAACATCGGAAATGTGGCCGCGTGAGCGACCGTGTTGATGTGTGAGCAAGTAGGGGCGTAGCGTGTGGGGATAGAGATCGCCGTCGGAGAGCGAGAGAGGTAGATGACGAATGGTAGCTGCACGGACAGACATAAATGAATCCGGATGATTTGTTGATTAATGTACGAATGGTTGTAGTTGCTGGCAAGAAGCAGCTCGAGGAGCGCGACTAAGCCGGACAAAGAGGAACAGAAGAGAAGAGTCAAAACCAGGAAATAGGACAACGAACAGCGGATAGCCGTGCCGCACGATAGAAAGTGCGGCTTTTCGGCTACGGGCAAACGACGACTGTGACAGCAATAACAACAATAACAGCAACAGCAACAACAACAACAACGACAACAACGATCACCACCCCAGTTTATTTTGCTTCCCGTCCGACACACTGACGCCTACATTGGAGTCTACGATGGGAAATCTTTTCTATATCGCCAGCGGCAAATTTATATATATATATATATATATATATATATTATAAAATTTATATTTTATATTTTATATATATATATATATATATCCCCGTAAACTTCGTATAAATCAAATAGATCTAAAGTGATTTAAGCTATAGACATAACATGTGGTCGTAGAATGGCGTTCTTGAGTGTTCCACTTGCTTGGTTGTCCAAACATTTTCTTACCACTTGGGTGTCGTGCCATATGCTTATCTGAGTCGGTGTCTTTGTTCAATTAACTTTTTTAATTTATGTTTTTAGGAAGTATACATAGGGCGTATACATAGGGAAGTATACATTGAGGCGAGCACTGCCGAGTGTGCAAACGTATTGTAAATGATTAATAAATCATCACAATATTTTCTATATATATATATATATGTATAGGAGTAACTATGACTCTCTTACCGGCCTTGGTCCGCTGGTGCGTGACTGCCACGCGCTGCGGGGACCTTCACTGGCCCCTATGTAAGTTAGTCAGACGGTACAAACTCCCAATAGTAACACCCCCGTTTTAACATCTAACGAGAGGCAAGGCATACGATAGAGATTGGTTGGCAACGAATTTATATTGTCATCCTGTCGTGGCCCATTCGAGGGCTGTTAAGGCTATTGCCAATACGGGGGGACCGCGCTGCACGAGGACCCCCGGGCTGGACGGTTAATGCCCCGGGTGACACCCGGTGGTACCGTCCGGGACACCTGCTGCCTTGGCTTAATAGGCAAAATGAGTGAGAAGTGGCATATATATATATATATATATATATATATATATATATATATATATATATATATTTCCTGAAAACATGTAAATTAAAAAAGTTGATTGAACAAAGACACCGACTCAGATAAGCATATGGCACGACACCCAAGTGGTAAGAAAATGTTTGGACAACCAAGCAAGTGGAACACTGTAGAACGCCATTCTACGACCACATGTTATGTCTATAGCTTAAATCACTTTAGATCTATTTGATATATATATATATATATATATATATATATATATATCTATAACCATATGTACTCAAAAGCAAACAATGTTACAGAAGAAAAAAGTTGGAGGGCAATGGGGAAACGTGACTCACATTTTTGAATGCGCTTGAAGGTTCTAACGTTCTCTCGGTACTAGGGTATCGTGCCAATGTCTTCGTTTGATTGACTCTCCTAAGTTATCCCGTTAAAGGACATTTTCATACTGCTGAGCCAGCAAGGTGTCCATATAATATTCGACTTACGTAAGAGCGCAAGCTTGCGGACTATCAGGAAGGCCTAAACATTGCCAGCTGGGCTTCCGAGATTTTGCAGCAAGATGTCGATTTTGCAGAAGAAATATTTTTTTCGACGAAGCCCATATCACTATCTAAATGTAAGTATTAATAAACAAAACCGTCTCATCTGGACAACATCTGGAGAACCCTCACATGATTTACGAAGAGCCCTCACGTGTGCTATATGATACATGCAGGGTGTAAGACAATTGTTTGATAATCGATATAAAGAATTGTAGAGTTCGTTCAGCCGCAGCGCGTCGGCGGTAGTGATTGAAGGCCGACTGATCACTGAATCACTAAAAAACAGACAAAAGCAAACGACTCTTGTCGACCACGCATCTTTGTTTCTACCAGGATCAGCTAACTAGAGTGGAACTTTCTTGGATCCAATAACTCTCCCTATTTACGTGAGGTTGTGAAAATATGCACCTTAGTCACCAAATACAGGCCATGTAGAGTTGGCTATGCATTGGGGTCTAGCTTATCCGCTATTTATCGTGGCCCCCTAATATACTGCACTAATGAATTGAGATAAATTGACTGTGATTAATTGACCTCCACGGGAGCTTATATTCCTACGATATATGTTAGCGCTACTAATAGAGAAGTTATGACTTGGTCTATTATTTACCATTATGTGAATGTTAGTGAGTTATCTGCGCCACCTGTCTAATCACAAACATAGGGTTATTAATTAAATGGAAGAATTATTAATGAAGTTACACACTTAAGTGAGGTCATATATATATATATATCTTTATATATATATATATATATATATATATATATATATATATATATATATATATATATATATATATATATATATATATATATATGTTTTGTGCAATCTTAGTAAGACGCTTTCTAGTCTATGTTATTTAATAAGCGCACACGTATATGTAATTCTTATCTATTTGCGTCACATTTTTCTTTGCGAGTATTTATTTTCTGTCTGATCTCAGACATATGATCATTAATTAGGAGGTGGTGATTATAAAAAAACCCAAAAATATATATACATATGTACCATATGTATATAATTTTTATTACATATTTTGTGCTGTTTCAATAACACTTTTTGTAAGGTATCTTATTCAATGTGAGCTCACATATATGTAATTCTTGTTTTTATAAATGCAATGTCTGCTCGAAAAGGGCATGTGTCATACCGGAATCGAACCTGCAGCTTTTTTGCCACGCAGTAGCCGGTCACTCTGTTCCGTCGACACAATACAAATGTATATCTATAAATTTAGCTTTCCTGGCATGGCGTTGATGGAAATTTTGCCGGTTCCGTGTATTGCGATTGTGCTCGTTGAACATAAGCTCTTTCCTTGTCGATCGTCACTATGCCCATCTAGTAGACAACAAGCAATTTAATTAAAAAGTAACAATTTCACTGGTACTTAGTGGACGAGAAACATCCCCGTGAAAAATGTTCATCTAGCACACCAACATGCAAACGTCTAGATACAGGTAGTTTAATGATTATTGTCGTTTTCTTGTGTATGTATAATCTTATTTAATTAAGATCAAACAATTGTGAGGTGTGTCGATGTGCTGCTGCTGCTGCGTTAATGCATCGGACATACGTGACCTTATGGGTTTCAATATGGAACGGGCGCTTTCTCTGCACTGCTTCTGTCATTTGCTTCGCCAGTTCACGTAGAAATGCTGTTGTGCTTTTACGGACAATTCTCTAGCTTTGTATGTAATGTATACTTAATTTATATTTCTTGATTAAAAACGTGCTGTTGTCTTTGATGTTTTAACGCCCGCTATTGCTCTTAGTACTGCTACTGCATCTGTAGCTGCTTATTGATTATGGTTATTACTTTCCATTTGTTCTTATTTTCAACGTAAGCCGTAAAAAATAATTGTGTATGTGACACAATTGTTTCTACTAGTAACGTTGATTAGTACACTAACAGTACAACCAATAGTATTTAGTACTCGTATAGTCAAACCACCCTAAATTTACAAAATGATTTGACTCATTAAGTACTTACATTAGAACATCAACAATAACCATCATCATTATTACCACCACTACCACCACCATCATCATCATCATCATCATCATTATTATGTGGTATTAATAACTTTTAATACGCAATAAGTACGACAGGCCCGACACCTAATTGTTGCAGTAAATAGCAAGCATAGCAATACATACATACAAGCATCCATACATGTGGTGTGTCAAGTTTTTGGCCGTGTAGCCATGACTCGGTACCGAGGTTTGGGAGGAGGAGGAGGAGATGGCGGACGGTGTTTGCTGCCCGGCGAGTTCGACGTTCTGTTGCGTTGTGGGACGTTGCGTGACAACGAAAGATGGGCTGGTCCTGCCTGACTTTCCCCCCACTCAGTTTCTCGTTCACCCACTATTGAGTGACGCACTGTCCGCTTGGTTTGCATGAGTCGTCGGTTTCGTCGTCGTCGTCGTTGTTGTTGTTGTTGTTGTTGTCGTCGCTGTTGTTGTTGCTGCCAGCCGTCGCCACTCCCCCCGGCTCCCGAGGGGTGACGGGCCTGGTGGTGGCTGATTGCTGGACCGCTATTGGAAGCCAAGCTTGTAATGACTTTTCGATGCTCGCCCCCCACCGTTACCACCGCAGTCGTCGTATAAAGAGCGAACAAACCGGTGGCAGTAGTGATGGTGCGATGGAGTTTGTTGCGGCAGTACAACAACAACAACGACGACGACGACGACAACAGGATCAACAACAGCGATAACAAAGACAGCAACAGCGACAACAACAAAAACATGAACAACAACAGCGACAACAACAAAAACATGAACAACAACAGCGACAACAACAAAAACATGAACAACAACAGCGACAACAACAAAAACATGAACAACAACAAAAACATGAACAACAACAACATCAACATCAGCGACGACGACGATAATAACGAGGGGGAACAGCCCATTTTGTCGGCGTCCCCTCGGCATACGCCTGGCGTGAAGGCCGGTCGGCCTGCCCCACAGTACGAGTGACGGGGGTTTCTTCCATTTGCTACTGGCTGAAGTCGACGACTGTGCTGCGGCGTTGCGGTTCGTTTCCACCACCCGCTGTCGAGAGACGGGGCCATTGTTGTTATTACTGCTGTCGTAGTATCGACGACGACGAGGTGTCTGTCTGCCTGTTGTTCGGCTTGTCCGTTGTCTGCGCTGAAGGGATTTGTGTGATAGTTCCAGTCTAATTGACACCCTTTCTAGGAAGCCTTGCGCCCCATCGCGCCTCCATTGCTTTGACTTTTCTCCTGCATTTGAGTGTTCGTGTGTGTATGCGTGTTCATCTATGTACGTCGACATATATATATATATATATATATATATATATATATATATTGGATAGGACAGAAAGTTACTGGACTTTTTCAACTTTAAAATCAAATACTCTTCATTGCATCCCGATACATGTCTCTACGTGTGTTGTTTCTTTCGCCGTAGATAGCTCTGCAGGCGCCCGAATAGATGGTAGTCCGATGGTTCGATGTCCAGATGTGAGTACGGAAACCAAATTTGCCACCGTCGAAGCTTACTACGCTGCGTAAACTCGCATGCGGCCTCGCGTTGTCGTGGTGAAAGATAACGCCTATTAAGGAGACTTTGTGTCTCTTTCTCTGGAAGGAAATATAGGGTCAGTCGAGCTGGTCACATCGTTTCGCCACTGTAAAGAAATTCGTGGTGGACAAGCCTCTCCTTCAAATACCGAGTAAAATCTTGCGTAAATAGATTTACTCGATGTTTTGCGTACAAATCTTTGGCGACTTCTCGAGAGGCTAGCCTGAAGCTCACCAGGATTTTCCACGTTTCGCATTGTCATAAAAGATCTATTTTTCGTCACAGGTAACAATTCGATCCAAGGACGGCCACTCATTGTGTCTGGCAAGACAAGGGGAGCATTTTGCTAGACGTTCTACTCTGTTGCGTTTGCTCAAATTATGAGGTGCCTATTGGTTCAACTCTGACACAAAACTAGAGCTCGAAGGCGAGCGACGATGGTTATGTGAGACACCGCGAAGTCCAAGACTGATTCACGCGTAGCCATTCGGAAGTTCTTTTTCACAGTTTCGCGCAAGCAGGTTTTCCTCGACCGTAACAGGCCATCCAGGACTAGGTGGTTCTTCTACAAGAGGAATTACGTTGGGGTGACGGCCCTTGTTAAACCAATTGTTGCACAAAGTTTTTGAAATACAGTTCTGAATACGCTCTAAATATTTCCGAGTTTCTGCAGCAATAAGACTTTATTTCAACCCATACAACATTGACTCCCGTGACTCAAAATGTTTGCTGTCAATTTCGATAGAATCCATATATCAAGAACAATCGACTCACACTTTGCGAAACTCTCTCGAAAATTCTACGGTATTTTTGGCTCACATAGATATCTGCGTTGTAAACATAGCAGAGTTCACAAAGGCGTAGCGGGCCTTTCAAAAATACATAAAAAAATGCAGTTACAATATGTCTAGCACACACATATATATATATATATATATATATATATATATATATATATATATATATATATATATATATATGCATATATATTGACCGATTGTTATATAAAAATAAAGCGAATAAGGAAGACAGAGGGAAATGCTGAGTGTGAGTGTGTGAGTTTTAGAAATCTAGTCGCAGGCATTTGGGCAACTTTTTTCGTTAGCGCTTCGTTTACACGGTGTTTTGTTCGTACGATTCTGGACACCAAGACGATAGAAACTAAAGGAGCCACTCCGACCATAGGTAAGCAAAACGTTGTTGCTCTTAAGCTTGTCAATGTTGTTGAGTCTAGGAGGTCCGGCCCGCGAATGATGTTACTCTTCATCCTTCGTATCTAGCGATGCGGACGTAATCGCATGAATGTAGTCGACTATCGCGACCGCCAGTCAAGATATATGTAGTCGTCTTGCGTACACGGGCCGGCATACATTACATCATCCATCTACGAAGGTCGGAAGATTTGTCGGGTGTGGCCTGTTTTTGGTAGGCTTTTTTTTTTGGTGTTTGGCTGCACAGACACACACACACACGATGAGGACAGAGCCACATGATGGACCCCACCGTGACCGGTCGAAATGGGCCTGGCCCGGTGAAGTGATGGTGAACACAGTCATGGCGGGGGCGGAGGCCGCAAGGAGCTCTTACACAACAACAACAGCAGCAACAGCAACAACAACAAGGTTGCATTTTTTCCATTGTTCTCCTGCGCGGCCCAAAACAGCCAGGCTAACAGGATTGGAGGCCGAGGCGGCTACAGCAGCAGCAGGAGCAACATTGAGTAATCGAGGCATGAGCCTCGAGGCGGGAGAGAGAGACGGCTGCCCAACAACAACAACAACAACAACAACGACGACGACGACTGTGACGTCGGCGGCGCGACGATGACGACGACGACGACGATGCGGTCAAGCGTGCACAGCGGCGAGATTAACGTAAACGAATTTGCGTTTGTGAGTGGGCCTAACCCAGCCGTTCGTTCGTGCCGCCGGAGACGACGAATAGAAGAACAAAGACGTGAGCTGGTCGGTGCGCTGCCTGGCTGGCTGGTCGGGCGGGTGGACGAATGGTCGGATGGCCTGATGGCTGGCCAGATGGCTAGATGGCTGGCTGCTTATTCTTTCGTTGTGTTGTAGCTTTCGTTGCGAGCCGGGTGGGCCGGGCGACTCCGGGCCAAAGTACGCCACGCCAAAGTCATAACAATGTGTTGTCGATTACCCACGTTTTTGCTGCCAGCCTTATGCCGGGAAGCTTCCTGACTGAGGAGCCTCCGTGTACTCGTAGAGCGGGAATGAGAGTGTGTGTGTGAGAGAGAGAGGGACTGAGAGAGAGACTATGTGTGTGTAAGAGAGAGAGAGAGAGAGACCAGGACAGATAAAAAGAGTGGCTGACACACAGCGCCAAAGCCGATGGCGATGAACGGCGGAAATCACCGTGGAATTGTTTCGTTTCAGTCTGCGGTGTGTCGATATGTGGCCGACGATGATAATTATTAGCGTAGAGCCGGTGGGCTGCTTACGTGGACGAAGATGTGTGGCACATATATCAGCAGCAACAGCAGCGGCGGCTCGATAAGCTTAACGGAGTTCCGCCGCTTGGCCTGCATTGCGTTGCTGGACTTGATGGAGCAGAACCGGGGGAAGGAGAAGGGGGGGCTCTGTCTGATGCCACATGTACGAACGAGCCGTGTTTGCTCTAGGAGTGAGATATACTGATAGACTAATGGTCTACGGTTTTGAAGTATAGAGTAAGTATGCGTGCGTCGGGGGACGTCGATTGGGCAGGGGTGACCCCACGTAGTCCAACGAGTCAGTTAAGGAGTGCGATGGGTAACGAAACAGATGAAGAGGTAGAAGGGCTAGGGGAACAGACAAAACTGAAGGCAGGAAACACAGAAGTAGGCAAAAAAACAAAAGAAGAAGAGGGAATAAGATGAAGACAACAGACTCGAGAGCAACTGCCCAACTGGCTGGTGGTCGTCCGTTAGCATCGCTCGACGTGAGGAGTGGTGGAGTGGTGTTGAGAGGGGCGAAATCAAGTGCTTGCTTGTCCGTCTCTTGGACCTCTTAGCCTTCTGTCGGCTGCTGTTGCTGTAGTTTTGCAGCTGTCAGCGATGTTAATGCGACGAATACTTTTGCTGCTGCTGCTGCTGCTAACACTGGGCTAACTGTAGCTTATGCTACAGGGACTGCTATCTCTGCCACGACGGGCCTTTTACAACTATTGTTACTACGACTTCTGCTGAGGTGTTTGTTGGTGCTATTGTTGTTGTTGCCGTCGTTGTTCTTGTCTCTCACGTTGTTGTTGTTGCTGCTGCTGTTGGCGGCGAACTTCGACTACCTTGGCTGACTTCGACTACCTTGGCTGGCTTCGACTACTCCTGTGGCTCAGACACGTAGCAGGGGCAGTTTGTAACCGCTGCTCGCCAGCCACACCGCGGTTTTCGGTGGTGGTTCGAGACTTATTCCCGGTTCGGTCGGCCACAATTGAGGGATTCGCGAGAAACTCACGTCATTGTCGTTGTCGTCGTTGTTGCCGTTGTCGGCTGTCCCTCTTCGACTCTATATAGGCAACGCCGCCAGGCCCACTCTCCCATACACCGTCTCGCTGTTGTAGGAGACTAGAGAAGAAGAAGAAGGAGGCACTAGTAGGAGAACTACCCGCAGCCTCTCAGCTGCAGAAAGCCAGAGCCGGTCGTCGTGGGGCAGTCCTGGGCTAACTGAACCTGCAGGACGAGAGGCCGAAATCGAGAACAGCGGCGGCAACGACTAAATGGCCCGTTGGTCGACCAGCCACGTAGTGGCAATCAGCTTCCGGACAACTCGTGAGAGTGAGAGAGGCTCGCACCACCCGTCGTGGCTGTTCCCCTACGTTCCGTTTCGTATTCTACTCCGATTTGTGCCGACGCTTACACACGCACAGCAGACACACATGCACATGTTCAGCAAACTGTTGTGTCGGGCACGTGCTGTACGCAGTACGCAGAACGCATTGCGAGTGTAGGCAGATATCTTGCTAGAGCCGCGCACGTGTGCATGGGCTGCGTGTGTGCATAGCCCGTATTTTCGAATTAAATTACCAACTAATTAGGAAATGCCCCTTTTCTTCAGACACCCTCGTTCTAAATGAACACTGAACGCCTTTCTTCTCAACTTCTGTTCGTCTTCTTCTCATTTTTTTCGTTTTCTTCTTATTCTTTGTCTGTTTCTACTTCTATTTCCGCTTATTACTCTCTTTCTGCTAGTTCCTTTAATTCTTCTCTTTCTTCCTCTATTTCTTCTTCTTCTTCTCCTCCTCCTTTTTCCTGTTTGTCCTCACCCTATTCTTACGGGTCTGAAGCAAGCTGAGTTCGATTTGGCCCATAGCATTAGACAACAACCGTTCGTTTTCTGGCATGCAGTGCAGGCGGTTGTAGCGGCCCGCGGCGGTAGCTCATTCGCCAACGTGGTCGGGACGTACATATATTATTCGGCCGACCTGAATGTCGAGGCGGCAGCAGCAGCATCAACAGCGCTAGTTGGTCGTACTACGAAGCGTAGTAATAGCATCATCCACAGGCCTACTGGTAGTGACCGTGGCACACGAATAATACCGGCAGTAGCAGCAGCAGCAACGGGGGTTGGAGGGGTGCAGCATCACGACAACCCCCACCAGCACCAGCAGTAGTGAGGTCGTAAGGAGGTCGCCCAGGATCTATTGTGTTTATTGCTGGCTGGGGATAAATACATTAGCTATATTAATATGACGCGGAGCTTGCACCACCAGCGCCTCTCAGCGAGTCGGTGACGAAGAAAAGGTCAGGGTTTGCCCGTACGTAACAACGACGACGACGGCGACGAAACAACGAAAGAGGCACAACGAATTAAGCTCCATCGATCCGAGAGAAAGAGAGATATAGTTAGCTAAATAGTTAAATAGATAGATTGAAAGAGAAAGGCAGATACGAGGAAGGCCGGCTCGTGCGAGCTCTGCTCCAGTTGGTAGTCAATTTCGTATTCAAATTAAGTCACCACGACTACGAAGCCTGGCTTATGCTGATGAGTCGTAGCATCTCAGCCGATGCCTAAAGCGTCTACTCAACAATAACAATAATCGTAATATTAAAAGAACGTGCATTGTGTCGCAAGTCGCTGAGTTTCGCTCAGATTTCGTACTCCTCGCCGCTTCTGCCATAACCCTAGTCTCGGCCCCGTATCGCGTTGTCCAGTTGCGTTATCTATCTTCCGTAGTCGTTCTGCAGTCATCTAGGTTCGTTATTGGTTGCCAGTTGTAGACATTGGCGCTGGCGTGTCCTGCTGTGTATATCAAATATATAGGTATGATCTAGCACCACCACCACCACCACCCTCACCACCGCTTACGACACGAGAGGCTAGCTGAAATGTTGTGAATTGTCGTGAAAACCCTCAGACGTGTTTTGGTGGAAGTTCTCATGGATGTAGTGGGCTGTGTTGGTCGACCAGGTATGATATGACAGGTATGATAGTGCGCCGATATTGCACCAATATGGGCAGTCGGGTCGAAATGTTTTTCAACCCAGAATTTATAACGTACAAATTGTTTGCCCAATTATAAGAAAACCCATTATCTGTGTATACGATATGATACCTAGCAGACTAGTAACAAGAACAAATATCAACTAAGCTAACATCATAATAAACAGTTTTTATATATACATATATATATACCTACATACATGGGGCACTGTAGCAGAACGTGTGTATTGTTGCTTTGGCGCTCCGAGTTGCCCCGATGCAGTCTAGAGAAAGGCAAACACCGCAAATCGTTTCTGTAATATTTGGTATAGGGAATGTACAGTGGTTGTCTGTGTTGTTATCGTTGTGTCGAGCTAGTTCGTTTCGCACCAATAGAAGCGACTCGATCCCTACTTTCTTGCGGGAGCGTGGGGGGGAGAACCCGTCGATGCACTTGGCCGACACTGCGCCAAGACAAGGGAAATGAGGTACGACGCAAGAATACTGATGAGGTGGCCGGCACCCGTGGCCTTTCTTTTTTCGCTTGCAGAGATCCGCGTATTCCTCATTTCTCGATTTCTCTCTCTCTCTCGGTGTCTCTCTCTCTCTTTCTCTCGGCCAGCTGTATCTCGTCCTTCGTTTTTTTCTTTTTCGCCCTCTCTTCGTTTCTGGTTCGTTGGTTGCCGTTTCGGGTGCCAACGGGTTCCAAGCGAGACATGGGCCTGAGGATGAAAGCACCCCGTCCGACGGCCGCTGCCGGTATCAGGCCTTACACACTGCGGTTGTTGTCGCGGGCTAGAGGTACATGGGCGAGGCATTTACCTTGTTCTAATGTGTTTGCCTATGCCATGCTTGCCCTGGGTTGGCGCCGTGTCGCTCGATGTTGTGTCATTGGCAAGGGCATGCGGTAGCAGTGCACGTGAACATGCGACATATGCCTGTCGCCTGTCGTCGTTGGTTTTCGGAGCCGATCCGATGTGAGATGTAGGCTTTCGCCCGCCATGCTGCCAATAAGGCTACGAAGCCAACGGAGCGGATGGAGCAGGAAAACCCCGTGCACCGTAAGCTCAGTTGTTGCTAGGCTGCTACAGAATCCCATCGTACGATGTATGGTGCACGATCTAGTGGCTTTTCACAACTCTCTTCAGCTCCAGCCACGTCGCCCTTAGGCACTAGAGTTGATGACAGAACGATGAGTCGTAAACCGCCTAAAGAACTCGGTTGGCGTTTCCCAGGAAGAAGCGACGTACGGCGCACTTACTGCGCCCGTTCTTCTACAGCACGCCTCTGACTGTACACGGTAGGTGCAACAAATACCCAGAGACAACACCGACAAAAATACTAGCAAAAACAGCAACATCTTGGATAGTTTCTTTGATTGCAGAGAATCGTTTTTTTCATTGAGTAGCCTCCCTCTCCCGCCCTCCTGGGCCGACTCCAGGCCATGACACCGTATCGATATGCTCGGTGCAATGCGCCCGGAACTGTGTACATAAGCGACAGGTTGATTTTTTGCTACACCCGTCTCCTTTGTTGACCCCATGAACACGACACTGCCAAGTCAAACGGAGATCTGTCTATACCATAAAGATGCCGAGACATACTCACACTTCGTTTTATGTCTCGGTTGGTTGTCACTCCTACATATACCCGGCTCCATCCCCCGTGCGTCACCCTATACCCGTGATACCCCGTGGTGATTCAAGAGGAAACTGATGAGGCCAAATATATATATATTGAACTAGAACAGCACCACCACTACGAGCGGCAGTAGCAGCCGCAGCACTCAAACCGTCGACGATGATGATGATGACGACGACAACATGATGGTAGTGGAACGCCTGCAGATTGTGTTTGTGAATGAGTGGGTGGGCTCTGGCGGGTCGATGCTACAGAATAGCACAGACAGCGCGCGTCAAAAGGTTAGGGAAGAACGCCTAGCCAGTCCGAAGAAAAGGAAAGCGTGATGTGGCTGCGTATGTCGCTTCTGCTGTCGTATCTAGCCGCACGCTGCTGCCTGGAGGGCCTAGCTAGTAAGCATCGAGCTGCGCGTTGAAAAGTTTCGTATTATCGTCGTCCTTATCAGAACAACTAGGCAGCCATGGCAAGCAATATGTTGAAAACGAAGAAAAAGAAGAAGAAGATGATGATGATAACGACGACGACGAGGACAACGGACAAAAAACGGAGGAGGGAACAGACGAAGAAGAAGCAGCAGAAGCAAGAAGCAAGCAGCAAAGTGCAAGCGAACTACACAGCAACCTCCTACATACAGCGGCATACAGTCTTTTGGGAACTGGGAGCAGCGTCGAATGTCGGCGCCGATGGAGTGGTGGTAACCGTGATGGTGGGAACAGCGATGGCGGCGCTCGTACACAGCGCTGCTCTGGGAAAAGTCAGCCTTACGCTTGCCGCTGCTGTTGTCAATACTGGATGCTTGGTTAGCTGCTGCTGTTGTGGGGTGGCCGCGCTCGTGAGCCGCTGCTTCGGGAACCATCCGCCATCCGGGTTGGCTGGCAGGCAGGCAAGCAGGCTTTCTTCTATTCCGCCGTGGTTCCGTCGTTCCCTTCCCCCTCCCCCCATCCACCTCCACATAACTTACATTCTTAAAGTAAAGCGTTGGAAGCCGGCCCTATCTATGGAAGGCCTGCGGGCCACGACTGCCGCGGCTAGCGGTACGCGGGAGCCGGGGGCTTGGGCCGGTGGAGGTGGGGGGAGGAACTGATGGTCTCAGGAGACACATCTAACATCTATTGACCCCCCATTCGCCCCTTCGCCTCTCCTAGGGCGCAGCCGCCCTAGCCTATATATAGGGCGTCGTTGGTGTGCCAGTTCCAGGGTCGCCAGCAGCAGCACCAATAGCAGCTCTTTCTTCCTTCGGCTTGGCTTAGCTCAGCTCAGCCTGGTTTGGCTCGGCTCGACAAGGCTCGGTCGGCGGAGCCCACCAGAGAAGCTAGGCTACTACTACTACTACCGCTACCCAGCGGCAGGGCGGCAGAGGAAGCTGGAACCCGTGGAGCTGGCAGTGTCTGTCGTATAAAGTGTTTCTAACCGCCATCGCGACTTGCTGAATTACTACTGCGGCAAGCCTTGCCGTTTGCGCGTCTGTGCTTATAGATATGTATGCAGATAGGTTCATGAATATATATATATATATACATATATGTATGTATAAATTGATACACATAAATAAATAATTATGTATATATACATAATTATATATTTTGTTTGCAATGAAGATAAACATATTTATTTGATTATGGGGTGACCATGGAAAACAATAGTTACGGGATTGAGCGTGCATATGCGCGCGCGTAAGCTCGAACAACTATATAATAAATTTAAAATATATATATATATATATATATATATATATATATATATGTGTATAATTGTAAGGCGTTGGAGTGGTCGCTCCAGACGGTGTCAGACCCTGAACAGAAGCATCGAAATTATTACATTTGGCCTAGCCACCTAGCGTACAGCTCGATACGACGTACGCTTGTCAATATGAATTAGGCTGGCTGTCGGGAGGCTGGCTGATATCCATTTATGGCCAGAGCTAGTGCTGTTGCGTTGGCGGCGCTGCGGAGACAGCACCTACGAAGCCGACCAACCATCTACCTACCTTCCTACCTGGTCAGCCACCGTCGCGGCAACACCGAGATTGGCCAACAACGTCCGGGAAACGAGGCGCCTCCGTTTTATCGGACTCAAGTGGCTTTCTATTCGGTGACATTCCTTTGAGTCAGACACTAACACCACACATACACACACACACACACACAAACACGCCAACACACAAACTCAGTCACACACATAAAGACACACTTCTTCTATATGAGCATGTAAATTTGTCTGTCTATATGTCTGCATGTGTGTATGCGTACACCAGCGTCAATGTGGGCTCTTCTTTGTGGTTGCTGCAGTTGATTCTGTTTTTAGAGAACGAGCGATAAAGAGAATGAGAGAGAGAGTGGGGGGAAAGACATTGAGAGATAGCGGGGGGAAGAGAAAGAAACTAGCAATAAGGCCAGAGGCATTGTGTATGTGTGCCTTCGTTTGCTATAGTTTTGTGCGCGTAGAAGAAGTGCTGGAGGGGCTGGAAGGGCTGGTCGAGGTGGTCGAGCCCTGACGTGGGTCTAGCTGGCCCTCTGCTGGGACACCTGACGACCACAAAACTACTTTGATCTAATAGCCGCGCGGACATTGCTGTCGCGAGCTTCTTCCTCTGGCGTTTGTCTAAAGGAAGAACAAAAGCGACAGAAAGGCAAAGAGGAAGAATAAGAAGAAGGAGAAGGAGGAGCAGCAGCAGCAGCGTACGAGAAACAGAAGGCCGACTCTCGGCTCAGTGCTTGCGAGCTTGCTCCTCTTCTTTGTCAGGAGGATGGCTCTGCAATGTTGTAGACCGATTTGAGCGAACGTCAGCGCTCCGGTCGCCGCCAGCACCACGAACGCCGCCTCGTTTTCGTTCTCCATACGAACGCCGGTGGTTCGTTGCTCTTGTGCTTCGTTCGCCTGCCAGCCACCGTTAGCCAGCCAATTGCCTATTGGATGGTTGGGCATTGCTTGGCCGGATCGCTGCTGCTCCCCCGGCATCCCCGCGCTAGCCCAACGCCCACCTCCACAGCCCCACAGACCGCCTTGCCGCTCGGTCTGCTACGACGTGGGGGTGTTGGTTCGGTATTGGCGCCTTGCGGCTTCGGCGACGTAGCGATTTTTGCAGACACCCGCTTTTTTCTCCGGCGAGCCTCCTCCCTATTTTCTGACTTCTCTGTGGCGATGTTGCGGGTACCCCCCCCCTCGCCCCTGCCTCATGCCGGCCCTCGTAACGCGCGCGGTTTGTCGCTTTGACTGTTCTTGTCATGAAACGGCAGCGGCGGCGGCGGAGGCGGCGGACACAGAAGGGGTTAGGGAGCGCTGGAGTGGTGGCGACGGAAGAGGCAATAGGAGAGAGAATAGTCGAAGAGGAGGTGCCGGTGGAAGAGCTAGTGACAATAGAGGGATTATTGGGGTGTCGGTGGAAGGGCCGTTGCTGGGGCGTAGATGGAAGCGCGCATGGCAATGCGGCCGCGGGCAGTAGCACTAGCGATATTAGCAGCGTCTATAACGGGAGAACGGCAGAAGGATAAGACGAGCAACAGCACGGCAATGGGCAGAACTTCGGAGGGGGTCGGGGGTAAACGAAAACCACGGACGACTAACGCCCGCTACATGCCGTAGCTAGCAGTTGCTGCCGCTGCTGCCAGAGAGTGTTGATACCAAAGGAGACGCGGGGGTGCGTTGAGAGCGCCCACGCGTTCGCCTTGCGTGCATGATGGCGGTAGCTGTATCACCAACCGCAGCAGCAGCCGTAGTAACAGTAGTAGTAGTAGTAGTCGCCGTGGTTTTCGTGGGGGTAACGATAGTCGTGGTGTTGTTGAGCCCCGTGATGCCGTAGAACTCACAAATTGAGCCAATTTCCTGGAAAATAAAGCTCCGCCTTCCCTACTCCACATCCTCCCGCCACCGCCGCCGCCATCGCCACCGTCTCTGTCGTCGGGTCGGGGTTCCCGGCCCCGGTTGCCTTCGCGGCAGCCCTCTCAAACTCATAGGCGTGCTTGTATACGCGCTAAGCAAGCGACAGCGCTGACCGCGGTAGCTGTAGTAGTAGTAGTAGTAGTGGTAGTAGCGGCATATATATAGAAAAATTTCACCGGGGCCTACACGCGTTTGGATAGAGTGGTAAGGCTCACAAGAGCGAGAGAAGAGGGAGGAGGTAGAAGAAGAGACAGTAAAAGAGTGGGAGAAAGTGCGCACAATTTGGTATACTTCCTCAGTAGTCCTGCAGTTAGGCCGTAGTGTATGATAGCTGTAGGAAATATATATATATATATATATATATATATATATATATATATGTAAAAACCTGATTAAGTTCTGTTTATTTGATCTTATATTATCAGAGTTGTTTCTTTGTTGGGTTGTTGTTTGTACGCAGATGCTAGGTCGCGAAACTTGATGAAATGCGGCTTCGAGTCCGCAAAGGTTCGCGATACAAAATGCAGGGCAAATACCGTGGGGCTTCAATGTTTCCAATGCTATATATATATATATATATATATATACGTAACTTGTTTTTTTCCGCCATTGGATTAATTTTGGCGACTACGAATTATTGGCCAAACAGCACAGTATATTTACGAGCACAGCTGCTAAGTCAGCTACTTTACCGTGCCGACCCGACCCGATCGTTGCAGGCACCGCAGCCAAACCACCGGCCTGAGCCCGATTTAGTCCTCCTAACCTGATTCTAAAACGGAATTTTCATCAAGCGCTTAGGCCGAAGGGCCGTACCTACCGATGGCTGATGGTCGGAGGCTGTGCGCCGAGACCGGTCGACCGCCCAGCTGAGAACCATTTTCCGGCCTTCGATCGGCTGCGCGCGCGTCTCGATGTCGTTTGCGTCGTACGCCGACATGTTAAGATATTTGCAGGATATTCGTCATATTCTCTGCCGCGATTTGGTTGAACGAGTGAGTCGATAATCAAGTGGAGCAAGTGCACGCATGCGTTTGTAGACTCGATCCGAATCCGATGGCAGCCGAGGCTCGAGGACGACTAACACAACAACGACGACAGCAACAACAACAACGATGACGACGAAAACAACAACATCAACAACAACAACAACAACAACAGGAGCGACAACGTATAAAGGCATTTCATAGTGCCTATTGCCTAGTCGACGTCACAGCAGCGAGTCGTTTGAATAACACCACACGCGTGGACAGAATAAACTTTGACAATTGTCACACGCAGCACAATCTCTCGAATCAATGAACAACGAGAAGATGCCCCCTGATGATGCACTGATGGAGCATTCAGACGACGTTGGAGAGCATCTGTGGGACAAGTTTGTCGAACCGCACACGCATGGCAGGGCCGCTTTGTCATCTGTTCGGTTCGATGGATTCGTTGCAGAGGTTGTGATCTATTGTAGTAGCGGATTACAATGGCGGCGCGTACGTTGGCATGTTGATGCCGAGCCTGTTGGACAGGAGTGTGACGCAAGGCGGGCCGTTGTTGTTAATTGGCCGAAACTGATTAAGGGCTCCAGGGCTGCAGGATGCTTGCGAGCAAATGCGACGGCAGCAAACTTGAAGGGTCGAGGCTGAAAACCTGTCCTTAGGCGAACAGGTCGCCATACTCGCCAAGCCAAAACGTTTTCAAACGAACCAGCACTTTTTTCACTATTTAGACAACTTTTTACGAAGACTACGATGAACACGGTGCAAGTTTGCGTCGTAGAAACTTATCGCAAACGACTATTGCACGTCGGCCGTCTTTCGGGTAGGAAGCTTCAGACTTAAACTTTTGCCCCGCTTTACAGACACTCATATATATATATATATATATATATATATATGGGCCAGTACGAGGGTGTGGAAGAAACGGTTAGCACAGAAGGACGTCCGCCTTCGTGTTTTGCCTGGAGAAACTTGACTACCAATGGTAAAACGACAAACGTGCCCCAATGGTAGTGGGCGAATCATCTTGGCAGAGAACCATTACCGCCGCCATCTTCAGATGGGTAGTATCGTTTCAAGTACGCATACATCCATATGCGCACACATCCACACCTTCATACATACATATATATATATATATATATATATATATATATATATATATATATGCTGCCCTGTACATACTTGCAAGCGGATGACGGCGTGTCGTCGACCATAACTGGCCGCAGGCTGCATTCCATCAGTGTCAGCATGGCAGCTCTGATACCATTAGATGGGGCAGCCATGGGCGTCTTCTATCGTTATAAGTGTCTCCGTCGCTGGTCCTTGCTGACTCTATTTGGATCGACAGGGCGCCCGCGCGTTGTCTTTGGCTGTTGTGCGTTGGGTTGGCCATACAAAGCACAACTAAGCAGATGAAGAGTGTGTGTCAGATGTGGCTTCGTTTTCTTAGCGGTGAAGGACAGGGACCTGAACGAAAAGACCTTTTATGTATTCCCTCGACGACTGATAAAAGTTTCGCACGGCGTCTCCCGTCCGAGGGCGGAAACACGCACAGACATTTATATTTATATATATATATATATATATATATATATATATATATATATATATATATATATATATATATATATATATACGAGTATATATACACATATATATATATATATATATATATATATATGTAAAGACGCCCAGCAAATGGCGTTTAAGTATTCCAAATTCTAAAGTCTTCATCTCGCCAGTGCGCGTGGTGCACTCAGAGCGAAGATGTTTGTATGTTGAGCTACTTCATAGGTAGGCTTGCTGAGGCTAACGAGTCGAGAGCGTTAGTGTTCGTTTATACATGTTTTTTGCGTCGGTCTGACGTTTTTTGCGGCGTCATGCCATCCCGCTATGTATTTATATGGTTTATATGGTGGACAAAAACAATGTAGTGCCAACTGATTCACTCTGAGTCGACATGCTGGGAGCACATGAATGAGCCGTGGCTCTTCTGGGTAAGTGCCAATAAAGTGTCCGCAACGTCATCATAGGATTCTACTTGGTCGGGCTTCGCGTGCAAAAATATGCAGACGGCATATACTCACCGGCGAGCAGGGAGCCATTTTTTGTAGTGGTGTTATAAATCTGAATATATATATATATATATATATATATATATATATATATATATATATATATATATCTATATATATACATAGAGAGAGAGAGCGTAGAGAGACATAAATAACGAGAGAGCAATTTGCTAAAGACGCCACCAGTGAGATAATTAAAGTGCTTTCCGTGCACTGTCGGTTTCTTTCTCATTCTTCCTTTTTTTTGCTTTATTCGTTTCCTCTTTTTGGGGATCTTTCTTTAAATCTTATTCAATTAGATCCCCTGTACCTGCGCTAGGTAGGGGCAAGTAACAACCATGGTGAGGTAAGAGCCATACGCGATAGTGTGCCATCTACTTAGTTAGCACACACGTTGCATACGTTGTACATATTGAATGGCATTATCTTCATCATCATTATTATCATCACCATCACCATCGTAATTATCATCATCGTCGTGATTCCTAATTATACGTCGTTTATCTGCTTGGTTGTTATCATTCATAACTATACGCATATCTGTTTGATCGTGTCCGCGTGGACGAAAGGCGCGGTGTCGAGTGGTTGACTTCGACAGACGCACAATATTCAGGCGACTTCATCGTCGGGTGCTCGAGAGGGCAGGTAGCATTAGGGAACGAGTCCGCTGAAGACAGAGACAAAGGAGAAACAGAAGTAAGAAAAGGAAACGGAGTTTTCTTTAAGCAGTGGGCAATCGTCGTGTCGGTAGTGTTTCCCGCTGTTATCGTTTTTGTTGCTGCTACTGCTGTTGTTCTCCTGCGTTTGGCTCTTTATCTTTGTTAGAAGTGACAACTCAACCCCTTTCGCCATGGCGGCAACATAACGTCCTGAACAGGCAGTACTAATAGTAGTAGGAGACGGAAGGCAACTCAAGCAGCACTGCAGTGCAAAGTCCTGTCGAGCGTTCCTCTCAGAAGAAAAAAACGTAGGAAAAACGCCTTTCGCGGAATTTCCTGGCTTTTGTTCATTACGGCTCCTCGGAAGGAAGCCAAAGACACAGCGGAAGCACGAACAGGAAGAAAGTGGGAGGCGGGGCGGAAGAAGAGGAAGATAAGAACGAAAGAAATTAGGAAAAGGAGAGCCCGAAGTAGGGGCAAGGGCCAGAAAGGCCGAGAGCTAGAAAGAATCGAAGGCAAATTAGGATAGATCAGCTAAGCAAGAAAAAGGGGCGGTAGCTTGAGCAGTCGAACTAGGAGTCGTTGACGTTTTGGGGCAGAAGGAGGCGGCGAGCTCGTGTCCGCTCATCGCCGCCCCGTCACGACATCGCAACTGGAAGATGGGCGGAGCATGCAAGAAAAGAGGAAACGGCAGTGACAGACAAAACACTGTCTCGTATCAATAGTAGCGCCAGAAGCAGCAGAAGTAGCTGAAGTCGCGACGTCAACAGCCCTAGCAGGGCAGTTGCAGCCGAAGCTGTGACGGGGACGTCAGCCTGAAGCAGAGACAGCATAGAAGGAGACCGGCGGAGAGGCGCTTCCTAGCGGGCCCCGCCGGTCCTGAAGCCGAACAATGAGAATATATATATATATATATATGACAGAAAGAGAGATAGGAAGAAAAATCGGCAGATAGACAGACGAACAAATGACGTGAACACGGAAAGCTGCATCGATAGGCTCAAAGACAGGACGAAAAGAACCTCGCCAAAAGTGCAAAGTTAAACATGCTTGACATGGTGTGACCAGAGCAATCAAGCAGATATATGAAGGCAGCGAGGCGAACCAGGCCATCCGCAAACGCGACAATGGCTGCGGACTCGGGATCCTATGTTTGAATCTGTGTGGATTTGTGTGTAAAAGAAATTACCAGCAGTACGAATGCAAAAGACAAAATAGATGTGAGTAAACGGCGATAGCCCTTCCGACATTAGCTTAGCCAATCTGTCTTCTGGACAATTGAGCCGTTTCTAGCGATCGAGGCGGAGATGCAGCAGTTAGGCAGAATACGTTTCCCCTTACCAGTTTTACGTACGTCCTGGCTGACAAACCTTAAAACGTCTACATGTAAGCAAACGTAAACACACACCCACAGACACATAAAAAAAAATATATATATATACTATGCTACATGGACGGTGACTATGGGTGCACTAATGAAACTAAAATGAAGCATTCGATTAGTCTGTCGGCGTTCCGACGTACCGCGTATCTGACCGACCGCGTCGGCGCCCGCGTCTTCTCTGCTAGGCCATATCTGAACCCCTTGATCTTTAGGGCTATGTCCTCGAGCTTTGCGTGACTCTACCAACGTGCAGCAGTCATCGTACTTAATATAGGCATACTCCTGTATTTCCGCTCTTGTTTTTGATTTGACCTCAAGGACTGACTAGGTTGGCCGATAACGGGCTAGCGGCATGTCGAACTCATATCTAGTTACTCAAACGTTGATACGCGTATAGGCCGTATCAGTGTCCGCACAAATGGCGGCGCCGTTTAATAACGATTCGATAGAGCTGGCCGTTGAACTGGTTCGTTTGATGCCGATTAGTTAGCAGTAGTTGTGGCACGAATGGCTGGCTAACAACCGGTTCGACTATATTCAATCGACTATACTATTAAGGAAGTACGATACCAGCGATGATATGTAAAAACAGCTTGTTTAGTTAATCCTACTCAATCGACGGGAGTCTTGCAGCAAGCAGCCTTATCTAAGCGTGCCGTAGGCACAGCTAAATTAAAATAAAGGAAAACGCAACAGATTTGATGGCCGGAATTGCAAACGGAAAGAGCAGTGCTTCTTTGGTTTTCTAAATCCAACCGCGACCACCTAACCCACGCACCTTTATTCGCAAAGCTCGACTGTTTCAGCATGCAAAAAACTTGTTCTATTTATACGTGTAGGTACTTTTATGTTATCATATACACATAGGTGTTTATAAACTGCTGTATTTTATGAATACCTTTATAAGCTACTTCGCCGATATATGTATTTATTATGCTATATAAGAATAGCAGCATACACGTTCGTTCGGAGCAACACTAACTTACAAGTTACTCGTGCGAACCTATTCAACATTTTGATGTATGCGTTTTCGACGTGATGTGAAGAAGGAGCGTCCACGATTATGACGTGTTATGCCTAGTAAATGAGGAAATGATTCATTTTGTACGCGTTACCACGCTACCACGTTATTGTTCAAGGTTTGCTCAACGCTAGGCTATGTCGAATCGTTCGTTCTCCAACGTTATGTGGTGCGCATTTGTTGACTTTCTGCACACACGTCGGGGCATGTTGAGTTGCTATTGTCGACAAGGGATCTGCAATGAAAGGACGAACGCTTTCATCAGTGTCGTCGTCAACATTGTCTCTTCATTACTACACGTTTTACGCTGGACGACGACTACCTAAGTTTCGGTGCTAAGCTATGAAACCAACAAGACATCTATTATATACGCACATTGTGTATCAGATCTGTTATGCAAACGCCTAGCCGCTTTGGACATATGCCAATAATATATATATATATATATATATATTATATATATATATATATATATATATATATATATATATATATATATATATATATATATATATATATTTATATATACAGGTAGTTCAACAAGTTCTTAGAATGAAAACCAAGAATTTTCCAAATCTTGTTTTCAATTTTTTCTTATTCGATATACTCCCCGAGAAGCTCAATACACTTTTCCCACCGAGATTTCAGAGCATTTATACCTCTTGAGTAGAATTCCGCGTCTTTAGACTGAAAATAGGCATTGACAGCAGCCTTAACCTCTTCATTGCTGGAAAAACGCTTTCCACCGAGACTATTCTTCAAATGTCCGAAGAGGAAATAATCAGAGGGGGCCAGGTCTGGAGAATAGGAAGGTTGTTCAATAAGTTCGAACCTCAGTCGGGCCAGTTTTGCCGTTGCTTGCCGCGACTTGTGTGCGGGAGCATTGTCCTGGTGAAACAGGACAACCTTCTTCTGCAAAGCGGGCCGTTTCACGATGAGTTCTTGCTTCAGGCAGTCCAACAGTCTTGCATAATATTCTCCCGTGATCGTTTTACCGCTCTCAAGGTAGTCGACCAGAATTATTTCACGTTGGTCCCAAAAAACCGTAGCCATCATCTTTCCGGCCGATGCCGTTGTCCGCACCCTCTTCAGAGGTCCTTCACCAGGTGCACACCATTGACGAGATGCTTCTTGGGTCTCGGGAGTGTAGTGATGGACCCAGCTTTCATCGACGGTCACGAATCTGCGCCAAAAATCCGACGGATTTTTCGACATCTTGGCCAAATTTCGCTGTGAAGCGGAAACACGCGCGTCTTTTTGGCCTTGGTTGAGCAAATGCGGCACCCATTTTGCTCTGAGCTTTTTCATCTTCAAGTTTTCGTGCAGGATGAAATGCACTCTACCCAAACTGATCCCCAAGGCCTCCACTATCTCCCTAATGTTCACTCGCTTATCTGCGGCAAGATTTTCCGCACTTTTTCCACGTTTGCCTCATCAGTTGCCGTTTTTGGGCGTCCTGAACGTAGTTCATCCTCGGTGCTCCTGCGACCTCTTTTTAACTCATTAATCCAGTTGGAAACAGTGGCAAAACATGGCGCAGAGTCACCGTACACCTCGTCTAACTCAGTTTTCACTTGGGTCGCATTCCAACCTTTGAAATAAAAATGCTTGATAACCACTTGAAACTCTTTTTTTCTCCATTTTTCAAAATCACGCCGATACGTTGCACGGGAAAAGCGATCAAACGAAATCGCAACGGCCAATCACGAT
This sequence comes from Dermanyssus gallinae, assembly GCA_003439945.1. Classification (NCBI taxonomy): domain Eukaryota; kingdom Metazoa; phylum Arthropoda; class Arachnida; order Mesostigmata; family Dermanyssidae; genus Dermanyssus; species Dermanyssus gallinae. The sequence continues at coordinate 161,292 of QVRM01004946.1, read as the reverse complement.
AATATTTTGACTGCTAGCATTCGAAAAGTTGCCGTTTCCAATAGCGGTGAAAGCGCGCCAAAATTCGAATTCTGAAAAGCTCAATTTTAAGAACTTGTTGAACTACCTGTATATATATATATATATATATATTTATATATATATATATATATATATATATATATATTTATATATATATATATATATATATATATATATATATATATATATATATATTATATATATATATTTATTTATATATATATATATTATATATATATTTATATATATATATATATATATATATATACGTATATATTCTTCTAGATATGAGAGTTATGGTAGCGGCAATTTATGCATGTCACATGACCGTAAGTTGCCGCTGCTTTTGCCGACCTTGGAGTTCAGTGGCGGCCGGTAGGCCGATAAACTTGTAGCCTGTTGTTTTAGTCTCTGCTTTTGTTGTTGTTGTTGCTGCTGTTGCGGCTGCAACTGCAGCTTTTTGTTACTACTGACGTGTTGAATGGCAATAGCAGCACATCGAGTTGGTGGAGTGTAGATAGAGAGTGCGAGAGAGAGATACGTCGAGGCACGAAAATCATTTATCGGGGAATATATAGGGCGGCGTTGTTGTTGTTGTTGTTGTTGTCGCGGTTGGCGATCACGACGCCGCCGCTGTCGCTGCCGCTATGAAGCAACGAACCAGCCGACAAAGACGAAGGCGATGCGCAGGCGTCCGATCCTTTGGCGATGCGCCTGGCGTCCGCCTATCTATGCGTGCGCCCGTCTCCCGGCTGAATCTCCTGTCGAGTGCAGGGTAAATATATTAAGTTGTGCAAACACTACACTGCTGGCCACGACTTCTCCGAGTCATCCGGAGCGGCGGCGGCGCCGGCGCCGGCGGGGGTGGCGTTCCGGCCGACTCGGCCGCGTTTCTGACACGGGACAGGACAGGACGCCCCCCTCCGCGCAGGCCCCACATACAACAAGATAGGGCGGGGGGGGGAGGGGGTATAGGAAGGTGGCTTAGATCGACACTAGATGCAGCGGCGATGGTGTAGAGCGTGAGCTGGATGAGCACAGCAGAGCTGAGCCGAAGGAAGGAAGGAACAAGGAGGTGCTGTGCCTCTCTCTGACCGAGAGCCCACCTATTTGCATATTCTATCATCGGTGGGGCATGTATCGTCGAAGCAGCGTCGCCTCGTCTTACCTTTAGTCTCAATTCGTGCTGCTCTGCGGCCCTGAGAACAAAAAGTCACTCAGTCAATCAGCTGGTGGTCCAGACGCCCACTCGCCTACCCAGCCAGCCAGTTGGCAAGCGTCAATGCTTTCAATGTTTGCTCAACGCTGCACTGAACTACTTTATTCGTCCATGTCTATTATCACCTAAGCCATCCGATCGTGCGATAACGATCGGCGATTTAGTTCTCAGTCTCTCTCTCTCTCTCTTGTTCGTGAATCTCTTGTCATGCGACAACGATGTGCTTTAATCACTGCGGAGTGTGTGGTTTTTGTTCTTGTTGTCGTTGACGATGACGACAAAATGAATAGCACAATGCGTTTAGATACTCGTTTGTCCGTATCGATAGTCGCCTGCGCATCGAATTTTCAGCCATACGATTATTTGTCGAGTCCCGGTGGCGTGGTGGCTTAAGTCTGCGTGCGCCTCGCAGCCGGAGGAACCACCACATAGGTGCGCGGCCCATCGAGCCCCACCGTTGCCCCACATTTGTATTTATGGGGGTCCGTCTATGAAGCAATGTGAAAAACAGTTCCGTGGACGTAAACTCGTAGCTGAGAGTCAGCCCGAAAACGTTATTTATTTAGCCATACGATGATTTAGTTATCTATCGTCACAACATCGACCGATAAAGCTTTCCCAGTTCAATAGCAGTATTCACAGTCGTCGCCGAACGGCCAGATCGTGCGCAATCGGCTTTGATAACCAAGTCAGCAAGACATGCGTCTTGGTGAGACGTAGACGGCATATTTGTGACAATGTATTCTTTTCTTACTCGAAAACTTGTAATAAGCTAGGGCGTTTTAAATGCTAGCCTTGACGCACCTTCGCGTAGATCCAATTTTGTCACTTTGACATTGCCAAAGTAATCCACTTTTCTTTGCCATACTCTAGGCCACAGAGCGGCGTCTAAGCCTCGGGCGACTCTTTTCGTTGACTGCAGGCTCTCAAGTTAATCCTAAAAAGTTCCACACGTAGTGAGTTATGGCTGAAGTTAAGTTTATGGGAAGCCATATGGCCTAGCCTAAAACGATTTGCACTTTGTGGTTTACCATTACTATATCAAAACTGCTTAACTAACTGGGATAGGATTGACAAGCCACCACCACAGATTAGCGGCACAAAATGACTACCTGTATATTTTTATAAGATAGAATTACATTGAATAAATAAGATAGAATATATATATATATATATATATATATATATATATATATATATATATATATATATATATATATATATATATATATATATATAATATTGTTCATATGGGTTTGAAAAATGGAGCTTTTACAACAACCCGGCCAGATGAGGAATAATTTTATACCACCCGCCAGCGGCGGTACCGTTGGGAGCTGTTAGCATACTCATAATAGGGGAACCCGGTAGTGTAATGAGTGCATTCGCGTGCGCCTCGCAGCCGGAGGAGACACATAGGTGCACGGGCTCAAGCTCCACCATTGCGTATTTGTATTTATGGGGTCCGTCTTACGAAGCAATGCGAAAGCAGTCCCGTGGACGTTAAATGTTAACTGAGGGCCAGCCCGAAAAAGTTAAGTATATTCATAAAAGTGCCAGCAGTTGCAGAGGCTGTCATTGTTAGTGAATATAGATTGTATGATGGTTGATTGCGTAGTCAAAGGTCTTGAAGCCGACCTGTAGTCACCGCGACTGTTAGGACGCCGCCAAGTTTTTGTTGTTTTCGTTGGAGTTACCCAAACAGATCGTCAACAGGTCTTGTTGTAGGCCTGTGATTACTCGGAGGAGACAGGCTTGGCTAGGAACTGAAGGTTGTTTCGCTAACGATTATGAATCGCTTAAAGCAGACTGTTCTTCTCGTCTTTTTTTGGGTTTTGCTTCTTCTTTCTTCTCGGGAGCGAGAGTGGAGAGTGGTGGAAAGACGTCGTTCGTCGTCTGGTGGAGGTACCTGCCAAGGGAGGTTCGGTGCCTCTCGGGGGGCGGGGGGGGGGCATTGTCGGGGAGGATAATGTATGCCTTTAATATAGCTAGCTGGCGTGTAGGGTCGCCTCTGGGCGCCGGCGCATAAATTGAACGCCTGCAATTGTTGGCGGGGGGCGAAATCTCTTAGGGCGCGCGTGACTGGCGGCTGCCTCGCTTCAAGAGGCACCGTTCGCGCCGCCATCGTCTTCGTTCCTGCCAACATCTTTTCCGCTACGAACGTTGCTACTGACGTCGGCGTCTCCCTCTAGGCAGGTAGGCATACATACATACGGTCAGCGTAACGCAACCTGCCATCTTGGGGGTTGCCCTGCGCGCTGGCTCGCTCTCTCTCTCTCTCTCGGGTCGAGATCGAAGTCGCGGTTGCACACGAAACTGAGTCGCAGTCGCGTTTCTTTGTGTCTACGCGTTGCATAGACGTCTTAGTGACGGGGACCTGGTGATACTATATACGCATATGCAGCTTCGTGTATACACTTTAGGACGGCAAAAGTCTTGCACCATCTATTACATTGCACCACCTATACATATTTTGTACTAAATCAATTACTAGTAATGCAGCATTCGAAACACAATTAGGCTAGCTTTAGATCACAAACGACCAGAACGATGTTAAAGCGATACGCCCTGTTGTCAACCTTCATAAACCAGTAAACGGGTGAGACGCTTAAATGTGCGATCCCAGTATTGCCGCTTTAGTTCGTTTATTCGCAAGTGTCTGATATCAGTATTAGCAGCGGCGTGGTCTAGGGGGCTTGTGCGCTAGTATTGGTCTACTATCTACCGGGGTGTCGTTGGTTCGATTCGTGTTGATAGCCAAATTTTCTTTGAGCACTGCTCAGTGGAATATATTGTAAACCACACTGCTGAGAGTCAGCGGCCAGGCCGCCATAAGGACTGTTGGAGAAACCTTAGCTTAACGTGTCCGGTCCTCTGTGTATCGAAAGTATGTCTTACGGCGATTCCAAGCCCATAGGGGACGGAGGATGGTCGAAAATTAAAAACAACCTCCTTAAACATAAATTTGTAATTCAAGGTGTCTCATACCAAACATAGAACAAAGTTTCTTGTTAAATGTTTTTCTGTCAGGCAGCCAGTCATACTGTTCAATGGAAGCGCTATCAACAGGTTCGAGAAAGATGGATACCAGGCTAGCGAGAGCCGTAGAGATTGTTGTTGTTTGCTTGAGCTTGTTTATAGTCAAAGTTATGTAGCTTGGTTGAACTGAATATGAACCAATCTTTTGCTAGCAGAGTCAATCAACCAGATCAACCCAAAAGCAGCTACCATAGGAGGACAAGCAATCAGGACAACCGCTTTTTTTTCCATAAATATTTTGCAATTGCAGCTGTCTGTTAAGCCAATGGCCCCGTAGTACTACAAGTAGTTGTTAGTGCGCGCACCGTGAGGCGAAGACTGCATAAGAAGAATGCACGAGAAGTGGAATAGTATTCCACAGCAATTCATAATTGAATTAATTGGACTACGGCTAAGTTGCATGGCGGCCGCTACTAGGGCTGGCAGAGCACGCATTTAATACATATTTTTAAATAACAATAATTTAAAGTTTCCTTTTAATTTTTTTACGCTCAGACAACCACATTTGAGACGTTCGTCTTGGGGCCTGCGGCACGATATCGTCTAAATGCATCTATCATTATCGCGTTCTCGTTACTGGATTTTATCTAGGCTTTCTCCAGCACAGGTATGCAGCAGCAGGGCAATAACAACCACGTCCAATGAATACAACAAGCAAGGCCGGGGCTCGAACCTGCGATTGTTTTGCTAATCATGGTTGCCACAGCAACGCCCCGTTGAACAGTGCGTTATCCGCCCAAGCAACCGTCGCTACAGTCAAAGTAAACAATTCTACCAGACGTTTATCTTGACAGGAAAAAGACTAACCAGGTGACCATAAAGAAAGGCTCTTCTTGATAGAACAGTCGAGGCAAACGTGTCCTTTCTAGAGCCACCAAACGCCCGCTTTGTAGATACGTGATTCGTCACGCAAGGCAAATCCTAGACGCAGAGCCGCGTATTTATGACTGGGGGGACTCTAAATGCGTCAAATTTTATCCACATTGATGATTAGAAACATTTATTCATCTTGATATAGCATTTTTTCGGAATATTTCATCTTAGTGCTTTATAATAAGTCATTTAATAAACAAAAAATCATACATTTTAACGCAACGTTCCGCTTGTGTTTTAAAGATAATTTATGAGTATTTCGAATAGTGCAGTCATTTTTAATATGGTTTTATTGTGAGTGCAAACTGTGCCTAAGGACCAATTGTGGAGGGTGAAATTCAGGAGTGATTTTTGAAAAGTCTGCAAAACCTACGCACGAAGATGCATATATATATGCATATATATATATATATATATATACACCAATGGAGGCGACGATGCTTCGTAAACAAATTAAAAGGCAAACGTGATGAGAGAGACGATGGCCGTAACGCGTCTGCGACGAGCAAATCGACGAGTAGTCAGCCGCCTGCCTCGACGTTGCTGTATGGCTCCACCTCGACTGCTGCCTCCGGCTGGTTTGCAACGGAAACCAACCCGGAGGAGAAGGTAGCTGGATGCCCATCCAGAGAGTCGGAGGCGACTCCGCCGCCCCCCAGGCTGGGGTTTGTCTCCCCCTCTCTCCCCTCAGCTGTCCTAATTAGAATAGACGAGAGCAAAGCAAATATTGACCACGGCTTGTTAGAATCTGGTGAATCGGCCGGCCGGGGGCGCACGCACGCACACCGAGATGCCCGCGCGCGGTGTCCGTCCCCTGTGTTTCTGTGTTAGCCTGACCCGGGGCCAGGACATGATACGTACGCAACGCTCAAGGCGGGGGTGATTTCATACGGCAACACTGCCGTAAGTGAACAGCGAGAGAGGGAGAGAGAGAGAGAGTGATCGTTAGGTAGATTGAAAGGGTAGAGATAGGAGGGAGGAAACTGGGGGGTTGTTCCAACCAGGTATATATATAGAGAGAGAGAGCGAGAGGAGGGCATTATGTGGATAAGAGAGCAAAGGAAGATATATAATAGTATCAAGTTAAATAGACGAAGGTAAGATTAGGTTGTTGGGAGCAATATAGCGCGACGAGAGAAAACGAGAAGAGGGTGTTGGTAGAACACCACACAGAGGAAGAGAAAAGCAGAAACGAGAATGAACAGGAAGGGCATCTCATGATGGGGCTTAGTAAAGCAACACGGGAGGAAAGTTTGTTATATATATATATATATATATATAGATTCTTCCGGACGGATTCACAGCTGCGCAGAAAAGAACAGCGATAAACAACGTAGATCCATATTATCTGACGCCGACATCGCCATCGTTGTTAACGACTTGAACATTCTGTTAAATTAGAAACACTTCCTTGGACAAAGTCAGCGGCGTGATGTTTATCCGGGGCGCCGATGTTCATCAGATGGACCGAACAGCTATGTCGCGTGGTCTTTGTCCATGTAGAGCAATCGGCTTGATGTTGAAACCTATTTTGTTATTTTGGTCGTCTTTTTCGTCGTAGGCCGCCGGCGACTATGTCATTTTTACTAGCAAAAGGCCGACATAGCTCTACCGAAGAGGGCCACATATCGAGGGGGCTCGCACTCGGTGTCACAACTTATCCTACTTCAAGCGTATTATCATCTTCATTAGCAGCATCAGCATCAGCAGTCGCCTCCTCGACCTTGTTCTCTTGTCAACTAGTTTGTTTGTATAGGCTGGTTAACTAGCTGATTATCTGGCGGGTCGATCTCTTTGTTGTGTTCATCCGTTCCGTCCGTGTTCGTCTGCCGATCTGTTTGTTCATTTCTGTTTGTACGCTTGTTACCGGTTGCGTGCGCTACTAATTAGCGGGGCACACAAAGCCAAATTGGTTGCCGCCCGCTTTCGGCCAGTCTCTTATTATTTATGGCAGAATGATGAACGGGTGGATATATGTGTATCTATGTATGAAGCAGTGTGTGCAGAGTTACAAGCTACGAGATTTGTTACCGACCTCAACACCTTTTCTCTGGCAGCTGTTAGTCTTAAATATAAAGCACGTTGAATTGTTAGTAAGTGTGTGTATGTATATATATGTATATATATGTATATATATATATATATATATATATATACGTATATAGAAAATATTGTGATGATTCATTAATCATTTACAATACGTTTGCACACTCGGCAGTGCTCGCCTTCAAAAAAATAGTGGTGAAAAGGTGTCACGTGAAGTTAAGAGTCAGTTGTCCGTGTCCTTGCTTGATGGCAGCCCCCGCTCTTATGGACCCGGTGCGAGCGGTATATCCTCAAGGTTCCTTGCAAAGTTAAAACGGTGAGATCCATAAGATTCCTCTTCGTGACGCCGAGCCTCAAGAGCGTCCTCGCAGATTCGGAGTCCCATACACCACTCATAGAGATAGTGATGGATCCGAATCTGCGAGGTTTTTGCGGGTCGGGGAGCGCCGCTCTTAGGAACTCGACGTCATATTTGGCGATCTTGTCTTGCCGTGCTTTTGCCAGGTCCCGGTTCGGGCCGCAAACCTCGGCATCTAAAACCCAGACTTCGGTAGGTGTTGTTATTACGAGGTCGGGCTATATATATATATACGCTATATATATATATATATATATATATATATATATATATATATATATATATATATATATATATATATATATATATATATATATATATATATATATATACATATACACGCGTGCGTACCTAAGAATTTTCAAGTGGATATATATCGCATACCACACACAGTATATATATATGTATATAGTTGGTTTTCATGTCGTCAAGGGCTCTGAGGTTGTTCGGCTGACGCTACTTTCAGGCCAATGACTACTTTCATCGACAGCTTCTGAGACTCTGCAGTCCTTTACAGACTTTTACCTTTACGTGATTTATAAACGTCGTTATCTGTGTTGAACGTACTATTTTAGGTTTGGAAACTGTTGTACGTATTTTACCGGCTCAAATTTTTAGGCGAAGTGCATCGTTGTCCGCACACCTCCACTCGCGGCGGAACTTTATTACTTTGGTTTATTTAAATTGATCTCCAGGGAATTGCGGTCGATGCACAAGGGTGATCTAGACAGAAACTGTGATCTGCAGATGGTAAACACTGACCGAGGAGCAGGGTGCAAGATTATATGAGTAGTCTAGATCTAGCTCGGTCGATTTCTCACTAATACTGAAAGTAGAAGCGGGCTTAAGCTATCGGCCCATAGGTCCACGCCTGTAGTTTCCTACAGTGCTCCACAGGCCCGCCATCGGCCAAAACAGAGAACTAACATGTCTTAACAAAAAAGACGTTTGTGGGTATCATCGTATGAGCCAGCAAGAAGTTCACAAACACTGCGTATAGATGCATTCCTTTAACTAGTGGTATTGTATGCAATATATATATATATATATATATATATATATATATATATATATATATATATATATATACATTTCAACTACTACTTAGCAATGATGGTCTTTCGCGAGAAAAATACTACAGCAGTAACAAAATAATCTTAAATCGCTTAACAATTTGGCTGGAGTTGAGCAGTAATAGTATGAATTAAGCAGATAACGTTTAATTGAAATGAGCAGGAGTGAAAAGACTTGCCGTCACTTCCCTCATCTCACTCACGTCGTGTCTCGTAGCCCACCTAGAAGAAAACCTAGGTCACTGACTAATGAATAATATGAGAAACGAGCACATGAATGCTACATGTGCACTACCGTCTAGGCCGGATCACATTTGCGCATTTGACGAAGGAAATACCTCAGCTTTTATACGGAGTCAATGTAAATGACCGGCCAATTAATTCGGCTGTGCTTTTCTTTCAGAGTTTTTCTATCAACACACACATATATATATATATGTATATATATATATATATATATATATATATACAGGCATTCTATGTCCAGTCGGCCGGAGGGCTTTTGCACATCTTGCCTTGAATGGCCGCCAGCGACCACCATCCTGGGGTCCTGCAGCTCACGCGCAGCAGCAGTGGTCCTACCGCGTCGGTAGGACACGGCTGCTCTGCTGCCGTCTTCTGTCTGTCTGTCTCTCTGTCTTCAGGACAGGACCCAAATATGAGTAATTCAGCAGCGGTGTAAATTGTTCCACAAATACCACTACTACTGCTACTACTACTTTTACTACCACTTCGGCTTCGACCGCTACGGCCTGCTTTCTTTGCCAGCTCGAGTAGTTTATGCGCCAGGCGGCCACTCGTCCGTTCCCGGTCCAGTTCGGCCTCGTCGTTCCCCGACGTTCCCCGTCAGTGCCACACCCGGCCATACCACTCCATACGCCGAGACGATTGTTTAGTGACAGGACGACCGTGAAGGCGGCTCCGTTGATGTTAGTAGCCATTTATCCCGCCAGTGTGTTTCCTTTTATTCTCGTTTTTTTCTAGGTTTTTCTCTTGCTCCTGGGGCTTCTGCTGGTACTTTTCTTCGTAGTCGTCCTCATCGTCTGCTACAAATCGTGGTGCTGCTGTTCCACCTTCATGGTCGTCGTCTGCTGGCGGCTGCGGCGGTTCCGTGTGCATCTCATCCATTTCCTCTGCCTCTGTTTTTTCTCTATTTCATTCTCATTCACCATTTTTCTCTCTTTGGTCGGCACTTTGGTCCGCCGGAGACTGTGGTCGCAACCGAGACGCAGGCAGCGGCGGCGGCGGCAGCAGAAACAGCAGAATTGCAAAATTATTCGTTTTGTCTGCCATACAAGGTCTTCTGTCCCGGATGGTAGGTACTTCAGGGGTCTTTAGTCGGCGTACTCCGCCGACTCTTCATGACGAGGTGGCAAGCACATGACGATGGCGACGACAGCAGATGTATCAACAACAACAACAACAAAACTAACAACTTTAGTAACAAATGACAACAATATTACTAACAACCCCAGTAACAAACAACAACAATAAAAGCGACAACATCAACAACAATAACATCAACAACAACAACAACAATAACATGAATGACGACGACGAGCATATAAGATCACTGTTGCAGCCACTACCGCACGCGTTCAGACGCGTTAGAGAGATGATAAAAAAAGAGTAATACAAGCTAACGGACGACGTTGTAGCCGCGGTTGTTTTGGCGGCTTGACATTGTCCGATAATGACATTGTCTTGGTAGCACCCCAGCTTATTAACCAGTTCAGTCGCTCGCTGGTGTCCGTTGGGGATGACGCTGTCTTTCTTTTGGTTACGCATGCGCCCCACATGTATGTACATGTATGGCCCACCGCTCGTCGCTGTGACCATTGCTCGCGACGGTGTTGTTGTTGTTGTCATCGTCGTCTGCTGCCGCCGCCGCCACTTTTGATAGCGTCTTCTTATTTTCGCCAGTGTCAACCCGGCGAGGCGAGAATTTCCGACCAGGGCCACCAGGGCTATGTTGTAACATGGTCCGTTTTCCACGCAAAATGAACGGGAATGTTCGGGACAAAGAAACCGGCCCAAAGAGAATGGAAAACGGCCATCATCACACACGAACGATTCGGCGAAAGTCCCCGCTCCCACATTGTCTGACCACAGAAACAGTGCGAGAGACTTGTACTCGCTTTCCGCCGATTCCTGGCTTACGCATTGTACCTACATACCTACCTACGTACGTTTGTGTGCCCTCTAACGACAAGCCGAACGAGAATAGAATGGGCGTTAGTGAGGGGCGGCGAGCGCCCCCTGTGAGGAAAACCTGCGGGAGAGAAATGGTGAGATTGGGCGCTCAGACAGGCAGGCGCGCAGAGCCTGGCGGGGGCAAACAAGCACACCAGGCCTAAACATGCAACCGCCCTTTCTTGACGGACATTAATGGTCGATCGGCCACCGCTAGTGGATCGGAACAGCGAACGGTGGTATCTGGATGCCAGAGATAGACTAAAATCGGCCACCAATGGGTTTTGTCTTCTGGACGTTGTTTCTCAAACTGCTCATTGGCCCGATGTGTCTTCCTTGCCTGTGTTGCGTGAGAGGTTTATGCCTCATTTTCTCTCAGCGGCCGCCGGCGGGCACACGTCCATCCTTTCTCTTCTTAGGCGATATCTACTTGTGATTGGCAATATTGGTGTGCTGCAAAGAGTGTGTACCGTAAACCGCTGAGCAGCTCTAGTTTGGCTAGGCGGTATCAAATCGAATGGCGACAAAATCGAATTGGTGCTCCAGGCTTACTGCAGAACAACGGCTTAGTGACTCCTACGTTCACGCCGGTGGTTTCAATGGTTTTTATTTGAAGCTACGCTGGCCACCATTGGCGCGATAGTGGTTCAGCCCAAGTTACAATCTATGTACGAGGAATATATACGTTCTGTCTGGATATATTGCGGGGCAAATATCGTACGAGTTGCCTCTCAAGAGGCACCCTTGCTGCAGTAAACCTTAGGGCGACTTGTTGTTCGTCTATTTTATGTCGCTCACATATGGCATTTCCTCCGTAAAAGCTGGACCGTTTGTACCGACACGAAGGCTCTAACACAATGTACACGAATAGCCGAAACGAGATTTGGAAGTAGAGCAGATATACGGATGTTTCAAACGTTACATGAGAGAAGACCGCAAAACAGACGCTACAAAGCGCGCTCAAAATAGAGAAAAAGAGAGCAAAACTTTCGGATTTGGCTACCCTTCGAAGTGTAGCTAAGCCTGTAAAATATATTGTTCTTTCTCTCTCTCTTGATATATATATATATGTTTATATATATATATATATATATATATATATATATACTCTTTGTACAGTGAGCAACGGCAAAGATGTGTCTCTATTGCCTACCTTTGAGATCGTGGTAATTAATAGTGATGAAGAACACGTCTTTAGGAGAAGACGCAACTGCTCAAACGATGCCGGTGTGTCGAGATGAGAACGGCATGTGATTAGCGTCACGCTTATTGGCTATCGTTCGCTGTAGACACAAGTGCGACGCCTTCTGGGCCTGGCACAGCGTGCCCTATGGTGCCCTGGTGGTGGTGGTGGTCTGACCTTTACAACTACGGCTATTACTTGTCCCTATTGCCACCACCACTACTGCAGCTGCTGCTGCTTCGTTCTGTTATTACGGGAAGACAAGGGAGACCGTCGGCGTAAACTACTTTGCCTGCTCATCAGCTCCGCGCTCGAGCTGCTAGCCTTTGGCTGTTGGCTTCTGCCCTATAGCGGGTCCTGCCTTCTCAGCGGGTCAGCAAAGCTGAGGCACCACCACCAGCGTCACCCATCCATTTGTGTGACGCCTCGTCCAATCGGCAGTCCGTGCTAGATTGGCAATGACGCGTTCCGTGACCAGTAGTAGCACTGCCGTGTCGTCACCGGGGCAATGACGGCCGCGCGAGAGGCAATGCAAACCTACGTCTACTTAGGGGGTTCGAGGGTCAAAATCCGAAGCTGTGTCCGTCCGTCCGTCCGTCTGGAGGTGCCGCCGGGGTCCGCCCGCTTTGTAAAGGTGCCTGCCCCCCAGCTCCGGTGGCTACACGCATTCCGTTCTACCATAGGTAACGTCCACGGTTCCAGGTCTTCGGGCCGGCCTAGGGCCTGGACGACAGGGCCACTTTCTCGACGCGTACGCATCGCCATTCGCCGCTCGTTGTCGGGAGAACAGCCAGGCGAAAACGCGCGCTGATGAAAAGGAATTGGAACAGACGATGCCGAAGGTTGTCGGCCGACGGCAGCAGCGGTGGCGGCAACGACGACGACGACATCAGCCTACGAGGAACAGACAATATAGCTTAATTAGACAGTGGCAATAGATTTGATTATGGGTGCCGCCCAGCCTACGAGATCGGCTTCCGCGACGCCTGGCGGACTGCCATGCCAAATCAGCTCGACCGGTGCAACGCATGCAGCAGCCGACTAATTTGACTTTGGCCAGAACAGAGGCCTCTCAGGGGCTCTGCAGATGAAGAAATAAGGTCATCATCGCTTGCAATGGTTTATGTATTATATATATATATATATATATATATATATATATATATATGGACAATTAGGATTTTTTTTGTCCCTAGCGACAAGCTAGAATGCCGACCGTTATAAAGCTGCTTGCGTCCCCATTGGTGGCGCAAGTAGCGGTGACTTCGTTCTAACTTTGTAACAATAGTTTTGTCCTCTTATAGGTAATACATTCACGATTTTACCTCAAAAGTTCTACTGGAGTTCACAATGCACGAAGTTCAGCGATGCACATCAAGTCAGGACACCTACTTGCTAACACAGAGTTGACTAAATCTAGGCAGGTACTAGGATCCTAGAATCTTTTCTACAGATCTGAAAAAGAAACTGTTTATTAAAATAGGAATCAATTTGGGAGTAATTAATAAAATCCTATTTGTCGGCTACCTGTGCACCCGCTACATGCAAGCTGGATGGTAGGAAAATGTATATATTCATTCTTTTTAGTACCTGTTGTTATCACACCTTCGGTAATTTGAACTTAGCCGTTAGACACAAGAAGTCTAAGGAGTTTGTTCGTTGTCTTCGGATAGCTAATATAGTTAAAGTTAACGTTTTCATCGACTACAAATAGTGTGGTTGAATTTTTATACCGTGCAATGGTTCTTCGAGCAGCGCGCTTTATTATGATAGCATATGTAAGTATCACTAGCATGGTTACCACATGTTTCGTTTGTTTGCCCTTTTCAGGTGAGCTGTTTGGTGTTTCTGTGCTACATCAGATACGACTCTACACACCCTTCGCACATGTATGTTTTAATGCTTTTATATATATATATATATATATATATACATACATGCATCTATACACCACGTACCATCTATACTTTTGAGTCGTCGACGGCGATCGTCTATTTGCAAGAGGAGAAGTCTTTTTCTATGTCGCATAGGGATTGGCGCTACCAGCAGTTGAGCAGGGTGCATCGACATGGAATCGGTCGTTGCCGTATACTTGCAATAGTAATGATTATGGGAATGTAAGCCTCGTCCGTAGGTGTTTGGGCTGAATATCAGCGAATGTGAATGGAGGAGACGAGGACGCCCGTTCGGCTTTGGCTACGATGGACCCAAGCTATCGGGTGTCTGACAGCTAGCTCCATTGGGCACATAAATCTATCTTTATCTATCTCTACGTGGGGGTATGAATACGCATATGCATATATATATATATATATATATAGCTGCCTTCTCTGCCCTTGTCCTTGGCTTCAGACCCCTGCTGGGTCCTGTGCAGCTCCTCAGATGACATCTTTGCGGGCGAGACAACTCGACGTTGGATGCAAGGCAAGGTTGACAGCATACCCACTCGTTCTTCTACTGCGGGGTGCTTCTTTCGCCTGCCCCCCCCCCCCCCCTATCTATACGAAATGCATCAGGCTCCGTCGCTGCACATGTACAGTGTGTATGTATTTGACTGTTTGCGTGTCGTATGGATGTAAGTAAGTAAGTACGCAAGTAAGTATTTTGCGTATGCATACGTACAGGTGCAGGTACACCTTTGCATCGCTGCGCGCCGAATGCAGATGCAAGATGAGCAGACGAGTTAAGACGTTGCGGAGACACGCGACAGGCCGGCTTGTGATTGGCTTTTCATTAAATTGCAAAGATTCGGGAGCGCACCGTCATTCACCGAGCGGAGCGGAGCGCTGCACCAGCAGCACTACCAGCAAACGAGCAATGAGGAGCAAAAGGGCCCAGCATGCACCTCTATAGATGACGTCTCGTACAGCAGAGCACAGCAGACCGGGTATGCATCATCTGCTATGCGGTGCCTGTCGCACGTATCTCGCGTGTTCTTCGCGAAACGCTCAAGGGTCTTCGGTGAAGGGAAGCAAAAATACGCGCAAAGCCGACGTGATGGCAGAAGACGACGACGGGCGCCGGTGAATGTGACCTCGTATGAACTAAATATGAGCCAGTGAGTCGGCAACTTTGTACGTCGTCTACTCGATGTTCAACGCGCATTTGTTTATTATGATCGTGATATAATGGCAAGCATTATTATTATTAGTGATCTCTTAGAATTGTGTTGAATGAACGCCCTTACTAGTATAAATTGTTGTAGTAATTCGTGTCGCCAGCCTATGAAACCTATAATAAAAGCCGCGTTTTCTCTACAAGCAGCTAATAACACGATCTGTCGCAGACGCATCGTTTCGCGTCGGTCGCCCGTGATATCCTCCGTACGTTTTGCGATATCCCTCAAAAACTTTGCGCTACCGACACTTATAGCACCTAGAGTCTCCAACGCAATAGGCACAAAGAGGTAGCTCCTTGACAGCTCGAGATACTTGCTTCGTCGTTTCCGAATCTGCGTGTCTTGCAACCCATCCTCACTCGACAGCTGCAATGAAGGTATGATAAATCCGTCATGCATACGACAGTTGCATCCCAGACAAGGCTTCTTCCGTGCAACCATAGAGGTATGGTACTTCATCAGGTGTAACTCATTACCTTCACTCAGATATTTGGACACGAGTGTGGATGGTATTCTTGCCCTCGTCAATACTCCTCTCACAATCGAACACTATTGAATTCCCAGTGTCGTGTGAGCGTGTCGGGACTTTTAGGCAGTTTAACGGGCGCCGACCATCAGAGTCGGCCAGGCCACCACACGACATATATGAAAACGGCTCATACATTTCATATTTTTAATTTTATCATTTTAATTACTCCAGCTGAACCAAGCGTACAGAGCGGCTTGCGAACCTCACGTTCGTCGGATATGTCTTTGCGGAATGGTGGACGCACAAAATGTATGCTCGTATTTGTCCGACTTAACCAGACAGCAGCGGTAAGTCTAGCGTTTGATACCAATGATGATGCGTAGTAGTGTTGTTTTTGTGCTGTGAGCTTCTTCCTCGGCGGGGGGGGGGGGGCCTTGAATGTTTAGGCTACATGTGTCGGCTTAAGTTGTATAGAAAGAAAAAGAGAGATTTTCTTATTGCCGGCGGCCATAGCGGCAACGGCGATGATGAGAGATATATACACGACCTCTTGCCGGCTGCGGCTTCTAACTGCTTGCGCATACCAGTGGTTATTTCATGAGAGTAAAGACGAGGGAAGGGGAACATAGTACACGCATACACATTCCCATACATACGTATCCACAGACACGCTATCATACATGCATATCCACCGACATACGACTCTACATGCATATCTACATGCACACTCCTATGCATATATACATTCATACAGATCTACACATACCCCATCCCCCGTGGGGTTCCTATCTACATATGTATGCAATTACACATACATATACTCCTTACTCTACACCCAAAGAGGATGATGGTTCATTCAGCAGCTGTAGCAGTACCAGCCAACAGCAGCAGCATAAAAGGGCGAGCTTTAGCCCTCTGCTAGCTCTTACGAATGGTGTCGAGTTATTAAGTCGGCTTCGTCGGACGGGCTGGACTGGCTTACTGGTTGACTGTCAGTTTTCCAAACAAGCATGGAGAGAGACGGCAGGGGTGGATTACGTTTTGGACGTCGCGATGTGTGACCGACATAGCGACACCCCCCTCTCCCTATGTGTGTGCACGTCCGTCTGTCCGTCTGTATGCATGTCGCCCTTATTCCCCCCCCCCCCCCCCACTTTTCACACATACAACTCCTCCCCACCTTCCACACATACACCCCCCTTCTCCACATACACCCCCTTCCCTCTCACATTTGCCCGCGGGCTTCACTTGTCAACCCACATTGTCGCCACATCTTTGCCTGGTGGCCGCGGTCTCCCACCACGACCACCAGCGCGCCCCACCGACGGTTCATCTAGACGT
Organism: Dermanyssus gallinae; assembly: GCA_003439945.1. NCBI lineage: Eukaryota > Metazoa > Arthropoda > Arachnida > Mesostigmata > Dermanyssidae > Dermanyssus > Dermanyssus gallinae. The sequence goes on along the minus strand of QVRM01004946.1, from coordinate 144,359 downwards.
TGCCAGACTGGTGTCGTATTCGCACAGCAGCACGGCATTAACTCGCTGAAGGGGCGGCGGCGACGACGACGACGATGACGACGGGCGGCCTGAAACCTCGGATTCTGCCCGTCGTTCGCCCCCTTTTCCCTCTGACTTCCCTTTGTTTCTCGCCCTAAACCCCGGCCCTTTCAAGGCACGAACTCAAGGACAAATTGAATTTCACTTCCTGCTGTCTGTCTGTATGTCTGCCTGTGTCGTTCGTACGCTGGTTCGTCCGTTCGGTCGTTCATTTGTTCATCGTCGCCGTCCACTCACTTTCGCTAGCTGGTTCGCCACTGTCGTTAGCTAGCTGGGACTACTACTACTACTACTACGACTACGGCATTGGTAAAGCGGTGGCGTCACGAGCCGGAGGCACCACCAGCACCTGCAACAGAAGTCGACACCGAGTGGCCGCACAGAGCCTCGCTAGAAGAGTGGAGGGTGGTGTACGTGCACGTCGACGAGGTGGAGGCCGAGAAGAGGAGCAGGAGGAGACGGGTCTTTCATAAGCTCCACTGCTGTCTCTCGGTTAGCAGTTAACCATTACTACTACTACTACTACTACTTACTACTACCACGACCACCAGTACTAATTTTACTAGTAATACCACATGTACTACTGTTACTACTACTGCTACTACTACTATTACTGCTACTACTACTACTATTACTACTACCACTGCTACTACTATTGCTATGTCGAACAAACGAGGACAGGCAGGCCGACAGGCAGATAACTGTGGAGATAAGAAGCGCCAACCCGACCGGACGTCATGTGTTGTCGGCAATGAGGGAAACTCTGGGATAACTTTTTGACGTCCAGTAGAAGAGGGCAGACGAAAAAGGGTCGTCCATGCTTTGGCTCTGTACAGGATCTGGCTGCGCAAAGGCCAGGCAAGAGCCCAGCCAGTAGCGACGGCGCGCCTAGAGAGTCTACCCCCAACTACCCCATTGACTGGCTGGCTGACTGACTGACTGACTGACGGTCCCCCCCTCCGGCCTGAACCCCGGCGGGCCGGCCGGCCGGTGTATCTCAAGAATAGGTGGCTAATGAAGAGTAATGTTAGCTGAAAGCAGCTGAAAGCGGAGCATAGATCGAGGCGGTGGCCGCCCAAAAGCTGGCTTGCTTTGCCGAAGCCAGGCCAAGTGAGGAGTTGTAGTAGTGACAGAAGAAAAAAGAAGCAGGAGCAGCAGCAGCAGAAGAAGAGGAAGGAGAAGAACGAAGAGACGACGGATAGGAAAAGGGGACGTCGGATTTCCGGTCAAATAGGAAATCAGCTCCACGCGGAATAACGAAGCCGACTCGTCTTGCAGACGCTACTTCGCCTGCTAGTGCCATCGCTGTTGATGCCGGCATGTATATCTATCTATCTGTCTGTCTGTCAATGTGTCGGTATGTCTGGCTCTCTATTTAGATGTCGGTCTGCCTGATAAGGACAAGAAGGCAACCAACCGCCGATTGTCTATTTAGGACACGGGATAGCTATCCCATTATAATTGGTCTAGCTGTACTTCTTCACATGCATGGGTTGGGGGCGGGGGAGGGGTCTGTGTATGTGAGAGAGAGTGTGTGTTACCTCTGTGCCTGGCTGCTTGTTGTGTGTATTGAACGAGGTGGGGGAAGATGATGGGAAACAGGGACAGCTTTCGCTTGTCCCCCGGACAGAGGTCGGTCGATCTTGGTGATGCCATTTGCTCCGGCTTTCCACGGTTGGCACACCCAATACGTGCGGAGGCTTTTAGTCTGTATTGTCGTTGTTAGCCAACTACTACCACCGCTACGAAAACTTTCGCAAGCGTAAGCGTGCTGTCCTTCTGGAAGCGAACCAGGAGTAGCGGTAGTCAGTGTCAAGACAAGAAAGGGCTCTGATGGGGCTCGCCCATGGTGGCGAATTTAGAACCACTAAGGCGTTGTTACTACCCTAGGTTTGCGTCGAACACGTGTAGAGCGGCAAAGGGATGTGGGGAGAAGCGGGTGAGGGTGGACGAGAAGAAAAGCTAGAGCCGAAAAGACGCTAACGCAGCAAATGGTGTCTGTTTGCAGCCGTGTCGCGTAAAGGGTTCAAAACTGCTTGCTGCTCGTCGGCAGTGCTGGAGCTAGCGGCAGCTTCTCGAACTCGTACGGGTTGGGATTCCTCTGGAGGGTAGCGCTATTTCGGGCTCCATGGTCTGTTATGTACGTGGGTGTGTGTGTGTGTGTGTGTGCGTGCGTGCGCCGAGATTCGTCGCGCCAAGGTTTTGCTTGAGGTCGGGCAGATTCGACGCACCCATCCAACGCGGTCGAAGCAAGCCCCAGCCGACTTGCCCAGGGCGGTGTGCATGCTCTCGGCAGAACGTCAAGGTGCGATCAAGTGCAGCCACCAGCTACGAGGTAGCAGGTGGTGGCAGTGTTGAGACTTGCGGGTTTAGAGATCGCGGTACCGTGTCGACGTCGGTGCAAGCGTTAGAGTAGTTTGCCAGCCAATAGCAGTCTGTCTGTCTGGAATAAAATAGCTTAAGTGAGCGTTGCAGAACACGATCTTGCGATCGGAAGACACCTAACCTAGTAGAATCGTAGCAGCCAACGGCGCACCTGAGTTAGCGCGATGCGACCCCGTCGAAAAAACCTTGAAATTTTGTACAGCCCAGCCGCCCACCGTCCACCGATCGGTTGTTTGCTAGCTTATCTACTACTGGCAGCCTTACTTATCTGGAGTCGCTTATTATTGTTATAATCTTCTCGTCGTTATCTGTTGCTAACACTCATTGCGTGCTGAACTTAGGGGCGGCAAAACAGCGCAGGCTCCTAACCGCTCTTTTTGGAGTTCCCAGAGTTAAGTCTTTTCGTTGAAAACTCTGACTGACTCCCCCACTCCCCATTGCTGTCTCGATTTCCCCACTTCCCCACGTCATCTGTGCAGACAACCAAGGCTTCCGATACAACGACTACAAGCTAGGTTTACCATAACAATTGACTAGTTATGCATACTATTACCTGAACACACACACAATAGCGAACACAACGAGACGGCCGGCCAACAACGAGAAACAGGATAGCGCCGGCGTCGATGCGAGAGGCTCTTCCCGACCGTACACGCCCGCAATGCATAGATAGAGGTATAGAAGCAGATCGACACAAGTTAGCGGACGACCCACAGCGACAGCCGACAGCCAACGAAGTGCGGCCATGTAATGGCAATTCACCGGGCGAGGCGACGGCGATAACCGACAGGGGGACATTCGTACCTACAATGTGGACAAAGGTGCCGGCACGGGTACCGTGCCTTGATGTCCGAGAACCTGCACATTCTCCGGCCGTCGTGCTGACGCTGGGCCCTACGCAGCGTCTAGTCCGCTTCGTCGGCTGGTGACAATTAATGCTAACCACTAGCGCGGAATGGGGAATGGGGAATGTGAGGCGAGGCTAGCTCAGGCAGAAATCGCGTGGCGCTCCCGTTCTGATTCACTGCTCTGTGTGGCTAGGTGGATTCGGGTCTGCCTATCCACTAGACGATGACCTGCTGCCGGACGAAGATCAAGGTTGGCCCCTCGGATTGAATAATAACCCGCTGGCCAGCTGGATGAGGAGCGCGGCTTGTTCTGCTTGGACCGTCAACGGCAAGCGGAACACAATAGAAATGCCAAATTACTACTGTACGTTGAAGCAGCTCACATCGGAGGCGGCCTTCCAATGCTCGCAATATTGTAGTTTTGCCCTGAAGCCTATTAAAACAATTTATTCTGATGCAGGGGTGCACTTTGTCAGATCTAACTACAACTTGACGGAAAGACGGAGGGTCATTCCACGACATATTATTATTATATTATTATTATTATTATTATTACTATTATTATTATTACTATTATTATTATATTATTATTATTATTATTATTATTATTATTATTATGTGCGCTCGGTTGCTGCAGCGACACCAGCTGTACCTGCGGCAATATACTTTCTGTCGTTGCTTAGGGATAGATGGCCCGCGTTCGCTTTGCTTCCGCTTCGTTAGATTAACTTTATGATGGTGAGGTCTATACGAAGCCCGCAGCTCTACCGGCGCCCGAAAGCGGTTCGTAATGAGCTCAACCAACTTGGATCAAGTCCAAAAATCCTGGCGCGCGCGCATTTGTCTGGTCTGACGTACTCTCTCTGGCGGCGTTCCGAGTGTGCGTGATCCGCTCCGGCTGCTGCTATTGCTGTTAGCCAAAGAAGTGGCCTTCTGCTTACGGGCTAGCGGGCAGGGACGACCTGCATTTCTGCGTTTATTGTATGATGCCTCTCTCTGTCCTACCATTATTTACTTAGTGGTTTTGCTGTTTGGACTTCAAATGAGGAAGGCTCGGGGCAACCAGCATGAGGGCGGGCGGGCCGGTGGGGCGGGCCGACGCATAGATGGACAGAGAGCCCCGTCAATGGCTTAACGCCGTCTTTACTTTCCGGGAATGAGGCAACGGCGGCGGGACAAGGCAATTGAATTGCCATGACCTCGGGACAGCACGACGGGACGTCGGAGTAGCATTAATCAGGAGCCTTTCCTCAGTGGACTTTTGCCACTAGGGCAACAAAATAACAATAAGAGGACAAGCTGCTTGCTTGCCTGCAGGCAAAGCCGTTGGCGGGTTCGGTCGGTGCAGCAGCAGCAGCCGGGAATTGAATTTGGGAAGAGCCACCTGGAGCTGGGCAGACCGAAGGGCTCACTGCGTTTGGTCATCTATGGGGACGTTACTGCGTAGCGACGTAACTATTTATGATCACTAACGTCCCTCTCTCGTTTCGAGTGTCTTCGAGTTAACCTGGACATTGCTGCAAGTATTTTTGTATTGAGAGAGACAGAGAGAGAGAGAGAGAGGTTGGGCGATAGTGTCAAGGAAAGTTTGTTAGTGAAGGAGTGCGAAAATTACGACCGCCTTAAATCATTTTGTCGAAAGAAGACGTCAGTACGGCACGTCTACAGGGGATAGAACCACATTGGATAGGGCTGACGTGGGTTTCTTCGATTCGGAGGTTTATGGCTGTCAGTAATCGTAAAGAAGGCTCACGACTGTTCCAACGTAAAGCAAGCGAGATTCGGAAGAAAACGTCCAATGGCTTAGCTCTACCACCGCGTAACAAAAGTTCGAATAGGACATCATCACTATTACAAGTGACTCTATAGAGCTTTTTTTATTATTTGATGACGAGTGACACTTGTGTGCGCCGCATGGTAGATCATTACTTTTTAAACAGTAGGCAGTCTGCATTAATGCGTAAACTAGGCAACAATATATATGTATATATATATATACATATATATATATATATATATTGCCATGACATAAAAACCGTACACGAACATTAGCCTTACCAAAAAAAAAAATATATATATATATATAGGTTTGCTCGATGTCTATTCGCTCTAAAGTCGCTTGCTTCTGGCTTATTTTTAGCAGCAGAAGCAGCATGCCGTGTTCAATTCGTTTCAATAAGTGAATACTCACCGTAGACGCGAAAATCAACCGAATGAGAAAAAATGAACGTTGATTGCCCACGATCCAAATGCCCCGATGGAAGAGTCAGAGCAATTTTGCAGATCAGATGTGCACCTCTTCTTTTTCTTCCTTTGCAAACTGCAGTAGAACCGGGGATACATGTTGGGTCTAATGGTTTGCAATACGTGTTTCAGCATAAAGGCGCACCCGTCCATACCAGCCATTTAGTACAAAGGCGGCTGACTAAGCATATGAACATGGTTTGGAATAAGCACTCGTGGCAGCCTAGCAGACCAGATTTTAATCCTCTATATCTATTCTATGTGACGCGTTATTGAACGACGAGAGTCTAACAAAACTTGGCAGTATAATAGAGACTCACTCACAACCTTTATTCAGCAGGCATTTGCAAATCCTGATAGGCAGGTTTTGAAAGATACCTGTAAGCGGTTTAGGTTTCGGATTGAGGCGGTGAATCAAGCAAATGTTCAAGCAAATATACCTACTGGCACGTGCAAAAGATGTAATTTACATGTTTATATTTATTTAGGTACAGCATTTAAAGCAAACGAGACCAGTTTTATGTTTATATAGATACACGTGTGCGTATGTGGTAATGTCATACACTTACATGCCAACATACAGGCATGTGAGTATATGGCATTCATGCATATATATATATATATATATATATATATATATATGTATATAGATGCATCCAAGTGAAAATAACAACGCAACAATGCAGCGCGCGACATCCGACCCGCATTGAACTACCGACGGGACTTGACGGAACGCTCCGCTATGTAGAGAAGTTACGATAGGGCGAGCGTATTGTCACATGTATGGTGCTTTGCCGCTGCTTTGACTGAAACGCAGATAAGTTAACGTTGTAAGTACATCGCGCACTGTGACGCAAGTATCACCCCAGTATCTATCCCTGATGATCTATTAATCCCTCACAATTATTCCTCACGATCTGTCTACCTATATACCCTATCGATCGATCGATCTATTTATTTATTTGTCTCTATTTATCTACTTACCCCTCTCTAAACACCCCTACTACCACCCTACTACGTACTACCCTACTCCAAACAATATATAATTTGTCTATATCTCTCTCTCTTTCTCTCTTTCAATTTGTACTCGCGGGGAGCGAAACGAAAAGAGAGCAAGAGCGGAATCGGCTGGCACCAACGACGAAGATGACCCCCGGGCCACGTCGACAAGGAATACTCCTCAGACACCACCCCCCCCCCTTTCCATGTGCGTCATCCATCTCTGTCGCCAACTCTGTCGAATTAGTCTCTGCTTAGTGGTAGTGGTGGTGGTGGGGGGGGTGGCGGCGGCGGCGGGGGGTCGTGCTTTCGTTCGTGAGTGAAGTTCCGTTAGTCTTTGGAGCTGCCGGATCACTTCGAGTTATTCTTTCACTCGCTCATTTTACAGCCCGAGTTCGTACGACGAGCCTGTCCCTATTCAACCTGACCGCATAGTGATGACAAAGTCACTTTAATGACGGCGGCGACGACAAGCATGGCAAAGACGAGAACGATAGCTGTAACAACAGCAGCAGCAGCGATGACAATACCAGCAGAACCAACTACGACAACAACAGCGAAGACAATACTAGCAGAACCAACAACAACGACAACAGCAATAGAAACAGCAGTAGCAACAACAAGGATAACAACAAAAAGGATAACAACAACAACCGCAACAACAACAACTGCAGCAGCAGTACTAGTAACAATAGGAAATGTTGCAGTTCGTTAGATAGGCTTCTGTTGCTGAGGTCGACGGTGTTGTTCTCGACCTCCTTCTCATACTAGCGCTACTTACAAAAGGTTACTATTATTATTATTATTATTATTATATGAATACGTGTACTTGTAGTATGTCGTTACGTGACAATGACATGATGACCTGCGCAGACACGCCGTGCCACATGTCGATGTCATTCATACCACGGCTGGCCTTGCCAAAGGCAACCGTAACCGTAAGAAACAACGACATGATGTCTATTGGATATGAGCGACGTGACCAGCTCACGTGTGGCAGATGCGGTATCGATAGATGGGGGAGCGGCTGAAAGAGCAGAGACCCGACGAAGAAGTCGAGAGCGAAAATCGACAAACTACTTTATCGGCTTCAGTCGCTAGTCGGCGCGCAGCTGCTGAAAGACAGCGAAAAAGTTCGGGTGAGAGTGAAAATAAGATATATATATATATATATATATATATATTATATAAAGAGAGAGAGAGATCCGCAGAGAGTCGCATCATAATAAACATTGATTGATGTAGCCAGGTCGTCGTAATCTAATCGTACAATGACGGTCCTATTGACGCAATCTGAGCTGCAGCAGCAGAAGAAGGAGCATCCACAGCAGAAGCAAAATCGATAAAAGTCACCCAAAATGTCTCTGATATCAGTGACGAAAACGACGAGGGCGCAACATATACTGCAAATGGCAAATGCCGGCGATGCAGAAACCTGCAGAATATGTATCGGCGATGAAGTGTGACAACTTGCCATCAGGCTGGATTGCAAACTGGGCTTCGCCTCGCTTGGTGCTTTGCCCATCTTGCACTCTATAGAGTATTGGTAGTGTCTTGTATATCACTACTACTTACATCAGCTACAGGTACGAATACAGTAACAAATTCCACTGCAGCCAAATCTCCTCCTCTTCCGGTTTCAACACCCGATTCTGTTGTACTTATAGGCCGTAGTCCTTCCTGTAAGACGGAATAAACTCAAATCAAAACGTTGCATATTCGCGAACCACTTTGCACCGCGTTTGCACCACTTTGCTGGTGATTCAACTAAATGCGCATTATTTTTTTCGTGTTTTTTGTTGATCGGCCAAACACTGAGAACAAGGAAAAGGGCTTAGCAGTTAGCGTCGAGTTTTTTCCCGTACCACCGCATGCTTCTGTAGAAGCTTTCAGCTCAGGAAGATACAATACTACTAGATACATACATACTGGTTTCGTGTAAGTGATCTGTTGTTTTTGCTAACGATGACTGAAAATGTATACTTCTACAAGACACCTTTGTATAAGGGTTATGTACGTTAACTGTTCTGCGCTAAATATTATTATGCTTATGCATTTCTAAAATAGATAACCACGAATTGGAATGCGAACTCGAGTGCTCACAAACCGAACAACGACAATCATGAACAGCATAGCAATGCAACACAAGAAAAGCCGCAGTAGGTGATGCATCGGCGTACATTGTGAAGTTAGCAATTATCATATATATGATTAACCAGCCCCGAATAACAAATAACGCAGAACATGTGGTACGCGAGATCTACAAAAGACAATACGCACAGCGTCATGTACTGGCTCCACCATACAGAATCACCACAAACACCGGCGGGGTGGTTCTGAGAAGGGACCTTGTTATATATATAAATATATATATATATATATATATAAATATATACTATACTTATTATATTATAAAATATAAAATACTTATACATATATATATATATATAAAAATTGTATTTATAGATATATTATATAATATTATATATATATATATATATATATAATGCAACCGACGAAGCTCGTTACGAGGCTAGGACATGTTTGCTGTAAATAAGTCACTGACAGATTCCACGTCGACTGAGGGGACCTGCTTGTTCTTGTTCTCGCGTCTCTGTTTGGGCCAGTCGGCACTATACATATACCATCTGTTCTGTTGCTTCAGTCGGCAGCCTATGTTCTGCCAATCGACGTTCCACTTCTTCCCTGAATGTTTGTTGTCGGCCGGGAGTTCTGTTCCACCGGTACGAAGTAAGTGAAGTCAGCCCGCACTAATGGGCGGCAGCGACGAGGGGACGACAGCGACCTCAGCCTCTGAAGTGCCGCACGACGCGTCAGTGCTTCTTACCTCGAACTAGACCGGCGCAAACCAGTGCAAACAGTGCCGCTTGTTTGCCGCCCACCACAGGCCGCCCACCGACGCGGTCGCGTTTACTCCGCCATGGACACACACGAGTTGTTCACTATGTGCCCGTGCGTCTTTACTGCCGCGTCACTTTAAATCACGACCGTCACGAGATCACAAGACCAAGACAGGAGAGCGCGAGAGATACTTAACCGCTAACCGTACTATATACATATGTATCTAGCAGGAGTAGCTTGAGTATGAAGAAAATTCGTGGCTAGTTTTACCGCCGGCTGCTGCCTTAACTGCCGCTACATGGCGGAGAGTAAATTTCGCTGTGTTAAGTTTTGCTGTTATTGTCGTTGTTGTTTTGTGTGTTCAGCTGTGCCTAGCTAGAAGGTCGTCGATATCTGTATGTGCTTGATGTATAGGTGTGTCTGCGTATTCGTGTGTATGCACATACTACGTATAGACCTCGGTTGCCCCTTGTCAGCGAGCAAGACTACAAGGTGGAGATAACAATATGAAGATAGGTAGAAACAGCAAAAAAATAACTCGAGAACAAATCATGTCAGACGCATGACGTCATGTCATCTGCGAGGGCTGGTTAATTGTGAAACGCTATTTGCAATAACAACTGAGAATAATCATGATACGTAGTGTTAGCTGCCAGGTGCATGCACAAAGCAAAGAGCGCTCATGGTAAAACGAACTAGTAGAAGGGATACTGCGCGTGTATCTCTAGTACAGCTTATTACGCAACGTCGCTTATTTGTCGAGATTATTCTAAACGTGTGGCTATGCTTAATCTTCACTTAGCATTCATCCCAAGCGTTTATATATATATATATATATATATATATATATATATATATATATATACTTATTTTTGTATAGGGATGAACTGGTAAAGAGCATGATACTCACGAGATGTCGTTATTAACGCCACGGTAGTGAGAGACTCCCAAAATGTCCTATAAAATCCAGTCGTCCTCTTTGCTCCTTGTGGGAAATTGCCGCAATACTATTTTCTTGGGGTTGCTTTACCTGCCCATATTAGCTTACCATTTTAGTTTCTATATATATATATATATATATATATATATATATATATATATATACATAGACAGCAGAGATCGAGAGTAGAACGATATAGGTATAAAAATCGCCACCGAACTCAAGTGAATTATAGGTTTGGGTCAGCTGTATTTCGTTCAAACTTTGAGGTCGGCTCCTTCTCTTCCACCGACGCTTCCACCTAAAAATGCCATAATACGCACTCGACCAAGTTACTTTGAGATCTATCTAAAGTCTGGGTTATCTATTCTTCTTTTTCACCTCTATGTCTCTGCTTTTCTATAAGGATTTCTGCAGTATACTGCAGTATTGAAATAATACAAAAGTGACGATGCCTGTTGTTGATTTATGTTGTTTATTGTCTTATCCTAATCGAACTATCGGCAGAGGGCTTCCTTGCATTCATTCTACTTTTTATGTGGCTCTATATATATATATATATATATATATATATACACGACCACCGATTTAGACCGCCACCGCCACCGTCACCATTAACTCCTCTCTTGCATAGCGGGCATTATTCGACACATGGCTATGGAAGCCGCGCCATTAGGCAGCCGACCACTCTTTGGCATGGTTGAGATTTTGTTGTACTTCGTAAGTTGTCAAGCTATTTCCGCCAAATTTGCGGGTTCTGTACGGCTGTACGCGTTATCAGGACCAATGCATTGGTATAAACACTGTGTGCGTGGCTAATGTATACAGTGTTTCAACACGCAGGGCCTAAAACTTGCAGCTGCCAAAGACTAAGCCGTTGTTAACCGGGCCAACAATTGATAGTTATTTTTGATGATAATTGTAATACACCATTAGTTGGACCGACGATAGAAGTTAATGCATTGTGTTCTTTCATTTTTTCTATGAACAATTAATATTATGAAACAAAACTAGTACTACTAACAGTAATATGGGGGGAAGTATTCAAATGAAAAGGTTTGGAGCGACACTGAATGTATAATTGAAGTCTTCATTCCGACGTAATCATCAAAGGCCAGAGCACAACTGTGCCACTGTTTGTCAAGCCGAAGAATACTTGCGGCTGTGTCAAGAGCCAGTGTTCCACTTCAGTTCGTCATCCGACTTGAAAAGCCTCCTTCTGAGGTGTTTTTAAGCGGACCAAACTGATGGAAGTAACTTGTTGTTAATTATCCACACTGTTCCATTTCAACGCTACCCCCATTATCACTACAAACATTTGCGCTGTGACATGCAGATTATTTCTCACCAAGTCGTTCACCTTGACGATGACCTGGGCCGTGATTACCGTGCTTGCCGGCCACTCCCGATCTTTAGGAGAACGACCACTCCACTTTCTAAGTGACACGTCGGTCACACAGTTTTTCCGTATACGGCCACCATCCGGCGACGAATATCGATATTTCTCGAAAGTTAATGACGTAAAGGGGTTTTCATTCTGTGCTAGCGGGGTATAGAGCGGGGGTGCTTAAATGACAATGCCCAAGGCGAATCAGAGGCCACAGGCTCTATTCTAAGCCGGGAATAAACTCCACCTGCGAAATCTGACGATCTTCTCGCATCGGAAGCTTGCACTACTATGTATGCCGTGCCAAATTATGAAAACGGGAATTTAACTACAAAAGAGACCACTCGGGCCCACATTAGTTGGCATTCTAGTTGATATATGGTTCAGCTAGTCAAAACTTGATCTATATTCGTTAATACTATTGGCGTTGTTCTGCCATCTGTAACCTTAGCAGAAACATGTATTGCTTCTCAGCCTCGGAAGTAATACGTAGGTTTTGATAAATTAGGTCTTAAAAATCCGAACGGCTGCGCTCAAGGTCCGTCTCTTGCAAATGCTCTTTTGGTTCTAGAGTCCTAGTTTGAAGAATGTAAACTCAGCTACTCTGCGCTGATCTACCCACAACGACATACTAAAGCACTTGTTTGACAGCCCGAATTCAATTAACCTACAGAGTCAACAATCTATAAAAATTAAACCTGTGCTTCGTTCGAAGCTCATCAATATTCCGTTTGCATGATGGATGGTTATCTATATATACCTACTGGCGAGGTTTGTCGTGTTTGTTTATACAGTCCGTCTAAGCGTAAGACGTCTTATTAGCAACGTTATTGTGTTGTATTCGGGAGGTCGTAGGTTCAAGCCTTGGACCGACCACCAGCGAGTAAAATTGTTTTTTCAAGATTTCCAATTTAGACAAAATGCATGCCGGAGTGGACTATATTCGTTTATGATTGGACAAAGAAACGAGGAGCTCATGTGCCTCAATAAACGAGATGGTGCATTACCATCCTCTCAATTATTTATTGTTATAATTGCGTTCCCAATGCCTCTATACCCTGCCAGTTGATGCCTACATGGAGCGTACAGCATTGGCCGACTTCGAACAACGAAAGCGGCTCTGTTAAGTGATCACACGATTCTTATTTCTAATAGCGTCGATAACTCGATTATTTCGTGCATCGCGGACATGTGTCGATCAGCGCCTAGTGTCTGCGATAGCTGATTCGCTGTCTTGCCGTAAAATCACCCGAGGCATTTTATGTAAACATGGTCGCATCTCCTAAGCTTCTACAATATACTGTTACAAGTGTGCGCAAGATACATTCATTCGCAGGATCTCCCGGAGGTGTGATGTGGAACGGAGCTCGTCGTGAGATATCATTAGTTCTATTGCGAAGCTAGACGATCGAGCTGACTTGAGAATCATGGTTACTGCATGCACCGAGGAGTTGAGAGATGATCTATGTACTTCAGCGTACATCAGAATTACCTTCGTAGCGACCAGACTGCTCCAGCGATCGAAGCTGCACTCACTGATGGCGTTAACAATATGCTCGCTTGACACGCTGCACGGGTGTTCGCCTTCGACAACTGACTGGATCTGTCGAATGTTGTCACTTACTAAATATAGACGAGATACCTTTCTTTCGGCTTCACCAAAGACGCATTTGACTCGACTTAACTCCTTGTAAAATGTGCAATAGAAAGTCGGATGGAGCTCATTTCACTTAGTTTATTCAGTTGGATTTAATTGAACACACTCTTCTGCTACAGAAAGCATCGTTGTATCCGGAGAACGCTTCCGTATAAGAAACATAGATCTAGACGAAAGAATATTGTTGTTGTTGTTGCGGCCGTAGTTGTTGTTACGGTTGCTACGGTCGTTGTTGTTGTTGTTGTTGTAGTCGTCATTGTTGTTGCGGTTGTTGTTGTCCCCGTCTTTAAATGCGCCAACATGTCCAAACGAAATCTCTTGCAGCGACGTGCCGTTACTGCGACGCAGGCGTTTGGCGCCCATCCATAGTAATACTTCGTTCGGCTCATTCGGCCATCGTGCGCCCTTCGTCGCTGGCTGCCACAGCCGCCGCCGCCACCGCCGCCATGTTGTCTTGGCATAGCAGAGTCACGTATGGCTGCCTAATAGCCTGGAACTAATTTTGCTTCGAATCCGATGTAACTAATGGCACCGCCTGCTCCATTAGACTGTTAAGACCAGCGAGTTGTTGAGCGCAGTTGCAGATATGAAGGCGCGCGTTGAGACGATTTTTCTCTCGACCCTTTCCTTCGAGCAAGGTTAGAGCTCGAACGAGAGCAACACACAGAGACCTAATGAAAGCGAGCCACAGAGTGAGCGGGGGGTGAGGGACAGCGGGAGAGAGACACAGCGAGAGGAAGAGAGGGCTGAAGCGAAAGATGAATTACACAAGACAGAAAAGAAGCGGAACGAAAATAGAATCCTCTAGTTTTTGTCGACCATTGCGTTTTTTATACTGTTACCGGTTGTTGTCTCTCTAGACCGGGCATCGACGATGCCCGGCGTTCGGCCATGACACTTTTTTTGTAATTCTTAATAGGTCGTTTTTATGCTTGTCGTCGATTCAGGCGTGCCGCTTGCTGTGTTTCGGATTGCCGCCTTTTTGTCGTTTTTTTTGTTGTTGTCTTTGCACAAGCTTACGTTTATTTGCCAGCCGGGACTACTGTGGTGCACGGATTCACGCCCATGCTAGATAGCACGTTAGACACATAGGCATTTTGAAATCGATGATATAGAATGTTTTGTTGAAGGCAGTGGCAGCAGGCGTAGCTTAATTTTGCGTGTGTTGATTTATTCACCATGTCGCCCTTTTCACTAGGTACGCGCTGATCACTAATTGACACGTTTCGATTCGTTTATATTGTGGCTGTCCCTTGCGAAGCCGAACTACGGCTATGCTTTGACTCCACAGAATTTAATTATGGGTAATAATAACAAAACAAAATATTTTGAGAATAACCACAGGTGGCCGGCGTAGGGGGAAGTATGTTTAAGGCAATTGCTGCTGTCTGTAGGGCCAACACTGCATCTGTCCATGACGCTATGAGTTAATGAGAACTACTGGGAGAATTTGATATTTTATCAAATTTTCCTAGTAGTTCTGGGACGACTTAACGTTCATACAATAAACCTTATACTTGTAAATTGCAAGAGCAATTTAAATTAGGATAACAACAAGAGATAGTGTAGTTCGTGCAGATGATGCTGAATCTGTTTTGGGTCGCCATCAAGCAGACTGAAGATGGAAATAGAATCAAAGGTAGTGGTACTAGTAAACGACGTAGTAGTCATAGTAGCATTGGTAATAGTAGTACGACTGCTATAATTAAGTGTGCTGCTAAAAAAAAGTGGGTTTTGTGAGCAACTATACCGAGTGTGATACTGGCAATAATCATCGAAATTGTGTTAGCTATACTTGGTGGTCCCCGCTCGCCTTAGGAGCTCGCCGTCACAAGAGCGCGCAGTGGAAGTTCTACGATTGTGCCCTGCGCCCCTGGCTCTGGCCGGCCTCGGCAGTGCCTCGTTCCGGACGGACGCATTCGAACAAACGCCCGCTACGTACAGTGTGGGAGGCGCAGCAGCAGCAGTAGCGGCCGCCGCCGCCACCACCACCATCGCGGCGGCAGAGAAGCCTGCTGGGCGGTTTTTAGTTGTCGTCATTAGAGCTCTATAGAGGTGATCCGTTAAAAGGGGAATAGCGCGCGTTTCAGCTAGCCAGCCACCCATCCATCCATCCGGGCGAACAGGCCGGCCGGAACTATTCGCTTCTGTTACTCTGTTAGCAGTAGCTCTGCTGTAACGTCGTATGCTGACGCTCGGCAACGCTTAGTGACCATTAGACGACGGCGATACAACGCCGACAATGATACTGGGGCGCAAGTGCATACATGCAGCACAACACATCAGACGCTAATTGCCTCATCGGCGTTATTCGTCATACTTCTAAAACAGAAAATTAAATATTTCGCTATTATCTGTTAGAGTAGTCTGCTCGTTAATAAAGGGTCGAATTAGCTCGCTCGGCGCTATCAAGCCGCGATACAACGCACAATGATACCGCATAAATGGAGCACAAGACAAGGACGCTAATTGCTGTCAGGCTTGCCCTACCTATCTGGTAAGGAGTATTTAAACCTACTAAAGCTCAGGATCAACGCACTACCAACGCGTGCCAGATTGGCCAGGGGACGCCCGGGCTACAACAAACGTTGTAGGCACGGGTGTCATGCGCCTGAGACGTTGGCTCATGTCGCTCAGATGTGCGATATAACACACAAACAAACCATAAAGAGACATGACGACGTCTGTGATCGCGTGGCGCGTCTTCTCCGCGAAAGGGGTCATGAGGTGGTTCGTGAGCGAGTATTCCGTCGACCGGGCGCACCGGGTCTAAAGCCCGACCTCGTAATAACAACACCTACCGAGGTCTGGGTTTTAGATGCCGAGGTTTGCGGCCCGAACCGGGACCTGGCAAAAGCACGGCAAGACAAGATCGCCAAATATGACGTCGAGTTCCTAAGAGCGGCGCTCCCCTACCCGCAAAAACCTCGCAGATTCGGATCCATCACTATCTCTATGAGTGGTGTATGGGACTCCGAATCTGCGAGGACGCTCTTGGGGCTCGGCGTCACGAAGAGGAATCTTATGGATCTCACCGTTTTAACTTTGCAAGGAAACGTTGAGGATATATCGCTCGCACCGGGTCCATAAGAGCGGGGGCTACCATCAAGCAAGGACACGGACAACTGACTCTTAACTTCACGTGACACCTTTTTACCACCATTTTTATTAAGGCGAGCACTGCCGAGTGTGCAAAACGTATTGTAAATGATTAATAAATCATCACAATATTTTCTATATACATACATATATAAATATGTATATATATACATACAAAATAGATATATAGTATATATATATATATATATATATATATATATATATAAATATGTAAATATATACATATATATATATATATATATATATATATATATATATTTGTGTGTGGCAAATGTATACCTTTGTGATGTGAGAACGTGTGCACGATCTGCTCGGGGCATAATTCAAGGCAGTAGGTTCAGCTTCAGGCTGGCCCACCTAGCCAGGGCTCCTGTCACCAAGGCGACATTCTCTCTTTCATCTCTCTCTCTCTCTCTTATATATATATATATAATCTCTTTTATTGGTTGAAGTCGTATAGGTGATTGCAAAAAACCAAACCCGCTTCCCGTTTGGTTGCGCTACGTAAGGACATGGTGTGTGTTGCTCTTTTTGCCAGACGTATGGGCCGAGCTCTCTGTTTTTTCAGCAGCCATCGTAAGGAGGCCAGCCGGTCGACGCAGCCGATAGTAGGCTGAGTGGCTGAATGGCTGGCTGGCTGGTTGGAAAGTAGACAACAGTAGGAACTCGAGAGGGTTCGGGCTCGTGTTCAAATTGTTCACAATAGAGTTGCGTAGAATGGCTGCGTATGGTGGGGGGAGCTGGGGAGCTGTGGAGATACTCCCTGCGCATCGGGAGCCCCACTCGATACGTATGCGGGGGCGAGGCAGATGATCGCGCGTCTAGGCAACCCAACAGTAACCCGGCAACGACGACGACGACGCACGTCAGGGAAGAGCGGGACATGTTCAGCCAGGTGTGGCGTAGTTCAACGGCCGCCGCCACTGCATGCACTCCGCATACAGTAAATCCTACGAGACCGAGCGATGGGCGCGCCGCCCGAGCCTTCGGCGTTTCTTCGTACCCACTCTTCTCCCGAAGGCGTTCTCTTTTCCTCGCCATTCTGATTCCCCGGCCCCCTTGTTCTCTCTGCCTAGCTCTATACTTATATTTTTATTTCTTTTGCCCATGCTTGTTCTCTCTCTCTCTCTCTCTAGTGGAGGTGCGCTCCCTGTCGTTGTCCCTTGGTGTTTCTTTCAGTCTTCGTCATCCAGCCCACCCATCTTAACTCCACCGTCTCCCCATTTCTCCAAGTAAGGTAATCCGATCTTGGGCCCGCTCCTACTGCAGCTGCTGTTGCTGCTGCTGCTGCTTTGGCAGCTATTCCTATCACTAGCACCGGTACTTATAGTTTCGTCGTCGTTGTCATCTTCGTCGACGTCGTCCTCACCCTGCTGGATTTTGTCGAAGGAGAAGGGGATTGAGTCCTTCAGGGACCGGTCCGGGGGCTGGTAAGCAAGATACGAAACAACATCGTGTTGCGCCTTTGAAAAGGTCGTACATAGTCTTTCTCTCTTCCTGGTTGTAAATATCTTCGCTCGCTCTTTCTTTGCCTTTCTCTGACTTGTTTGTTCCGACGACCTGTGGATGAAATCGTATGCCTTTTCTTGTACAACGAACAAAATCAGTCATTCAGCCGCTATGTCACTCAGTGATGGCTAGTGGTAGTACTAGTAGTAGAAGTAGAGGTTGATGGCAAATTGCTTTGTAGTTTTTCTGCTATCGCAAAGATTGAGTTTCCGACTTTTCGGTTGTAGATTATTTTGAATATCAAACCCCACAGATGAACGTAGAACCGTAGCAGGCAGTAGTCGTAGTAATAGTCGTAGGTTTAGGAGCAGTAACAAGCCTTGCTTCGTTGCCGCTCGAGGAACTAGCCTACACGAAGCCTCTTGCTCAGGCCTACACTCCGCGACTACAGGACTATGTTGAGAATGTCGAATAAATGCGCGTTGGGCTCGGCACTGGCCCAACAACGCCGGGACCCGTTTTCTCGTCTCTTGACCCGTGAAATGGCTTCATCCCATGGCACCGGAAGGCGGATGCCATGCATATACGGACGGTACAACCAACGCCTGCAGCGCGCTGTCAGCATGTCTGACTGCCTCTCCGTCGTCTCGACCATCTCGCTACAGTCCGCTGACTGTGGCAGTCACTGCCTATACAACCAACAATGGACAACCAGATGGCGCAATAGGCCCTTTTAAGATATGCACTGCCTCCTGTTGACACTTGTCATGCCGTTGTTGCTAGTGAATGCTCACTTGCCGCATGTCGGCGGTTGCATTTCTTAGTCGTACTTATTGTGGGCTCTAGTTGCTGTTGTTGTTACTGCTGTCGCATCTTTGTTGCTGTTGTTATTGTTGTTGTTGTTGTTGTTGCTGTTGTTGTTGATGCTGCGGATGGTAACGACAATGATGACTGGAGTAGGCTTTGTCGCGATAATCACCGTTTGCTTTTGTTTTTGTTTAATGGCACCGATTTCAGTACGCTGTCAGAGGACAGCATTTTACCTCCAACATTTCTTTCGTTGTTGCTGCTGTTGTTGTCGTCGTCGTCGTTGTTGTTCTAGCTAACGAGGTCGCAGGCATGCCCTGAATTGTGCTGCAGAGATGCGCCGTCAAGCGACATCAAGCAAGGAGGACAAATATCATGCGCACGATTACCTTTGCCTGCTCGTTTCATTTGTGGGGTTCAACCGTTCGTTTCCCATCATCCCCAGCCCTCCCAGCGTTCCCGCCGTCCCGGCCGCTAGTCCCCCGTGCACCCCCCCCCCGTCCGCTCCATGCCCACCTCCCATAAACGGAATACAGACAACGAGACAGCCGTGTATGTGTGCCTTTGTGTGCCCAGGCGTTTCCTCGCATCGGAGGATCGGTCGGCGCTACCGCTGTCACCGCCCGTATGAGATCATTCGGTTGTTCGCTTCTTTTCGTTCGTTAGCTTCCAGCGTTGCGGCGGCGGCTGATGCTGCTGCTGCCTTTACTTCTCTACTGCAATACGCCTCGCTACTTGCGGGCCCATCTTGCCGCTCTGACAAGGGACATATCGCACAGGCGGGAAGGCAGCAAGCCGGCGCTAGTAGTCATACGCGAGCCTCCAGCGGCTTTTAGCCCTAGCCCTAGCTCCCCCTTGGCGCCATCTTTTTGCAGCAGTACCATAGCAGCAAGATACCATAACGGTATCTTGCCGTTCTGCTCACAAGATTAAAATGTTGCGACCAGCGGTGGGTGAACGCCTAGCAGGAGCACGAGCCGCGGCATGAGAAGTAGGAGGCCGACAAGGAGAGGAACAAATGAAGGTCGAGAAGAACACAAGAACAGATGGCCACCCTCTACCGCACACCCTAACCTGGTACATATAAATATTTGTTTGTATATATATATCTCACTTGGTGGTGGGGTGCGACAAATACCACTTTATTTTGTTTTGTCTTCATTTATTAATTATTATTTTAACTATATTAGAGCACGTATATCTATAGGCTCTCTGGCCTATGTCTGAGAATCAGCGGCAAACATGTATTTCCGTACCTAGCCTTGTTTTAACACTTACGTTGTAGAGAGAAATGTATATTATTATTATTATTATTATTATTATTATTATTATTATTATTATTATTATTATTATTATTATTATTATTATTATTATTATTATTATTATTATTATTATTATTATTATTATTATTATTATTATTATTATTATTATTATTATTATTATTATTATTAATAGGAGCCCATCGGAGTGGTCTCTAAATGAAAAGATTAATCGACTACTTCACCCAGGGCATGGAGTTATCTGCGAGAAGCCCTTGGGTCCTCTAAATGGTTGATGGCACGGGCAACGTGGAAACGACCGCAGTCTTATCTATAGATTTGACGGCAGATAAATGAATACTGTACTCGGCGGTTTTAGTATTTTATCAATAATGTTCTAAGCCTACATTCAAGCATCTTCCGACAGTCGAGACAAAGATGACTTTCGAATTAATCAGCAAGGATACCCATATGATCACAGGTACGCGTGTTCTTTGACAGGACGTTCTTGTTAGACGGTGTCGAAGGGTCTCTGTCAAATCAATCGACATCGCCTATGAGCAGTTGGATGTATTTCAGTAAAGATGAATGCCTTAAAGGATGATTCAGCACG
The DNA here is from genome assembly GCA_003439945.1 of Dermanyssus gallinae. Taxonomy (NCBI): domain Eukaryota; kingdom Metazoa; phylum Arthropoda; class Arachnida; order Mesostigmata; family Dermanyssidae; genus Dermanyssus; species Dermanyssus gallinae. The sequence continues at coordinate 123,729 of QVRM01004946.1, read as the reverse complement.
CGTGCGTGGATGAGTCAACTCAAAGAATGAGGCCAATATGCAGTCTGTAGCCAAATAGGCCATGTTTTAGGTTATTGTTGGAGTTGCTAACGTCTTGTATGTACGCTTTATGCGTTCACTCTTTGCAACGTGTGTTGACTATTGACTGAAACGGATAGGAACGGATTCTTGTTATGACGTATTACGAATTGCAGGTTTAAGACTATTCGTGCATTGAGAGATTTGGGATCGACGTATAATTATGGTCTTGCTTAACCGTTTGTTGTTGTCTTCTATTCTGTTTTTTATTAGCAACCGGAACGACGGATTGACGCATGAGATTTGTTTAAAGGGAAAATGTTAACCGATTTAGCCAAGGAATTTAACTCACTTCGAACAGTCGGTACTGATTTCACCAGTATGTATGGTATTCTAAAAGTTGTCCAAGTTGAATGAGAAATAAAAGCAATCTGCACATGGAGTGAGACACATCGAATCAGACTCCTTTCACACAGTCACTAAAATTAACTTCGGTGCATAGACGTTTGCGTAGCGAATGTAATACTATTAAAGTTGGTGAGGGCACAGGAATCTGGCAGAAAAATTGCTTACCGTGCTTTATCTCGTGTCTCAGGATTTCTAGCCAGGGTTTCTGCTTTTAGCAGTGTGCCACTTAGAGTGGCACCGCTAGAAGCATTGACTGACTGGGCTGCGTGCTTGCGCAGCTGAAGAGGAGAGCGTCTAATGTCGACGACGTGACCTAACATAGGGTTCTCCTGGTCGAGAGTCCAAAGTCAACACAATAGTTGTGTGACTCTGTTGTGAGTGGGCCGCCAGCATTTCCCATCATCCGGCGCGCCATTGCGATGGCGGGGTTTTGGCACCGTTGGCACTGGCCCGACATTTGGCTTTACCGCCCGCCTTCCCGCTTCGCCGGCACAGAGCCGCCCATCAAGTTCTTTGACCAGCATTAAATATCACAGTCCGTTTCGTCCTCTGCGTCGTCGTCGTCGTCCTTGTCATGAGTATCATGGCTGGTTTCATCGTTATAATCGCGGCCGCTCTTGCAAACGAAGTGTTTTGGCGGAAAGACCGATTTGAGTCAATGAGCCAGCGAACAAGTGGTTAGTGTTTTTGTTGGACGACGACGTTGTGGAACCACAACAGTGGGGCCGAAATGAGATCACGTCACAACACGACCTCTAATGGCAGTCAGCACCTAAATAAACGGCCCACCACCAAAAAGGGCAGGCGATGATTCATAGAGAGAATCTGATTCCATTGTAGGACAGCAAATTATTACATGTTATATAGACAAGTAGTTGGCCAATGAGAGGGCTGCTGCTGCTAATCCTGTTCACCATTCTATTCTATATTGCTATATCAGCAATCGTCTAACTTTTTCCTCTATTTGTTCGTTTTCTTGTTTGAATTTGTGCTCTGCTCATTTTACCTTTTATTTTAGCTATGTGATACATTTGTAGTGGCCTGTTGGCTCGCACGGATCAAGCAAGATGACTTGATCAAACTTTTGCACGGCAAAGATCAGCGGCGACCATTGTCATCATCGTATAAAGAAAGTCTCGGCAACGCCTGCAAAGATTGGCGGCTGGTAGCCGATGTTGACTGTTCGTGCTGTAATAATAATAATAATGCGAACGTGGCTTCTCGCCCTATCGGTGAACGAGTGAAGAAGTCGCGAAGCATTTCCAAGATCCTGGCCATCACACTGCTGCCGCCGCCGCTGCTGTCAATGGTCTATTTAGACGGGCGATATGGCGAAAACGGGTGGGACGTGATCGGATCGTCAACAGAAAAAAGTAAACAAAAATAAGAAGCAGGAAGCCTATCTCGGCTGCGGCGGCTGCTGCTGTTAGCGGGTCCACTCCGTATGTGTCAAGTTAGAGAGCACTGACGGACCAGACCGTAGCCGTTACCCTTTGTCAACACTATTCTTCTCCTATTTGTTAGCTCTGGACTTAGATCTGGGTCGAAGCGCATTATCATAAGTCACCCGCCACGCTGATGGACTATTAAGCCAGACTATCTGTCAGTCGCAGACAGCTTGTTAGGAGTTACAGAAGGCCGACACATTAGAAATGTGGCGGCTATACTCATTCATTAGGCTGCTCCACAATCGTCACACGCATGATAATGGCTCATCTATTAGGTTGTACCGGACGGACGCCAATTCACCAAACAGGGTTGGTCTGCTGCCTGGTGTCTGAGCCTTTCTGGTGCTGGCCGCTATCACGCCACTGTCATTAAGTTGACTTTGCTTCGGAGCCCCATCTGCTTGCTGCTATGCTGGTCGATTGAGGTACAGTTCAATTTGTATGAGACCAGTGGTGATAATACGGTTAATGATGATGATGAAGACTGTAGCGACTGACTGACCAGGCGCCCTAGTTTGTACTGCAAAAGAGGAGCGCGACTAACTATCATCGACCCTACGGTATACTAGACTATACTCACTACGGTATACTAGACTATACTCACTACGGTAGACTAGACTATACTAGGCTGTCGAGCCCGGTTGCGTGATGGCTTGAGTCTGCGCTTCGCAACCGGAGGAGACGCATAGGTGCGTGGGTTCGAGCCCCACCGTTGCACATTTGTATTTATGGGGGTCCGTCTATGAAGCAATGTGAAAAACTGTTCCGTAGACGTTAAATCTTGGCTGAGGGTCAGGCCGAAAACTTTACTTAGACTATACTAGGCTACACGTGTTCTTAAAAAGAACATCTGATACGCGATTTTCGTTCTTTAAAGGACAGGAGCCAATTTGTTTGCTGATTAATCGAGGCTTCCGAGCAAGTCGGCGTAAAGTCAAGCAGTCCTTCTTATATTATTTGGACTCGAAATCGACGTCGGTATTTCAACACTACATAACAATCATTTTATCAGGCCATTCTAATGCAAACTCTTATGTCTGCAAAATGGGCAATTTGCCGACGCTACAGAATAAGCAGTGTCCTCAAGTTAATTATTTTGCTGGTAAATTTGTGTCTGCATAAATTGAGCTTTACAAAGCACAACCGTTCGCCGTTATTCACAAGGCCACATTCGATATCTGGCTTCTGCTGTTACGGTGGTTTGTAAAGCGTACTGTATCAACAACAGCCGAAGAGTTACAGTTGACTTCTTCTAGTGGGGGAGAAGACAAAGAGGGAGAACAGGAAAAGGGGAAAGAACAACATGTCCAATACAATTGCTGCCGCCCCGTCGCCGCAGTTGATTCCTGACCCGCGTTTTCGAGCGCACGCAAGTGTGTGGGAAATCAACGTCGAGTTGTCGTTGATTTTGTTGTTGTTCTCCTCTGTACCCTCCGAAATCGCCATTTCGCCTCTCGGCACGCTTTTGGCTGGTCTTGTGGCTTTGTCGTTGCTCCCCCAGTATGCTCTGTCTCTCTCTCTCGCGCATTCTCTGCCTCTCTCGTAACCTTTCGAAAATGCTCGCGGTTGTCGTTCTGGTCGGCGTGGTCGTGCCATCGCCGTTCTGGGGGGGGGGGAGTACGCGTGGGCAGTAGCAATGCAGTACCGTGCGTGGGGGGCGTAAAGTCGCACACTAAGGGCACGTGGCAGCTGGGGGTAGGGTGGTAACTGGCAGACTGTGCATGTGTGCAGCTGGATGTTGTCCGGATGCGCGCTCGCCTCTGATACTGTGCAGGGCACGACAGGGTGAGCGTCTCTTGTGTGCCCCTTGTCGCCTGCCCGCTTGGCTGACTGGCAAGCGGGTGGTCGGGTGTACCAGCAGACATTTTCAGGGTTGGTGCGTCGTCGGCGAGTTTGTCGCTTTGCCTTGTCGAGACTTGATCGAAGTTTGCTCTCACCACTTGCGTTGCCTCGAGCGTTCTTGCTGGCAGTGGTGGGATGGTGTTGGTGGTCGAAGCGGTGATGGTGGTGGTGGCGGCGCCGACCGCCCGTCCGTTCTTTCACGTCTTTCTCCCTTGCCGATAAGATCCTCCTTCCCCGTGTGTTTCCGTGTCGCCCGCTCGCGTCCCAATGTCACTCTTTGGCCGATCGCTCTATCCCCACCTCGCCTGTCTTCCTGTCGTTGCCTTCCGTGCGCTATTTCTCTCGTGGATTCGTTGTCTATCATTTTTTTCCATTTCTCCCTCGCACTACCGCTGGCGCTCTCTTTTCCCTCCCCCTGCCGCCTCGCCTGGCGCGTGGATGATTCGTAGCCTGCAGAAAGCGACTGACAGCAACAACAACAGCAACAACAACAATGACGGAGGTGACTGGGCGAATGGAAGTAGCAAATGAGGGATCGATGAAAGAACATCTTTTGATGGTTGCATTGAGTTTTGCTTTGCCTTAGGTATGATGCCCGACAACTTCTACTGCCACAAAGCAGACGCCCATGGCTGGGCCAGCAGTCGTTTTGTTGTTGTTGTTGTTCTCGTATCTCATGTAGGTACTCTCTCTCTGGTAGGACTCAATCCCGCCTCATTGTGTAAGTCGTCTCAGCGGCAGCACTTCGACCGGTACCAAAAGCTGTCCGAGGCCTGGCAACGCGGTGGCTTTTTACGCACGTGGCTTCTGCAAACACCGCCTGTTGCAGCGTCTATCTTCATTGTGGCAGCTGTGTTGGCGACTAGACCCAGTCAGTTCACGCGTACCCAGTACAATTGCCCGATGCGTTTACTTGCCATCGGGCCAGTGGAGCCACGGCGGAAGTCATTCAAAAGTTTATTCACTCTGTTGCAATTTGGCCGCACCCCATTTGACACCCCCGGGCTCGGATTTGTCTCCCCCTGCCCCAGCCCCCTCCTGATTCGTTGTTTGCGACGGCTCGGCTCGTCAACATCCCGTGTCTGTGCAAGATAAACACGGGATTGTTAAACGACTACGCACTGGGGTTCTGTCGGTCGGATGGTCTGTCGGTGAACAGCTATTTGTGAAGCCGCCCGGGTAGGGCGGAACACGGCGCGTTCGAGCCGTTTAGTTTCTTTCTCCGACGGCCCGTTGTCGTCTAAGCGTTACTCTGCTTACGGGTACAGAACAGACAAACGGATAGACGGAACAGCGGGAGCGCCCAGAACGGAGGCGAAAAATTTCGCTAAAACGGAAATTTTGCGACGAGAAGAGAGACGCACCAGGGCGCAACGTGGTCGTGAACGTGCGCGGCGGAAACTTGATAAATTGACTTCGGATCTGGAACTACCGGACAGCAGCTCACATTACGATGATACACGGCCAGGGCACTGCTCGTATCTAAGCTCAAACCGAGTTGGTGTCGCGTGAGACGTCTGTCCGATGAACCACCCCATATCCGAATGAGCATCGTCGTCGCGTGACGTGGCTGCCAGGAAATAGGACATCCCGAGCAGTTGGCTGAACGCTTAACAGGCCCTGGCGCAAAAATGGCGCAAAACCTGGTCGACTTTGCACGACCAGGTGGAGAAACACAAGGTCTAGCAGTACGAGACCTGCTCGCTTGCTACCATTTCTTTCGTTCGTTCTTTTTTCGATTTAAGGCCAGGCAGAAATTGCAGGGCTCGGCGAAGCAAAAATCGAAAACAACGACGGCTAGCACAAAACAGAAAAGTGTGCCTGCCTCCCGGTCCAGTTTTCCCCCTCTCTCTCTCTCTCTCTTTCTCGGACGACATATAATCTCTATGGAAATCTCTAAACAGTACCAGTTTGCCAGCCAGCTGGCAGCCAGCCCGTGTGTCGGTGGAATTGGAACCTGTTCCCCGTGCCTGTTTCGGGCCTGCGTTTCTCGGACTCTCTCTCCCGGACCGCAGCAGCAGCAGCATCGACGGTCGACAGCGAGCTGCGACGGCGAACACAGCTGCGAAGTATGCAAGAAACAGAGGAATTTCCCATCACGCCACGTCGTTCGCGGCACCCGTCGGCGCCCATTCTCTTCGTGCCCCCACCACCCCTCTTGCCCTTCCTCACTCACCTTTCCACCAGGCTGCCTGGAGGACACACAAACGCATCTACACTCATAGACCTACGCATACACACAAACGCATGCGTATATACGTCCTCGGATGCACTTCTACCTACTACTACTGCACGACGTCAGCGGTCGTCGCTCGTACATCGGATGAGTCTCTAGCCCACCTTGGCTGGAATCGTCGATAATGTCGAATTCCGCCACGTGTAGGTGTTGCGGCGATGCTACGATGAACGATGTAACGCTAACACTGGTGCGTGTGCGGTAGTCGATTGGCAGTAGTAGCCATACGAGCAGTAGTAGAAGAAGAAATGGTAAGCAAGCAAGAGCAGCAACGTTGTATAGACGGCAGGCAGTAGGCGCGCATAGCTTTTTCGGCTCATTGCTTTGGCATGCATCATCCGTCGGCTATATGTCAAGGGCCCGGCATCAAGTCTATGTAACTGGTCCGGCCTCTCGGCGCTCTCGGCAAGGCCTCTCGGCGCTCTCTCAAACGCCAAACTTCTCGCCGCCAGCTGTCCTTGACTCGGGTGTCGGTCGTACGCGAAACGCCTCGCTCGCTCGCCGTAAAGGTGACTACTGGTATTGAGGCGATACATACAGCACGCACACTCGTTCGACTCAGGCATTCCAGCTTTGCGCAGGCCCATTGAACCAACAAACCATTCCCTGCTGCATGCGTGAAACTTGCATGTGAGTGTTGCATGAGCGGGTTTCACGGTGCACAAATACGGTTTAGCTGGTCATTGGTGGTGGGAGGCCACCGTCAACAACGAGCGAGATTTTCCTGCCAGCTACGTCGCTCGACCTGGCCGATAGCACTCGTTTCGCGTATGTTATGGCAGCGCGGCAATACTGCATTCGTCGGGTCAAAGAACACCGCGCGTAGAACGCAAAACTTCACCTATGCTTGCCACTAGTAGTAGTTCGATCTTGCATTGGTAGGGTCTTAGTCGCTGCCCGGTGAAGTTGCCCTGAAATACACGCTGCACGCGTACAATTCCCCCTTTCTCTCTCTCTCTCTCTCTCTCGTTGTGTCTCTAGCTGCCTTGCGTGGTTCGCTTCATCGCGAATATCTACTGCCTTCATACAGCAGATGTAGGTACCCACCCATTGAGTTCGTGACATGTCGACGACAAGCGATGATTGGTATGTGCGACACGTAATTTACTCGCCAGCCACCGTTACCATGGGCCGTGGGAGTCGCGACGTTCCTTTCGTTTTTTTTGCCGCCTGAGAGAAGAAGGGCTACTATGTTGTGAGTAGCGCCAATAGCGGGGGTGAGTCTGGAGAACGAGAAATGAACGAAACATTGTGTGTTTGTTGTTTGGTGTTGGGTCTTTGGTCGATAGCGACGAGTTGCTGCTCCGCCGCCAGGTTGCCCGTCCTTCTGCCCATTAATATGTTGCCAGTTTGGCCTCCTTCGGGCGATCTTTGGCCTGCCTGGAGCGGGCTGGATCCGTTTCTCTTTTTGTCGCTGCTTCGCCTATCATCGCCTTGGTCATATTTGCGACGACGTGCGGGACCCAGCCAGGGGTAGGCGTAGCCCGTTAGTAGTATTTGTTTGCGGAGACCTAGCTTGGGTCGAGTAACCGATTGTGAACGGCGAACTTTAAGTTATTGCTCTTGCCGTTTCCGCTGCCACCGCCGTGAGAAAGAATAAGAAGGTTTCACTAGATCGCTGTCGTCGTCGTCGACGCCGCCGCGCTCGTTTTTCTTGTTGTCGTTGAAGAAAACGACAGAGACGATGAGATTTAGGACAAAGATGAAGAAACGCGCTAGAGCATCGTTTGTCGCTTACCGAAAGCAACCATCTAACGGACGGATTGATTCAATGACTGTACCATAAAAAACTGTAAGACTAATGGGCTCGCACGCTAGGCCGGCGAGTTATGACCAGGATCTTCTCGGAGCTAGTGTTTTCGTCCTCCTTCTCCTAACCCATTTGCCCTTATCTTGTCCATTTAACGTCTCCCCCAATCTTTTTCTCCATCTTACTCTGACACAGTCTCCGATCTCTTTCGTTGTCTATCTTCACTACACACTATCTCTGTTCCTTCTGCAAACATGATATGTATCCGATCATATTTTTTACATATTTGCCCTTCGTCTTTCTCTCTCTCTCTTTATTTTTATCTTGCTTTATGTTGTTGGTTGAATTGAGGGTGGTGGTGGGGGGGCAGGCAAGCGAGCGCGCAGCCGTAAAGACAACTGATGACTGACTAGAAAAAAGGTTACGAGAGGTCTCTATTCATAGCGATAGGGTTTTGGCCGAGCGGGTGTCGGCTGGCTATTTATTCATTATTCATACGCAGGACTCTTTGTTTGATCGCCCCCACCCCCCGTCCCTATCGCGTTCGCTTCACCGTCGTTGTCTGCCTCCTGCTACCGCTGCTGCTGCTGCTGGTGATGCCTTCGCTGGTTGGTGCTCGGTCCCGCCGCGTCCCGGATGAAGCTACAGCTCAGCTCAGGCCGAGGCTTCATTGCCGGGGTACTTTATCCGCCGTTCTTTGCTATACGGGGCGAATTGCTTATGCTGTACACAGGCGGCACGCTCGCGGTGCTACATATCTCAGCCAATCCGGGAGACAATCAAACTGGATGGCAGCGGGAGCGACGGCAGCAGCACGGCGTGTGGGTGTGTCATGTGCGTATAATCCCCATTGCTCGGTTTCTTTCGAACTAAGAAGGAATACAATATATATATATATATAAACATGTATATATGGAGGGATAAAACGAGGACTTAAAGTTAGGTGGCAAAAGGAACAAAGAATAGGGGCCAAACCTACCCTTGTGCACTTTCTTCTTTAGCGTGAGGACGAAACAATGTGAGACGCTTTATCTTCTTTCGCCGGTGGATTCAGATGTGATATGGACATTCCATTCGTGGGGCTTCTGCTGCTGCTGCCCAGAGCTGTTGGGGCTCTCTGCGCTGCGAAGCTATGCCGATGAAACATCATGCAGACGCTGCATCTGCTGCCAGGGATCAGCAGGCTGAAAACGGATATGGTGACGGCCACCCTCCTGGGCAGTTTGAGACAACGACGCCCGTGGCGTGGCGCCCTCGGCAACACAAGTGGCAGCGGCAGTATTAGCATGGGCAGCTGCAGCAGTTTCGAAAAGGATTGCCTCCTGCTCTCTGTTCTCGAAGCTTGGCCACCCATCTTGGTTGCTGCCCAGCTTATGATCGGGATGCAGCAACGCCAGCATTGTATTACGACCTTGCTTATCGCAGCACATTTGTTCCATTGGCCCTCGCTGCCTTTTCCCCGTGTTGGTGGACCCTTAAGTCGATTTTCGTTTTTCATTCGCTTCCTCTCTCTGGGTCTTTTTCATCTGCTTGGCCGCCCGGCTGTCTCTTCTAGTAACACCCCGATGTAAATCCCACAGCTAAATATTATGATTACGCTCGAAAAGTCCATGCGATGCATTTTCTATTACCTTGTGTGTGCGAACGTTGTCCGTTAGTTGGTGCCATATATATATATATATATATATATATATATATATATATATATATATATATATATATATATATATTTGAAATTGAAATTTATGACGCTTTCATCCTAGGTAGGGAAATAAACTATACCCCATATCGCTGTAGTCTACGTTCATGACAAAAAAATGTGTTTGATTGCAAACTATAAACCTCATCTAGAGAAGGACGCTGCACATTGTGTGCAGGATGGAAACTCCTTTCTTGGTGTTCGATCTGCCGGTCTTGTAGTACGATTGATAGCATTATACAATTGCGTATGTAGACATATGTATTTAGTCTCTCACGAGGCGACCTGGCCCCTAGAAGCCCCTTTAACAAGACGGATGCTTTTAAAGCTAGCTAAGCATTGGCAGGGTACATACACGAGTCAGTTTAATTAGCCTTTAATATTTACGGCAGGGCATGAGACGCTGTGAAGAAATTTCGCTTCTAATTCTCAGATGAGGACGTAGAGCAATAAACCGGACAACACTTTAATGAAAACGACTCACGAGAATTACGGTCTTGGCATGAGGTGGGTAAACGTGTGGACATACGCAGAATCACACACATATATATATATATATATATATATATACACCTATGTGGGAACCAACAAAGGATTGCACCTCTCCGGATGGCCTCTTTCCGCACACACGAACGCTTCCATGTCGTAATTCGGATATACGTTCTTGGGAATTGGGATTGCACCTAGTTGGTTGTGTAAACCCCTCTTAGTCGATGAAATGTCTCTGTGGCTGTGATGATCTCCTGTGGGGTTTGCGTATTTAAGCACTTTGCATTTTTAGCCATCGATCGTCTGTTGGCTGTGGGCGCTGTTGGGTTGCAAGGAGAACGTACTCTACAGGAGGAGAGAGAGATAGAGAGAGAAAGAGGTATTGTCTGCTGCTCCGCTGGGAAAAGAGGACGTACATAACAGCTGGCTAGGCCACCATTTACGATGCGTGTCGGCTTCTGCTGCAGCTTTCCCGTGCATCGTGAATTCCGTGAACGCTCGAACCTAAAGTAAGCAATAATGATGGATGGTCGTGCTGCTACCGGACGAGCCAGAAGTAGCGCCTAACTGTACCAGCTATACTAAACAGGCATACAAGCCGTGCTGTAGCTATTGTTCTCCAAGTTAAATTAAGAGCACCATGAGCAATAGTAGCAGTCGTCAGGATGTAGAACTTGTGTTGTTGTTTTGTGTTGTTGTTGTTGTTGTTGTTGTTTTGTTGTCGTCGTCGTTATTATAGTTGTTGTTGTGATGGAAGTTGTACCTGCAGCAAATACACATCATCATCGTAACCTTCGCGCACGTTTTCTGCCTTCAAGAGGGTCCGCCCTCAATTTTCCAGTCGTTCTTCAGGGGCACAGCCTGTGAGACAGTAACGGGGGGGAGGGGGAAGGAGAAGGGGGCATTGTCATTGTAAGGCTAACAATTGCTTCAGCAGAGACGAGCGACCAACGAACCTGGGTGGTACAGTTCCGCTTGCTTAGTTAATATTCAGAAAGGGAAACTCAGCATAATTATTGCAGGCAGGCGGACGCTAGCAGAACAACCACTGCTATGGACTGCACCTGCTTAGCGAGTGCATTGAGGGCCCGAGGCGAGCCTTCTTGGCGACCACGCATCCTCACTCCCTAAACCTCCGTCATGGCGAAATCAACTCAGCAGCATGCAGTAGTAACTCTACGGAGGCTCTGCAAGCAACACACCCAACAGCACATGAATGTAACGCCCATTTTGCCCATAACGATTGTGATTGTGGCTACTGTTATTGCTAGTTGCCGCCGCGTTCATTATATATATATATATATTTACTTCTGCACGGGTATTCCCATAATGGGCCGCAATTTCTATGAACAATCATTTTGCAATTATACGGCAATGTTATAAGGAAAGCTGGTGAGATTTTACTACAAATAAGCTAAAAACAATTGTGCAAGAAGGTAAGATGTCTCTTCCAAAGAAGCATTGCTATACAACAACGCATAACGTGTTCCTTTCGATGCTAAATTCGCCCGTGCATTCAGCAGTGCTACTTGGATGAAATGTTTCTTAGATGCGCTCGTGCGATATTAGAGCATACGACTGCGTAATCAAGCTAGAATGGAATATAATTTCAGCTTCCATCATCTGCGCTGCTGGCACCGGAACGTCGGAGGAACGAGGCAGACTAGGCCCACAAACTGAGTTTCATTCGTTCTTAAAGTATCATTTGGAAATAAACTTGAGTTATTACGAAATTGATGGTGGTGCAAGACCAGTGGGCAATATTAGGCTTGAATATTATTCTCGTTAGCTCTGTTATTGTTCACTCTTCGTCTAGCTACTGCCTACTAGAGAGACTTGGATAGCGGGGGGGGGGGGGGGGGGAGGATCTATTATATATGCTGGGCGGCAACCTATCTACCAGGAACCTGTACGAATATCTACCTGCCTGGTGACGGCAGGGTCGACGATATGCTTTTGCTGCAACTCGCACTATGTGCGATTACAGTTTGTCTCAACGCTGTCTTTGTCGCCTGCTAGAACTACTAGAACGCAAACGTGGTCATTGCGGCCTTGCCTGCAGCAGCAGACAAGGGGCGGGTGACTGCTTACGTGCTGATGCCTTGTGCCATAGCATGAGCATACGATGCGTAGCGTGGGAATGACTAGCTATGGGTAGCTAAAGCTATACGAGGCTATAGTCCGACGATGACGACGACGCAAAAACACGCTCCAATGTCCGCTTCGTTTCTCCCAGCCTACAGTCAAATCCCACTGCTGTGCAGTCAGTCGATCACCTCCGCCAGCGCGTCGATCTACGTATTCCGCAAAGTGTTTCTTATTTTTCTTTTATTTTTCTTCATATTTTCTTTCTCGACTTTTTCGATGTTGTTTTTTTTCTTACCATCACCATCACTACCACCATCATCGGCGTCGGGCTTTCTGTCCTGGCTATGCGTCCTTGGCATAACCGTAGACCGTTGCGAGGATTCTAGCTGTCACAGTGGCGGTGCGGCGGTAGGGCACGCGCCACGCGAACAAGAAAGACCAGCGCAAGAACCAAAGAGACAGCGAACGACAGTGTAGATAGAAACATGAAAAAAAAAACGAGAAATAGGAATAGCAAGAATATATGTATAGGAGAATAAGAGTAAAACAAGAGAGAGAATAGATGTATAGGAAAATAAGAGTAAAACAAGGGAGAGAGAGAGAGAGAGAGGAATAAATAGACGTAGAGAAATCGAAGGAAAAAGAGCATGGCAGCAGAAATACCACATTCATTTTTCATGAGAATCCTCCGCCCATCGAACGGGGCGGGGGGGGGGGCTGGAAGTTGGTCCATCGCCATCATCTACTCTCTGTTCAACGGAGCGACGACCTGGTTATGGCAGCAGGCAGCAAGATCAGCATGACTGCGGGCGGGCGGGCGGCTTGCCCTACCCAGATGACGGCCACGGCTGCAGCAGCAGGGGCAGCGGGAGCACCAGCCTCACTGGCGACCACGTTTCTATCAAAGCCACTGCTGCTGCTGCTACTCCCGGCGTCGTACCCGTCGAATGAACATATTGTACGCCGTTATGCCGGGAGGCAGCGATGTGCGGGCGCTCGTATGTTCTGACGGTGTATCTGTCTATCGGTCGGTCGGTTAGTCTGTCTGCCAGCCTGCCTGCCTATATATCTATCTATGTCTGTGCGAGTATGTACGTACGTTCCTAGTACGTACATAGTAGTCGTAGTAGCAACAGTAGTAGTAGTAAGAGTAGTTGGGCGATAGTACGTATATATGTACATCGTATATGTAGCGGTTTCGGGGGGAACAACTTTGGCCACTTTCAGATTGGTATGGACGACGGCCAACGGCTCATCCGACTCAAGCGACTGTGACTCTAACTGTGGCAGCGGCAGCAATTGCTCATCGTTGGTGCTCATTCATTCGTTTGTTGTCTCGTCGGGAGAGGCAAGCAGAGAGAAAAGGATAAAGAGAGTTTAAACGAGAGAGAGAGAGAGAAAGAGGGGGTAGACGCGAGAGAATGGGAGAGAGAGAGAGAAAGAGAGAGAGCACTGCTACGTGGATAATGCGTGGGCTGGGGTAATCGCGGGTCGAGAGGTTTAGTGATGGTGATGGAGTTAGCGGTGTGTCTGGCCGATGCAGGATGTTTGTTGTTCGTTGTCAGTCCAGATGTCTGCCCGCTACCGCTGCAATAGATATCAATACAGACATTGGCATTAGCGTATTGTTGTTGTTGTTGTCGTGGCTGTTGTTATTGTTGTCATTGCTATTGCTAAAGTTGTCGGTGTCGTGGCCTGTCGTGTCCGCTTGCCATTGCTGCTACTGTTGTTGCTGACAACGGCACTGCTACATCTTCTGCTGTTTCTGTTGTTGTTGCTGTTGCTGCTGCTGTCTTAGCTACTGGACGATATACCGCAGCATGCTGTATGTCATTGACGCGGCCCAATCGCGTAACGTAACCCGAAGATTGCGTATACAGTGATGGTCACCAACCAACGCCCTCAAGTAGAACAGTAGAAGCAAAAGCGGCAGACAAACTCGCCCGTGGGCATTGGCCGACAGTGCTACCCCGGTGGGCTGCCCCTGTGACTAATGTCGGATTGGTATTGACCATAGAATAGGGGCCGCCGACGCGGCCGTTCCCGTTGTCCCGTTCGAGCAAGTGAGGGAAGACAGAAAGATCGAATCGGTGTTCGGCAGGCACTAGCCAGTCAGCCAGCAGGCACTGAACATGGAAATCGTTTTTGTCCCATCCTTTTTGGCTCCATTTGCCGCTGCCTCCGCTGCCGCGGTCGCCGTTTAAAGCGAGGGTTCTCTCCTCTATCGGGACAGCGGTCGTCCCGGTCAGAACGCTGCAGGACGTCTATTAGGAACATAACGAAAGAGAGAGAGACCGAGAGAGGAAAAGGGACAGAGGTCGAGAACACAGGCGACAGAGAGAGAGAGAGGGATGGGACTAAGCAAGGCAAGATTGAAAATGGGCAAGCAGGAGTAGGCAGACCGAAGCCTCCTGGTCGACCATGTCTGCTGCGTGCTGTGCGCCCGCGTGCCCTTGGAGCCCTTGGTCAGACCTTGGGCGACGAAGGTCTTCTTCTGCTGCTGCTAGAGGGGTGCGACCGACTGGCGCGTCGACAATCCGGCGACTCGACTCGACCCGACCCTACCAGCCGAGCGATCAAGCGACCGACCGTTCATGACAACGGCGGCGACGAACAGCGTATATGAGCCCCCACGCTGACTGACGGCTTCACGGCTGAACGCATCCATATTCCGTTAGCGATGAATAGTGACCGCCACCACCACCACCAGCACAGCCACCAATACCACCATCCACTTGGACTGACGTTCCCCGCTCGCATCTCGGCAGGCGTCACGGTATACCACCATTCACGCTACCGTCGTTGTCCCGCTCCAACCCTGTCCTGTGTATGTATTAGCTAACTCGATTCGGGAAACTGTCGAATATAGCTCACCGGTGGTCGCTTTCTCATCGTCCTGTTGTGAAATTCCTATTCCGTGTCTGATAAGTCAGAGCGAGAGCTAAACCGAAGCACAAGAGGCGGCTGTGTACTGCATATGACCCCAAATCCAAGTAACATGTACAATGAAGTCAGCTAGCGCAAGTCATAGTGTGCACATAATGTAACCTACGAAGGTTATATTCGATCACTAACGGTCAAGTGTAGTAAGAAAACGGCAGTCTCTATCAGCCTTTATCATATGGAATCACTGGCCAGTTGTATTTGCCACGCAAATGCTCAAAGCAGTAATGTGTTGGCAGCTACCGCTCTATGAAAAGCTTAAACTGCCAAGGAAACGAGCGCCTAAAGAGTATTTTGAAATGGATACTTCTAAAGCACTTACAGTTGAGAGCAATGCAGCCAACAACATACAAGAGCATCTAATATCTTCCGCTAACTACGCTCCCTTATAAACAACTGAATCTCAAATTTCGGATTGCGAACCCGCAGCTAAGCAGATGGGCCGCATAAATTAATCAACCAATTAAGTTTCAGATGGATAGTTCTACGTAAAGTGAAATATGTGGAACCTTGTTTTGATACTTAGTTTCCCTTACGGTTTTAAGATTTGACAAGCATCGATACAGATCCACGTGCACACGTATAGTAAAGAAAATGCACACTATCCTGATTTTTTCGTACCACGTATATTGCCTGGCGAACGGCTGTCGCTGCTATTGCCACAGTAGATCTGGTTGCTAGGCTGCCGTCTCGATCTCCTACAGGCGTATCACACAGTTTAAATAAAGTGCGTCTTAAACACGGATCTAATATTATTCGTCAATTAAGCGCGTATAAATTCCACTCTGCGTCGTAGGTATATACACACACACACACACACATATATATATATATATATATTTGCTTGCCCGCTTTGGAGCAGTGGCCTCAATCGACTAACGCACTTCCGGTCTGTACTGTCGGAGCACCGCAATAATAGCAGCAAGCAACATGCAGAGAACCTAGCGCTACCCGCCTCTGTTTCTAGCTGAGAGCAAACGAATGCAAAAGATGGCACGCACTGCCGCGCTGGTACACCGTAGGGTTGCAAAAGTAGTCTGGAAGAAGTAGAAAAGAAACAGTCAGCTTTCAAGTGGTACAGCACAGTCAATACTGCGGTTGATGCCGAGGAGCCGACAAGATATGAGGAAGGTAGGAGGTGGGTAGCTAAGTGCCGTGGAGAGCGGATGACGCCAGAACGTGCGCCTCTTATACGGCTGCTGCAACAGCAAGACGAACTAGACGCAGTCAAAGAGCGTGTGGGGTGTAAGGCAACGCCATGATAAGGCAGGCCGTATTGACTAAACGACAGAAAAGATACGGAGAAAGCCAGTCAGAAGGGTAGCGATAGACAGAAGGGAGAGATAGAGATATTGATAGAAAAAGAGGCATGGGACCGAAAGACGTACACCATGCAGACACAAAACGTAACCCAGAGCGAAAGGAGGAACAGAGGGGGCTTCGAAGTTGATTTAAGGTGACTGAGGTCGCCGCCGAGTTGTGCGAGCGAACGAACGAACGCACGCGCGCCAGGAGGCGAGGGGCATGAGAACGGAGGTGCTGAATAAGTTGGGACCCCGGCCCTCTGACCTTTACGCCAACGCACAGTTTCTCCAGCTGGCCTGGGATTCACGCATCACACGCTCTCTAAAGCGATTACATCTGGGGGTGACGGTGTGCCTACCCCGCGCCTCCCACTTCTCCCCCATCCTTCTTTATTCCTCTTAATTCTACTGCTCTATTCCTCCCAGTGGCAGTAGGGTGCGGAGGTGAGAGAAAGGCGGAAGAGAGAGAGAGCGAGAGAAAGAAACAGAAGGAAGCAGAGCACGAGAGTAAGAGACAAAGGGAGATAAGGAGCTGGCAGCGGTTTTGGCACCCCAGTAGTTCTGTGTATGAGCGCGCGCCCTTGTGTTTCTCTGTGTATTCCTCTATCTGTCTACCTTATTTCTCTATGCCTAAATCTATCGCTATCTCTCCCTCTTCAACGGTTTCCCTAACCTGTGAATGTATGTCTGTTCATGTATATATATATATATATATATATATTCCCGAATGTGTATCAGTGAAGGTAACGTCAGTATGCCAGCATGTCGCTGGTGAACGCCAGCTGCCTCGACACGAAGCCGTCCTTCTTATTGGGTTAGGGACAGCCGCTGCTCGCCACAGTCCCCGTCAGATTCATAGTCATAGTCAGAGCCACCCCGGCTACCGCTACCTCCGCCACATCCAGTCACCTTCATTGCATGACGGTTGCCCCCATCCGTCGCTGCTGCTGCCCACACTGCACAGCGTCGTTCTATTCCCGCATTCATGGGTTACAAGCTACGCTAGGAGAAGAGCCTGACAGTCCTCAGCGTCTGCTCTCGGTGGTAAATCCACGCTGTGCTGCACCTGAATACCACCAGCCACAGTAGCGCTACCGAGAAACGAAAATGTTCGATGCAGCTCTTGCAGGTGAACAACTAACAAGCTAGTATTGTATTGAACTGAAAACTCTCAACGCGTGTTCCCTATATGTGACTCTACGTAGTGCGGCCGCGTAGGTTGTTTCTTTAAAATTTGTCAGAGGGGAATTCGAGGCATAATAGAGCCCACCTGCTACAAGTGTTGGCGGGCAGGTGGCCACGGTGTGCCGTAATTTTACTTTTACCTTTTCAGTCGTTTGTAGCGTGCTCAACGTTGACCTAATTGGGCTTTCTCTGGTAGATAAACATAAACAGCAGGGCAATCCTCAAAGAGCGTAAATGGCGTTAGGCGAAACCATGAAAGGCAGGCCGAATTGACTAAACGACAGACAAGATGCGAAGAAGAGCACACAGAAGGGTAGCGATGAACGAAAAAATATCAGCGAATTAGAGAGGTAGAAAGAGATAGAGATATCTATATTGGCAGAGAAAAAAGGCAAGAGAGCGAGAGAGACGTACTCTCTTTATTTTGAAACGTAGCTCAAAGCGAAACAAGGAATAGAGGAAGCAAACAGTGAGGTTTTGCTAGCAGGGGCTTCGAAGTTGCTTTAATATGAGTGGAGTCGTCGGTCTACCTCAGTCCGATTTTACGATTAGAAAAAGAGAAATAGTTATACTAGAGCGGGATTGGATCCTACGCATGACAAAGTCTTTTTTTGTCCACCACCAAGCATCAGCCACCAAAACCATAACTGCAGTTACATAACATATATATATATATATATAAATATATATATATATAAACTGCTGTAATTGCCAAGTGTTATTATTTGCTGCCCAATCTAAACAATGAAAGTCTAATGAGTGTGAGGTGTGAAACACGAATTATCATTGCGTGCACGTCATGACGCGTATCGTCCGTGCATGTTGAACTGTCATTATCATCCTCCTTCTACTTCCTTCACAAGTTCTCCGTGCTGCAGCAGGACAGCCGGCACTTTTAGGCTGAACTTCAGTTGCGAATGTTTCGGTTAATTTGGTCGACGCTGAGCAGAACCTCCGCCGACCACCTGGGCTTTCCTATATATGGAGATTACTTTCATTCGATCTACGGCCTACGCACAAACTTGTGAATCTAGATCGCGCAGCCCTAGTGCCTTGGGAATAAAAGTTATCCGACCGGATTCCCAACGCCTAGACTAGACAGCGTGTAATGGTCGAACGCACCAGTCTTTGCTTTCCCGCTAGCTTGCTTGGCCAACCAACTTGTACCCAATACTCGTACTCGATGAAGCTTGAGCAAACCTCGATATCGACTGACAACACTGGGCAGGAGGCGAGATTAGATTGAAGTGTAAGAGCGCTGCTCGCAAGCGGTTATTCTCACGTGCAGCGTTGAGACCGGAGGGCATCTATCGATGAATTTGCGTGAAGGTAGGTGGGTAAGTGTGTATCTCTCTCTGTGTGTGCATGTATGTATATATGTATGTATGTATGTGTTAAGCGCGTACGAGGGATCGTAGTGTGTCGACGGTGTGAATGTGTACAACCGATAGGATCCAGTCGCCTATTCACAATGTCTTTTCTCGCCTCCGTATCAACGTGCTTGTTGTGGGCAGTGTGAACGCCTTGACACGCCGCTAAGAGCATGGGCCTCCTCGATGACCATCTCTTGACTAGCCAACTATCGGCTTTCACTATTGCCATCACCATCATCATCATCACCACCACAACCACCACCACTATCATCATGAGTTGAATTTCCTTCTAGAAGAGCGGGCACGTTGGCGTTCGAAGCAAGCCTGACGCCGAGAACCTGACCGGTCGGTTGTCGAGCGCCGCATGCGGGTGACTGCGGGCAACGGATCGCAGCATTAACGCCGGAGCCTTTGAAAGGGCGCCACCTAAGGTGATTCCGAGAGGTCCTGGGCAGGAGGCGGATGTTCAGAAGGACCACGTTGTAATGGCGTGCCCTGCCCTACCCTGCCTAAACACGTGGAGCGATCTGTCGGTTGTCACTAACCTGATTAGCGAACGAGCAAGCGAACGAGCTAGTAAGAGGCCTGTATCGCGCCAATTGGCCATTTATTGTTTTTGTTCTGATCTTGTGTCTCTACCTTCTGCTCTTCTGCTGGCCTGTTGTACTGGCATTGTTCGTTTGCGAATCGTCTGCGACCAGTCATGACGGCCCTCTCTCTATCTGCGGGACGACGTTTGTCTCTGACGTTGTCTTTGGTTCAGCGTTACCTTGTTCTGTCTCTTTCTTCCTACAACAGCAACAACAACTGCTACTTACTACTACTACTACTACTGCAAGGTTTTCTACTACTACTACAACCGCTACTACTATTGCCTTGATCATCTGGCTTATCCGGCTGTTTCCCTTCAATGTTGTTGCTGTTAGCGTCCTTAATTAGAAGGGCTTAGCGTCAGCTGGCCAACGCATTGTCTCGTCTCCCATACAATAAGGCGTGTCCACAAATGTCGATTGGCGTAGCGGTGCACAACTGGTTCGGCAATATACATATATATATATATATATATATATATATATATATATATATATTTTTTTTTTTAAGGCGAGCACTGCCTAGTGTACAAACGTCTTGTAAATGATTAATAAGTCATCACAATATTCTCTATATACATATACAAAAAGATGTAGTCAAACACAGCCATACAAAGCCTCGTACCTGAACTACATACAACATCATTGGAGACGGACACAGAAAGGATTTATGGTTGCACGTACGTAGAAGCGGCGTACCAAGATCGTACAATCTGCTACGTATCCTGCTGTAGCTAATTTACACCATGTACAAGGCGGAACAAACCAGAGCTGTCGTGTCTGCCGTTGTTGCAGCCAGTATCGGCGGGGGCCCGTGATAAATACGCAGTCTGGCGCAGGGAGAGACACCCACCCGCACAGGCGTCGCGAAAGCAGTTGGGGGCCAACACCAGCCCAGGATACCTGAATCGTAGAGGTACTCTGGACGCAAAGAGAGGTAGGTAACGCCGCGGACAAACGGGCGGGTACAATCGGGCGGCACCTGATGGAGACGTAGCTCGATAAATGATGATGATAATGATGATGACGATGACGACGATGATGATGATCATCATAGCAAGAATATTTGTTCGTACAGAGGAAGAGACAGGACAAGATAGGCGCGTTTGCAGAGGATTACAGCAAATGCGGGCGTTCGCTAGCGCAGCGCAATATTTGGAAAAGAGACATCGATATGGCTGTATCGATATTCAGTCGACAAGCCGCCGCCACCGCTGACTGACACCACTGCTCTGCTCTGCTATGAATGCCGGTGATGGCGGGAGACGATTTCTCACGTAGTAGACGTTCTTCGTCGTTTCAAAGTGTTGTTGACGTGTCATCATCTACGTTGCATTGTTGAGTAGCAGCACGCTGCTTGTCGGGAAACGGCGACGGGCGACTTCTCGTGTGAATGGCTACATCTTTATTTGAGCAATATGTATAGAGATAGTTGTATCTGCCTGGCCGTGGCTAGATGTACGTGTGTCGCACATGCAATTCAAAAGCCAAAGCCAAGTTTAGTGTGAACAAATATCTTCTCTTTCGTCCTGTGCAGACGACTTCAGTGCAGAATTCTCTTGTTCATTTTTTGTCGTGCAGTCGGTTCGACCTCCGTAAATGAGCGCTGTATGGGCGGGACGTTGTGGCACCGTGCCGATGTGCTGCGAGGTTGCTACGATGTGCCGTCTGATAAAACGGAACAAAGTCTAGTCGAAGTCCGCCTGTGAACGCTTGCACTGCAAGCAAAAAGGTAACTATTGCCCAAAACAACAGCAACGTCTATAACCACAGTGGAAATGTCGCGAAGGCTGTTGCCGCTAGCACGACTTGTTATTCTACTCAGACGCATCACTCTGCCACGTCGGCAATTTTGGGACAAGCGTACCCATTAGGCTCGCCATGTAATGGCAGCTGTTTTGGGGCAAACTGCGCCCCACGTACGGTGGTCCGCAACAGTACCATGATAAATACTCGTTAGTTATTTACCAGCTGGTAAACACGGTAGATACCTGTGTTTGAACCTAGTCCCCACTAGTGGGTTCGGTGGGCTGTATGCCCGAGCTGTGCTGGTCGGTTTTTACCCACCTTTCCGCCGAGCAGCGGCCCGAACTCCGGTAGAAGGTTACCTAGTCAATTGGCTCTCCACCAATGACGTCATGTGTGGGGTATGCTGACGAACTGTGTTTGCCGAATCGCCACTCGCCGCCAGTTAGCGCTTCCTGGGGCTGTCTGTCTGTCTATCTGTCTGCCCTCACTTCACCGCTACTGTTGCTGTGGCGTACCCACAGCATTAAGGATGGACAATAGGGACGCCCGAAAGAAAGGTGATCGACGCGTTGATACTTCACGTGTTACGTATGCAGACGGGTAGTAGTGCATGGCCACTCAATGAGCCAGGCTGGGCTCAACGCGAACTGTTTGCTTCCATTGTTTCCCTGCCTGTCGACCACAACTGGCCGCTCTGCCTGTTAGCAGAGCACAGCCAGAGCGCGTCTCGTTTGCCTCAAGCAAAATTCGAGCGATGCATTGTCTCTCTGTCTCTCACTTGTCTGGCGTTCGGCGGGCGGCACATCACGTATCTACACATAGCATACTGGGGTATGTGTGTGTGTGTGTTAGTGTGTGTGTGTGTGCATACAAAAAGCTAACTTGAAATGCAATTTGTACAACGCCCGTTATAGCATTTATCACCACGTTATTTTGTAGGTGCTAGTAGTAGTCGGTGTTGTTACTCTACTTGCCTCTTAAAACTAACTCCTACCATCCGTCCCCGGCTGAATTGAAACAGAAAATACACACACAGTGAAAATATGTAGCTAAGCGTGAGAAGTGCGTGACAAGCGTGACAAGACATCCAACCAAGGCGGGCGTTCATAAGGTCGTCTGAAGGCAGCGTCAGTTTAAGGCGGTTGCCGCCATACCGTCGCTCATATCAACCTATCCGGTGTTGGATTTAAGATAAAGTTAGCAGCCCCGGCCGTCGGCCATGGCCACCGGCCAGCCAGTCAGGAGCCCTGTGGACGTCCTGTGCGTAACTGAGTAACTAAGTAAGTAAGCAAGCAAGCAGGAGCACAAGCAAAGAGAGCTTGAATGAGCCTGGTTGAACCGGATAAGAAGATGAACTGGCTCGCGGCAACAAGGCCGCGAGCCAGCTGGCTCGCTGCTTTCTTGAGCCGCCGCGAGTAACAAGGGCAACGGGCGACCCACGTGCAGCGGGAATAGGGGAGGGGGGAGGGGTGGGGCTTCATCTAAGCCCCACAGCCCCAAGCCGCAGCATATCCTCCGCCGTTCCCTCTCCTCGTTTCTTCCTTCCCGACTCGCTGACATGATTATAGGGATCGTGGCCCTTGGGTGACGCAGGCGTATTGTGGAGGCCGACAACAAGGCCGGTGCTAGCCATGTGCTAAAGGCCTCACTCGTAGCTCATTGGGGCCGAAAGCCGCCGCCGTCGTCGTCTTCGTCGCCGTCGTCGTCGTTGTGTGGATCGTTTGCCAAGAGCCCCGAAGTGGGGCTCTTGGCGGGCGCCTCCGCCTGCCTAACCCATCTGACCCTGCCGACCGGCCAGCCTTTCCTTGCCCCGGTTCTCTCTCATGGCAACCTCTCCTCATACACATTCTCCACCAGGCCTGTCTGTCGTCTGCCCCCGCCTGATTACCTCGTAATTGATGGATAATGTATGCAACAAGAACGAACCTTCGCGATCGGGCTAGATATAACTCGAGGCCGGGACAGGCCGCTGCACGCCGTTCGCCCACCGTTACGATCTTATAATAGGGTCAAGTAGTTGTAGCAACAGCAGCAGCAACAGCAGCAGCAGTTGCAAATAACTTGAGCGCGCAGACGTCAACCGCGGCTTACGGCTCGACTATTGCCATTCACCAAACTAACTAGCCAGGCTGCGGGTACTGCGGGCTCTTCGGCTAACCCACTGGTGCCATGTGTGCCATTAGGCTACATGCCTGAGTAAAATGGGAGCAAAACCTGTGGTTGCAAGTGGAGCGGGGGTACGGCGGGTTCGCCCCGGAGGGGCTTAATGAGTTGATTTTCTCAATAATTGGTGTTCTCGTGCAATTTGTTGTGCCACTTTGGTGCCCGAATGTATTCAAAAGTTGATTTGGTCGGACTTACTGCTCTAATCGCCGTCGTCGTGATCGTGCCGTAATGGCTCCGGCAAAGCAAAGAAAGAAACGAACGACGTTGGAGAACATCTCTGTGCTACCTCTGCAGCCATTACGGCGTGCTTGCACGGCCAGCTCGAATACGACTGTCACGTCTATAGTTACTATCACTGCCTTGGTTAGCGTTCAAGCTGTAACCTATGCACTTTGAAATTTGCTACGTACGTTCTCTGCCTGTTTAGCAAGAGTGATGGGTTGAGCAGCATTCGATGTCTATAGAATATATCTTCCTTTTGAGAAGGTGGCTCGGTATACTACCGTAAATACTGGTACATCGGTGTAAACATACCACACCACAACATAATGGTGTGGTATGTTTTTCAATACGAAAATACACTTGTTTCTCTTTTTAAACATGCTATGTACAGAAGAGGTTTCATTTTATGTTATACGTGTGGCAAATATTGACGGACGTATACCACGCTATGTGTATAGCCTACTGTTTCATACCTTATTAAAAAATAAAAACAAAAAAGATATATATATATATATATATATATATATATATACAGACCCTACGTGGCTGTATTGAGCCTCTTTCGGGCTAGCTCTTAGCCAATATTTACCGTCCACGGAATTTCTTTTGCATTACTTCGTATGACGGACCCCATAAATATAAATGTGCAACAGCGGGGATCAAACCCGTGCACCTGTGTGTCCCCTGCGGTTGCAAGGCGCACGCCAATGCACCACGCCACCGGTATCGACTACTATATTAGGCCCGAGTCTACAACCTCCGGCTGCAATATATAATTTGCAAACTATCAGCAATGAATTCCGCATTTAGACTGCGATATAAACCTGACGACTGCTGTTACGTACGGATAGATGACGCGTCAAAAGTATTACGATAATCACTGTCATCGATCACTTCTTAAGGTTGTTTCTCTAGACCTATAGCTTCTTACCGATAGTGTAAACTGACATGTATTTTTTTCGTTTCTCACCTAGCCTCTCACCTATGTAAGTCGAGTTTTCTACTAGAAACTCGTCGTCCAGTTAAGTTGTTCAAGAGTCATTGCAGGCCGTTATTCAGATGTGTGGTCACACCCAATATATAAGGCCACAATTTGAATGAGTGCTATTGAGAAGTAACAAATACAGACTATGCAAACCTTGCAACGGCGTCCATGCCTCACTGGCAGCTGTCAGCAACTAGTGTGGGTCACTCTCACAAACCCACGGGTTTAGTAAGTGTTTGTAAACCTCTCCCTCCGGCTCGGAATTGCGTGTCGACGCATGTTTACAGCTGTTAACTACAGCTGGTAACTGCATGATTCTACCCGCCAGTAATCTAGCCTCTCATACGAGCCTTCAAGCCATCAAATAAACTCATGGTATGCCGCATCCTTAAAATACTGAGCGGTGCGCACTTCGTACAGATCACTCGACACTAGTTTAGGACGCAAGAGATCAGCCGCGTTGTTGCGTGAATAACGTTTTCAGACGAATGAGCGCTTACAGCGCTTGATCACAGCCCACCTGACAGCAGGACAGTGGAACGACACAAAAACTTCGGTATTTCTGCTTCATGCTACCTGCAAATTGGACGACAAAACTCGACGACGTGGCATGCCGAATTCCCAATAATCCATCGGTGGCGTACTATAATAGGCATATTTATCATGCTCTGTTGTTACCACGGCAACTGTGGGGTAGATAATATGGAAATAAAATATTACTAATGAAGATAATTATTAAGTCTTGCGTGATGCTGTTTTAACGCAAACACGCCCGCAGCATTCTGTTTTATTTATCTTGTCACTGTTAATAATGACATACTGTGATAACGGCCTTACCTAGAGTAGATGCCATGAAAGGCGCGGCCTAAGACTTCAAAAGAGAGCCTCTTTGCGCATATATGTGAAAATCTATTGCTGAAAAAAAGATTAGGTAAGTGCGGGAAGCGGACGAGCCCGGTGGCGTGGTGCATTTGCCTGCGCCTTGCGACCGAAGGAGACACATAGGTGCGCGGGTTCGAGCCCCAGCGTTGCACATTTGTATTTATGGGGGTCCGTCTATAAAGCAATGCGAAAAGCAACTCTGTTTTTATTTCTTCTGTTTTGCTGTACTTTCCACAGTCTTCTGCGCGTTATTCTATTGTTACGAGCCTATCGTTTATTCTTTTCCTCGTTATATATGTGTATATATGTATACACTGTGCGCGTACAAATTGTAATTATACACCTGCCCTAATGGATGTGCTGTATCAGCAGAATGCATCCCCTATACACAGCCTGCTCACGCTCTCAATGGCTTCATAAATATCGTATCGAAATTATGCGACGTGCACCTCATGAATATGTCCGTTCCGTGTATAGTTGTGTTGGCTCTGTTCTCGCCAAGGAAGGTTCCTACAACAGACTGCCGGCTGTCACTCTCCCCCGCTCCCCGATATCCTAATGGTTCTCTTAGTATGCCTTAATACGCCCCCGTCCCCCTAATGTACGCACCTATCTGCTATTCATCCTCCGTTGAGAAATGGGATCCTACCACGTTGTGTTAAAAGGAACGGTCAATGCTTAATATACGCTTGATATGTATATATCAATAGTCCCGTCTCGTATCACAAAAGCATCGGTTATCATTTTTAAACCTGAGGTGTGGAAATTGGCATATACGTAGATCGTTTGCATAGTGGCACATTTATTTCTATATATATATATGTATTCTTTCCACGCTTCTAGTACCGTGAATGACAGCCACTTAACTGCGCAACCAATAACATAACATTTTATTGCAGAGCAATATAGTGGTAGGTTAATTGAAAACGTAGAGATATGATTAATTAACTGAAAACCTAGAAATATGAGCTATGCCCATATGAAAGTGCCTTGGACATCCAAATGTGATGACTCACTATATAAACTTTCATTCTGTAATTTGAATTAACCTTAATGAATTTTGTCCCACAGTGTAGTGCACGGATATTCAAGAGGATTCTTGTATGTCAGTGTGCTACATTATACATTTTGAATGTGTGCCATACACAGATGAAGAGGGTTTAACCCGTATGCGGTTCACATGAAGGTCTCCGTATGAAGAGGTCATAATTCCCCGAGATTTTCGAATTTCAGATCATCGAAAATATTTTTGCCTTAGTCAAATGCTGCGTTCTATCGTTTAGATTCGGCAGTTCTGTGAAAGCCGTCCAAGCTTAATGCAATCGCCATTTTCTAAAAAAACACAACTTTTTGATTTGTTAAATTACAGGCCACATTCAAAGTGTAGGAACATTGAGATCTGGCACTACACCGCTAAATCACGGAAAACGTAATTTAGTTAATCCTCCTTCTATTAAAATTACATTACCCTTGATCCCGGGTTATATTATACCTGTTCGGTGATCAACGAAGGTGCAGTGTACTTTAGCAGTTTTTGCACTCCTGTTATGCACGATTACAGCGCTTCCTACGAAAATGGATAAATACGCTGCATTTCCTTCATGCAAAAGGGAATTAATAAAGCTCGTTATGAACAGTATGGCAATGTCTCATTTGCATAGAGAGCTTTTTGCGAAATTCTTGGTCGTGCCAGGAGTGCTAGCATTTTGTATTGCCAGCTTGCATCTATCACCAGCGTGGTAGATGCAAGCTCTATCTTTTTTAAATAATTATTCAAGTAGCCATTTGCGCCCTGGCCCGTAAAAACTACCCAACAGTGGTGCTGTCGAGGCACGACTAAAGGCGCTGCAGGTATAGCCAGTGCACGTAGAGTACTCTATCATTAAAGCTCTGCACACGATATCTTCCACCAGCTGGTAAAGGTTGCTCTTACAACTGTGCGGCATCCGAAATTCAAAATCCTTCAATCGATGCGAATGCTTGCAGATGCCATATTGGTGCTTACCGGCATAAGCTTGCGGAGCTGCCGAAGCGGTCTGCATTACGAATCTTTGAAATCTTTGTGTTCTAGCTGACCTACGGCTGTCACAGAATGTTGAACTGTCACGGAGATAGAGAGAGATGGAGAGAGAGAGAGAGCGAGAAAGAGAGAGAAAGAGGGTGAGTAGAGATCAGCGTTTTGCTAGTAGACGCAAATCACGCGGGCTATCGGAACTCATTTACATTGACTGTTCGTTGTCTAATGTCAATGCCAATGTTGGCCACCGGGCTCTACTCGCCTGCGGTGTTTCGCCCCACCAACCTCGATAGCTGTATGATGGATCGAGCAGCTGTTGGCACAATAAGCGAAAGTCAGAGAAACGGACCGACAGAGACAGACACACGGGTATTGTGCAAAGAACAAAAAAGAAGGAGAGACAACAAGTTCCGCCTATTGGTAATTTTTTTTTGTTGTTGTCAGGGAGTACTACTTTGTGTGAGTTGTGCCAGCCATCCAGCCAGTCAGCCACGCTGCATGGTGGGTGGTCACGGCATCAGACACGATTTCAAGTGGAACAGGCGCAGCACGTTGCAGCAGCTATAGACCCCTATAGAGCCCTTCCCCCCCCTTCTCCCACCCATACTCACCGGCCGGTAAACCGGATAAACTCTAGCTCTGGCTACAAATCGACGTCCGCTCAGCGCCTCCTCGCGTTCTCCCTTCGAGCAGCGTCTCTGCTCTCGGTCCCGCTCACTCTAATGCTCTTTAAACATCGACGTCCGTTCCATCGTTTATTGGATCAACCAAGCGAGGACGACGTCAATGACGACAACAACAACACAAATCACAGCAGCAACAACAACAACACAAATCGCAGCAGCAACAACAACAACAACACAAATCGCAGCAGCAGCAGCAGCAGCAACAACAACAACAACACCTCGATACACTGGATTCCGCTCTCCGTTGCGGAGGCCGGACTGCGTCCGCCGTTGCTACTTGTTGGTCGGCGATTTTTTGTCCTTTTTTCTCCATCTTTGCTTCTACGGGTACTGCTGCCCGTCTGCGATATTTATGATTTTGCTTTGTTTTTCCCTCCAAGAATAATAATAATAATAATAATAATAATAATAATAATAATAATAATAATAATATAATAATAATAATAATAATAATAATAATAATGGACAATGGTAATTATGATCATGACGTCGATGAACAACTGCTAGTCGATAGAAATCGATGCCTTCGCGCGCTGGGAGTTACGTTGCCGCCCGCGTCAGGCCTGGTAGCGGTGCGGCGGTCACTCGGAAAAGAGCACTGGCGCTGCTACTGCACCTCACTCGGTACTACAGCAATTTTTGCTGCACTTCACTACGAGTTCAGCTGTGTTGTGGTGTAACCGAGCACGAAGGGGGGGCGGGAGGAGGGTAGTCAAGCGGGCAGGAGGGGGGTAGTCAAGCGGGCCGAAGGGAGAGTAACCCAGCACTGCTTTGCCGCTGTTGGGTCAACCGAGATGTGTTTTCAGCGCCACGGTGAACGCCACGGCGCACCGCCAGGGCAAGCAGACACACGCGAACCGCGAACGCCACAGCGGCTAACGGCAGCAGCGGGAGTATCATAAATAATCAATAATCACAACATCTAGTCCGCTTATTGAAATGTTCGGTTCGGCCTTCCGCCGCGAACCGAATCGATTGCACTTATAGGAAAATTGCCTGCCAAGTTTCGAAGAAGCGGGGGGGGGGGGGGGCATAAGAATAAGGAGGAAACCCGAAAAAAAAATACAACAAAGACAAAAGGAAAAACGACTGCTACGCATACCTGGCTGGCACGCAAGGAATCGAGCTATGTTTTTAGGCGGTGGACGGGCTGAGAATCTACCTGCCCATACATATGGGCGTGGTTTAATATATTGTAGAATAGCCAGAAGACCGGTCGGCGCACGCTTGTCGACATTGCGCCTCCATATATATATATGTATATATATTTTTATATCAGGCACATGACCGCCCGCTTTGCTGTGCACGGTTTTCACCACCCTCTATGTCAGAAAGACGCTTGCTATAAACCCTGTGATACATGTGTTTGTAAATATTGTTATATTATATGCGTAAGATATCATGGCAGTGAGTGCAAAGCAATCCCCTCTCTAACAAAGCTGGCACTGAGCGATTTTTAAGATTAATACCATTACGAGACTGTAGTGATATCGATCGTACTATTGAATATTTTACCCAATCTGGTGTGTAAATAAATCATGTGAGATATATATATATATATATATATATATATATATAAGCACTCTATGTTGAGTAAATAAAACAGAGGCATGCGTCACTTTGCGTGTGGCCAGTGCCCAGTTCAACATAGTGTATGGACCTTGTTGACCTAAAGTACTTTCAAAGGCCACGTCAAACATGTGTTGAGAGTTGAGTTGGTTTTGATCGGAACTGTCTCAGTGAGTGCGATCTTAGCACATGTGCACATATGCCGACACATGGGCCTTTGCCTGCTTATACGGAGAGCTTCTCCTAAGCCTTTTCGGCCTTATGGATAACTGTAGAAGGTCCAGTAGTCGCAACGGCTCTTATTCCCTCCGCCTATTATCCTGACTAAAAATATAAGCTTGTTTATTAATTATACTTAATATCTTTAATAACACACACACACACACAGTTATGTAAAGCTTGAAGAAATATCTCGTCGGAAGTGTATGTGTCGCGCTGGAGTAGAACCCGCGCCTCTTATTGCCACAGTCGCTGGTTATCTTCTTTCTCTGTTCCGTCTTGTTATATATATATATATATATATATATATAGCATACATATAATATATATATATATATAGCATACACATATATATATATATATATATATATATGCAGTAGCCTGTCCTATGAAATAGTCAGAGGTATTGCGCGGTTGCGCCGAAAAGCAGCACTAGCCATACACACATGCCAAGACATAAGCTCTGATGCTTGCAGGCAGAGACTTGGTACGTACAATGACAAGGGTTTATATTTGTGATTTCGACTTGAGGCTATAGACGAAGAACAAAAAGCAATTAATGTCATGAGCAGCTGCGCTTTTATTGCCACGTAGCATATAGCGCCGCTGCGGAACCTCTCGTGCAGTCACTGCTAAAGCGGATTGCAATCGGTGTTGGATAAGCAGATATACATAGAGCCAGGCGACTTAGCAAAGCTTCCAAGGGGTCATAGAGCCAGCGTGGGAGTAACAAAGAGAAAAACAAGAAAAATCACAATTGGAGGGCAGAAGTGCCGGAGAATAACGTATAGGAAAGAAGTATAGTAAAACAATGAGGCCTGTGCCGACCTACAGTTTGCTGAGGTTGCCCCGCCGCACTTGCAGATTTTTCCGACGGTCGAACGCAGCCGTGAGCGAAGATGACGGGCGTCGAATGGTTACAAAGAGAACTAAATGCAGACATTCGGAGAGTCTATGAAGAGTGTTTGCGGCCCTTAGCTGCTGGCCAGGAAAACTAGCACAGAATTAGAGCTCGCCGGAAGGAGGATAGATATTGCAGATCAAAGTCTGCAGGAAGACACCAAACCAGCTTCACCTTTTCCGATAGACAGGCGAAGAAGCGCAAGTGCGAGGTGTCTGGCGCCCTGGAGTTCTCCGAAGCCTGACAGCAGTTGCGGGCGAGGCAGTGTAGGACTCGGCGCTATGTGAACAAAAATACAGCTGTGCTTAAAATCGGCTTAGAGCGGCGCCAGTAGTCGACGGGCCAGCAACGGTAGTCGACGGGATTTGTACTCGACGGCTGAAGTCGAACAGCGTAATCCGACGAGCCCCTTCGGCGTCTGGATGGGCAGCCGAGACAGCGGGTAGGCACGACTTTCGCTTGCCTATACGGAGAGCCTCTTCCTGTGCTTCTTCGGCCTCGTTGGTGACTGTAGAGAGGCCAGTCGCAACGGCATTCGTCCTTATCGCCCACCTATCCGCGTCTTTTGCGGACGTAAAGGCCATTCGACAAACAGCAATTATAAATAACCCAAATGTACTATTATTATTATTATTAAACGATGAGAATCCTAGAAGGGTAACGCGCCAGCTCAGACGTTTAGTGTTTAGCCCTTACACGAATCCTTTTACCTCGATACATCGTTTCCTCGTGCTCAAGTTACATTGCATGCCCTGTAACTGCGCTCTCAACAATACCACTTCTATTACTGCTCGTTCGTTTCGGCCTGCAGAAGAGACTGCACACGCCTTGGTTGCGGTGATACGTGCAAACCCGGCTGTGTGCCGGCGTAATCGTAAACGTGGTAAATAGCAGCTTAGCGGCACATGCTACTGATAGTATAGCAAGTGTACGCTGAGTACATTAATACCGCCAGTAGTACTTACCGCACGGTAAAATACGGAGCAACAATCACAACACGATTCTAATCAATGTACGTACATGCGTGACAACGCCTCTAAGTACTGTCTGAGAAACGTTGTTGTTCGACTATAGAAGCTGGCCAGCAGTCTATTTACTTTCGTGGAGACTTGTTAGAGGCAATCAAGTTAGCAGTAGCGGTTAATCTTAGATTTGCTAGCAAACAACGATTGTGCTTAAATGTGATGCCACCGCGTTACCCGCTTTCATCGTACGTCAGCTTTTTGTGTTGCGGCGGTTTGTGCTGAATGACGGAGGTGACTTGACGTCTTGGTTGCGTTTCAATGCCTTGTATCCTCGCCCCCTCGCCCACCTCCCCCCCCCCCCCCCCGCCTTCTTTCGCCCCCTGGCTTTCCTTTTCGATTCTTCTGCAAAGAGAATAAACGGTGTCACAAAGGAAGCTGAATGCAACGACACCGCCATCGGCGCCTTCACTACGGGATCTACAATTTGCCTTCAAAGGACACCGCGTTTTCCTTCGTCCCAGCGACAACGAAACCGTTTTTTTTCCTTCTCCGCTTCACGCTGTCGTCGGAATCGTATTACTGACGAACCTCTTCGTGTCCCCCGTTCGCTTGTGGTGAGCGTGGTGCCCCCAGCAGCAGTAGTAGTAGTAGTAGCACCCCTTCCTCCCCCCCACCCGCACCCCCGGGTATTTGTGTCGTGGTCCCGTGGTCGTCGCGGTCCTGGCTGTCGTCCTCAGTTCCCTGCTCTATAGATATGGAAATGTGGGCCAAATCTCATTTTGCTTTTGAAATTATCGCCGCCTTACGAAATAAATAGCGATAGAAATCGAGAACTGCTGGGTTCGGGACAGGCAGCAGATAGAGATCGGAAGAACTCACGGCGCAGGCAAATCGATGCTGACAGCTAGAAGTTGGAGAAGCATCCAGAGGCAGGTGATGAAAATTGAGAGAAATTTGCAGTTCTATAAATGAACAGACTTCGAGGACGTATTGCGGGAATAAATCAAAACGACGACGAATACAACCACATTGAATGACGTATCTTCCAGTCTTTAGACTGTTTTGCATATTCGAACCGCTGCCCTCCAAGAGTTAACAAATATGTGGTCTTTATGCTAGGATTGTTCACGACTTTAAGTAGTTTTTGTTTCTAGGATGGGCGTTTAATTTTGTTAGCTGTCTGGTTGCTTATCATTGCATACAATGCCAACAAAATGACTGTAACGCAATTATATAATTGCATAGCGTTACGGTTATGACAATTGCAGTGACTGTAAAGTAGCAGTGAAATGCATAGTATGCTATATGGTGTGGTCTATCCACAGTTGGTCATAAGATATTTTGATATAAAGAAGCTCCTTGAGCGTATGACACGTTACGCTACGTGCAACTTCACTACGCAGGCAATCAGGTGCCAAGCGAAGTCGAGGCTCCCAGAGAGCGCTAGGTCTCAGTAATTGGTCAGAGTGGCCGTTGTCGAAGCGATCGGGCCCTATTCGATCATTAGCGCAAACGAGGTCATTAGCCAAGACGCCAAACCTATCACGCGTGATTTTATTGGAGGGGTGCCTTTGCTAAGCCTAGCCGCTGATCTTTTTCCTCTATCTCAGTTGCCTGCCTAATGCTTGTTGGTATGAACTGTTATCAAACGTCTCTCTCGCTTTTTTTTATATATTTTCTAAACAAAATAGAACAATTGACAGAGGAGGCCACTGCCTAAAAACGCGGTGTAAGAACGTGTCGTCATTTTACCTAAATAGCGTTAACGAAGCCCTGCAATTTGAGTACGTCTTACAGGAGCCCTAAAATTTCTGCAGAATATATATATATATATATATATATATATATATATACTTACATATGCTTGCAGATGCATATATATATATATATATAAGCTAACAATTGCTTGTGCGTATTTGCGAACATCTTCGTAATGGAATGACCGCTATCAAGCAGGAGCAGTGGGTCTATGGCACACCTTCTTCGTTGCACTCGTTATGGTGGGGGTCCATCACCGGTGTTGCCTGCTGATGGGGTAATAAGCTTGTCTGACTGCCAGACTCAGCCACTTCGAGCACTTGATGATAATGATGATGAGGATAGAGATCGTTTGCATATACGATGAGGTGCAGGCAGACCCAGTGCTTTGGGGTCTAGCGGCTGCTATGAGCTAGGGCCGATCAGAAGATGATGGGCCCTCATCAAGGCCGAGATCCGACGGGTTGGACGGAAATTGTCGTCCTGATCGTCGTGGTGATGGTGTCGACCGACCGACAGACCAACCGCACGCACTCCTTACTGGCCTAATGCCGAATTAAGGCTTTTCGAGGCCGTTTTCCACTGGTGCGGCCTGCTCTCCAAGAGCTGAGGATCCGGGAACATTGTGTCGTGGGCACCACGCCTTGGATCAAGTCCGACCGTGATCTACGGACGATCTGCGCACAAATGAACCTCTCTCAAACACAGCACTGGGCGGAGATCATCCTCGAATTAGTCATTTGATGGAACATATATCTTGCAAATTATGTGTACATCTATAAGCGACGAGTCTCTGTACAAAGTTGGGCAAAGATATTTTGTCATTTATGTCGAATGTATGATTTTTTAGTCGCGTGAGATCTGGGAGATGGCAATGTCGACTGCGGATTAGTCTCAAAGCAGAGACACGACGATGAGGATGGCAGTGAAGGTATAACAGCCATTATAGCGAGAAATTCTCTTAAAAGGTTTGACCCTGGCAATGATGTGTACGTATTAGATTATGTTGAATACATTAAAGTTACGATAATATTAATAATAATAATAATAATAATAATAATAATAATAATAATAATAATAATAATAATAATAATAATAATAATAATAATAATACAAGTTGTTTGCAAGGGCAGGTCGCACCGTTATGTGAGCCGAAGGCTCGAGCCTTGTTGAGCGGCAAGCGGCGGGGCCTGCCTTCTGTAAGCGAATGCGTCCGGCAGCCACCAAGCCCCTCATATATAAGGATTATGGAGGGGATGGCAAAATAAGATTGGCTTCCATTATCTGGCCGGTGGAAGGACCCCCGGCCTTAGAGAAAGACCGAGTCTGTCTCGGTCGGATTCTGTGACGGTGTTCTTTGCTGCGGCTGGCCGGCTGGCTGGCAGAGCTTTAACAACACTCAACAGACGGACCCGTACGGACCCCGTGCAGCACAGATGAGGAGTACGAGCCCTGGTCAAGTTCGATCCCACACGGCACAGATCTAGCACGGGGCTCCAGCAATTTCGTATTTTTTTTTCGTATTTCTCGGCATGCCCAAAAAGTAAATGGAGACAATGTGTGAATAAAATGACCGCTTATTAAGTTAAACTAATATGCTACCCTATTTCTGTTAATGCGACCAAATGTGAATTGTGCTCGGGGCACAACATCGGCATATTGATGACATTGTAAACAATTCATATATATATATATATATATATATATATATATATACATATCTATGCGCGCAAGTATATGTGTTTATAGCTGTCGTTATGGTTATACTCGTGCACGATAGTTTTGTGTACGTATGTATGTGGGCGCGTTGGATGTGCGTTGTTGGATCTTATCTGTGCAGTCCAGTAGGGTGGCCGGTCAAAGCCGCCACACAGGAATGCACTAAAAAAGAGTAGCAATACAAACATAACCAACTGCTCATACAGCACGCAGGGCATTGCTGTTCGTTCTAAATAAAGGTATGACTTGCATGTATAGCACATGGCAGCAGCATTTCGCGTAAATGAATTGTGTAACAATGCCGAAAGGTGATATAATAAAGTATTGTAAGAACGGACGTAGTAAACAACGACTATATATGTATGCATGTATGTATATATACATATATAAATATAAATAAATAAATATATATTGATATATATATAGAGAGAGAGAGATAAAGAGGGAGAGGGGGAAGGAACACGTCACAACCAATCAGTGGGTGTCGGGAATAGATATGACCAAAGCTATTTTTCGTCTAGTATGCTGTATTCAGGTGGCAGAGTAGGCAAATACGTAGGTGGCAACCAACGCCTTCTTCTTCTTCTTATTTATGAATAGCATAGGCTGCCTGATTTTTTGGTAGTGGGAGCACCACGGGTAAGCGAGTATTAGCCAGGCTATATCGGCTATATATCGTATCGCAACCATCGTACTGCTACTGATAGAAATCGTTTTGTGGACGTCGAAGCGGCGGGACGTGCCGAAGTCAATCAGAATCCTCTTTGCCGCACAGGCAACCGCACACGCAACCACAAACGCAGCGTAAGTAGCCCGATTTAGCGCCAGCCACGTTCCGGGAAGGCGCGGAGGAGGTGCAAAGCGTGGGCTTGCTTATGCGCCTCCCTCACACCGTTGATGTAAAACACCACAGCGTCTAACACAATTCTGCCTCTCTGTGTGTGTGTTTTTCCTGTTTCGTTCTCTGTTCTCCGTTCTCTTTTTGACTGGCTGTAATTACAGTGGCTGCGACTACCGCCGCGGCCGCCCCGACAATCGGCGGGTAGTCGCATAATGATGATGGTGATGATGATGACGACGACGATGATGATGATGATGACAATAATAATGAAGACATCTATAAGAAAGATGACATCGTCCTTAATGATGATCGTGATGATGATGGTGATCTACGGAGATCCGGCAGGGAGGCACAGGATGCGCGCATGAACACGACAACCAGGTCCAACCTATCGCAACACGCCTCATGGTCGCTAGCTCCGTCTAACTATTGACAGACAGCAAGAAGCTCCAGACAGAGCGCAGGAAAAAGACTGGCGGCACGTCGAGCGTCACTGGCCATTAGACTCCCTCCCGCGCCCCGCTACACCCCGGCGCTACCCACCGTCCCATGAAACCACGTAACAGAGGCTATTATTCCTCGGATTGTGCGGCTCTATTGTTCCTGCTGTTGCTGTTGTCGTCGCCACCAGCATCATCACCATAATCAATATCAACATTATCATCATCATCATCAGCATCATCATCGTTCCTATCACATCATTGCGATCAAGAGCTGTCTGTGTACCAGCTTCAGGATGTGTATCGTGTCGTCCGGCCACCGCTTCCTGGAGCGCGTGTCGCGAAGCAAAGGACTCATCACGTTCACCATGTACTTCCTCATGGTGGGCCTGGCCACGATTGGCATCTTCGGCAAGACGCAGTATCCCAACACGTTCACGCCGCGATGGGTATGTTGGACAGGCGCCGGGCGGTCATGCGTGTGACGCATGTCGCACGGCTGATCGCGATTGCCCTACACGAAGGGAATGAAAAAAATACTAAAATTGTCCACAATTATATGCTAAGCTATCATAAATATGAACTCTCGCTATGGTAGTTTGAATACTGTAACTTTCAACGACGTCATTATATGCGCACTAAAAAATTATGATTGTAATGACCAATGTTGTTTTGTCGATAACAAATTGTGTTGCATTAGTTAGTTACCCTTATCGTATACTGTAAGAGGACGTAATGATGACGTATAGTTTGTGCGGACGGTTGAATGCGTATTTGTATGATCCTCAAGTGAGCAGAGCGCTAAATGTAATGGAAAACAGAAAAACAGAACAGCATGTTCCTTCTATTGTGCATTGCCCAGCAGTGCACCTTTTTAGACGCTCCATTTCGAATGGCGTTTTGTCATCCCATGTCGACAGAATACGTGCTGTTATTCCAATCTACTACCGTCGACGATCTGTCTGTATCTATCTGTTGTCTTCTTCCATTCTACATTCCGTTCGCCATTCTCTAGCTAACCTCTCTGTTTCTCTTCGGCGGCCATGTTTCTTCACTTTCGATCGACTAGCCAACCGTTCAATGGTTGAACAGGTCCTGAGTCGAGTTGGCTTTCAGGCTGCGTCATGTCACGCTCCATTCCTGATCCACCATGTGCCCTATGTTGCCAGGCTGTGTGCTATGCAGAGTTCGGTGCCGCTGCTGCTGCTGCTGCTGCTGCCGCTGCTGTTGCCATTGTTATGGTTGTCCTTGTATGTGATCGTCGGCGCCATTCTCGTCGTTGTCAGCTGCCTACCTACTCGCCTCTTGTTTCGCGCTTGGTGGCGTCGACACGAGCGGTGATGGCGTGCAGCCGCCTGTTGATCATGCTATTACAGCTGCCTTGAGGGGTCTATCCCGTTTTGCTGCCCTTGCTGCTGCTGCGGCTGCTGTTGCTGCTACTGAAGTTGCCGTCACTGTCGCCGTAGGCCCGTCGCCTGTCTGTCGCGCAAGCAGGACTTCGTTGGTTTACTCGTCCGTTACTTCGTTCGCTCGTTGGTTCGTCGGTCCGCACCGAGGTGATAAATTATGTTTAGCCTGCGGCCCGCCGCGCCGCCGTCATCACCGCCATTGTCGTGGTCATCGCCGTTGTTGTTATCGCCTAACTTTGCTTCTGCCTGCAGGCAGCATGGCGGAAGCGTACTCATTTTGCATCGAAAGTCGAGCTTTGGCTGGTGGTGCTACTGCTGCTGCTACGGCCTCGACTTTATTGTCGTCTTTGTCCTTCTTATTCTTTTTCTTCTCCTTCTCTCATTTCCTTCCTCGTCTGCCTCTTTTTCTTCTATTCGTTTTGAGTCTTTTTTGCCCTTTTTGTATCTTCTTTTTCCTGTTCTACTCTGGTATGCTTTTCTTCGGAGGATGCAGCAGCATGACGAACGAAACATGCAAGACCACGACCGCCACTTGCTAAGGCTATACCAGTCACTCGCGCCACAAATACTTCGGTGTTCTTGCTGCTTCTGTTAACCTTGGGGCTGCTGGCCTAGAGCTTGAACTCGGCCAGCAGCGAAAAGCAGGCTGTCTGCCGATAACGGGGGACACGGACCACTAGGCGTCCTGTTCTACGTGTGTACAGAGACACTTTGGAGGGACGCCGGAGGGTGTGTCGTCTTTCCTTCTCGTGGCAAGATTGCGTCACGCGTCGCGCCGCGTCGTGCCAAGACCACTACGTCCATTCGCTGTGTCCGCTAATTTAGTGCTTGCAAGCAGGTGGAGGGTATGCGACGAGTAGCTAGCTGCCAGGTATAGGTAGACTCGTAGTAGACGAATTGTGGTGGCAACCTGTTGGCTTCTTGAGATGGACATCACGTCGTTGTCTGTCGGTGCGTTCGAAACTCGCACCCCCATTTACGGTGGCGCGACGGGTCCCCGCGGACGGACACGTTGCTTGTTGCTGCTGAAACCCCAACTTGCTTGTGCTTCGTCGTACTGTTTGCGGCGGCTTGGTTTTTCGCAATAGACCTCTTTTCGCGCCGCCCCTTGCCAGGCGGGCGCTTTTCTCTTTCTATCTCCGATTCGCGCCTGCTCTCTCTCTCTCTCTCTCTCTGATGTGTATCTGTCTGTATATAGACGTGTAGGCGTTTGTGTGTGTCTGTGGGACGCGTACGTCAATGTGTACCCACTGGCCGAGTGGTGGCATCGCTTGTAGTGGCGGTCGTGGTGGTGATGGCCAAGGAGCAAACGAAGAACTGAAGAGAGAAGAGTACACAAGAAATTCGATAATAATGGCTGCCGAGTGGTCGTCCGAGTGGGGTGTTGGCGCTGCTTGCGCGGATGGCTTTGTGGTGGTCGACTTCGGCGGTCTCAGGTTGCAGTGCTCTCCGAGTTTCACTGAGGCCAGGCTCTCCTAACCAGCTACACAACAGGCAAGGGTTTTCAGCTCGATAGGCAGCAGAATTGGGCAGGGGTAAGGAATAAGGGGTGAGGGAAAAGACGGGGCGGGGCTGGGCTACTGGGGGGCAGAAGCGAGAAAGAGGCCAAGATGGCGCTACCACAACATGATTGTGAAGACCACATCAGCGCAGACCGGTGCTGCTTTGACCGTGCAACTACGGCTGCTGTTCCTTCTTCTGCTGCTGCTGCTGTCGGTATGTGTTTGGTGGTACCACAGTGAGCGACAGCCAGCTAATTTGGGTTACCTGTCGTCCTCTGGTGCTGTAGGCTCTACTCTTTCTTATCTTCCTGCCTGATGCGTTGCTGCTAGCTTTTCTGATCTGCAACCGTCTTTGACTGTGCCGCTGTGCCGCTGGGGGAAGCCGCTACTTGCACACGTCTGGCCCTACCATGGCATGCTACTGACTGGCTGGCTAGCCGTCGTGTCCCGAAGCTGCAGTCCCGTGCAAAGGAAGGGTAATTCGGTGTGGAGAAATACGACAGTCTAGGAGGCCAGCCGGGAAGCAACGGTGGTTCTTCGTCTTTTTCTTTGTGCAGCTGCGATAGCAGCAGCGGCGGCAGCAGTAGCAGCAGATGAAGAAGAACCAGCAGAAGGAGAAATAAGAAGCAAACAAATCAATTATTTACTCGCGGAGCACAACTTTGCACGGCGGCGCCATTTTCCCTCCATCCTCCGACAAATCTCTAAATCCTGGCTGAGTCTGACAAAATTGGAGCTGCTGCTGCTACTATCATGGTTCCGCGAGCTACCAACCGAGGGGTCTTTGGGCAAACATGTTTCGCTTTGTTAACAGGACGAGGAGGTAGATCGGTGTGCAGCGGTGGGACAGGCTCGCTCAGAGCGAACATTTATTTACACTTTTATCACAAGTGCTTAGTTTCAACTAAACGCTACGTGAAATAACGGAGTGTGTTGTGTACGAAATTTCCGCAGCTTATTGTGTAAAGCTGTCGTTCATCAAATGTGGTACTAGCTACCATACGAACGATATGCGTATTGGATACTGGTACCACGGATCCTGCATAGAGTGACAGTGCCGGGGCTTTTCGTTCTCATGAAGTCAGTTTATCTCATTGGATTTTCTTGGCGGACACTCAGACAGGCGCATGTGTGGGACATGACTTGCATCTCCAAAAACTTGCCAGCTGTGCCACACGGCTATTTTATCTCGGCTAGGCTAAGACGGCGTCCTTTTAGTGTTGGCCGCTCAATGTGTTTCGGAACCAGGCGGGAGTTCGCCCGTTTTTACCGCATCCTATATTGTCGTTGCAACGGAGAGTCCCAAAGGAAGCCGGCAAGTGGTCGGTGCCCATTGTTGCTTTGCCGGAGATCGAGGAGGAATACCAAAGTATTTAAAAGCCCTGTTAGCATTGAGTCCTTCGCGCGAATAATCCCTTGGCAAATTCAAGATGCTCTTGATGTGGCCTTAAGTGGGAGCCGGCAGCTTAAGGGCCTGTCCAGCGCTGATCCTTTCTATTTCCATGTTATTTTCGGGATCATCGCTCTATCCTCTGTGATTTCACTCTCGCCCATTGTCGGTGCTGCTCTTGTGGACAGGTGTGTTAATCGTTTGACTCAGTCGGCAGGTGTCAGGCGGAGGAGAAAGAACGATCGGTAGCATCGATATGTCTGGGTCCTCAAATGGAACCCCCCCCCCCCGCTCCCGCTAAGGGCGAGCTGGCTAGAAACGGTAATTGTTACGGAACACTGGAGAACACGGAAGGAACAAGCGCCACGATTCGTATCGTACTCACCGCAGTGCCGGCAGCGGAGAAAAATCCACTACTTGGGATACGCCCATTTCTCGACCCTCTGTTGTCGTCGTCTTCTGCCTCTTCTGCTTCTCGTCTCTCTTTTCTTTCCGCCTCTTTCTCTTCAACACTTCTCGGCTCTCGAGTTTATCCACATCTGATAGCTTTCGAGATCCCGCGTCATGACGTCACACGTAGGGAGCTGACACGAACGAACGAAGTGGGGGCGCTACTGAGGCCGTTTGCGGTGGCTAGAACGCTGCCCGTGCGTTCTGCCCGACTGCCCCCTGATCTCCTTTGCGATCCAGCGGCGCGGCAAGCTTGCTGAAACTGCCACGCAGGCCGACGTCGCACGGTAGGACCATGACAATACGACCGCCCCAGCAACAGTACTGACCCTGCAGACCCATACTCTCAGTGAGTCGTATGCAAGCAATATCCACATTGGATGTTGGCCTAGGCTGACATGCATTTGAAGCAAGGTACGCGCATTACTATTGGCTGCCACTGCCACTGTCCAT
Source organism: Dermanyssus gallinae (assembly GCA_003439945.1). NCBI lineage: Eukaryota > Metazoa > Arthropoda > Arachnida > Mesostigmata > Dermanyssidae > Dermanyssus > Dermanyssus gallinae. The sequence goes on along the minus strand of QVRM01004946.1, from coordinate 82,033 downwards.
GTTCGCGTGCAGAAGACCCCGACGATCGTTAAGTGCTGCTTCTCTAACGAGGGCTGGTTGAAAACGTGTAAATAGATGAAAATAGTAAATTCAAACGCGACGGTCGTGCAACACGCAAGTTGGGGCAGAACTAGTTAGAGAATTAGTATATGGTATGGTGAGTTAGAGTACGTTTTTACACCGGGCTGAAGCCTTCCAGCGCTAGCCCTTTATGTGTGGCCCTTTATAAAATGACTGTGTGGCGACGTTCACTACCGCCGATGTGTCGCGCGACAGCCGCAGCGCGTCATTTTTCATGCACTTAATCTGGACATGCCCTCCGAAAATCGTAATTACTCCGCAACCACAGCTCGCATTGCCATAAGTTTGGTACCAAAATGATCGCCATGAATTGCGCATTGGCTGAATATGTCCGTTTTGAGCGCTGTGAGTGGTTGTAGGGTTATGATTCTAAAGTATTTGGCGTGAACGCTAATAAAGAACTTTATTTTTGGCGAATTCACTTTTAAGCGACCATGTCGCGACTTCTGACCGGCCTTCGGACATTTTTTTAGATGGTGCTAGACCATTGTATAGAACAATTTTAAGTTCTGTTAAGTCGTAACAGTACCCTGTGTTTCAGGCAAAGACCTGTTTGTGACATAATTGTTGTAATTTGAACGATTTGGGACTTTGCGATACTAACAAGGACTGATTCAAGACAAAGTTCCATGAGAATACATTATATCTTTCTTGAACGTAGCAATCATTGTATAATTGGCTTCCGTAAGCCAATTCTGCACACTGTATCGTGATATGATATTGATAAACTATTATGAATTTAATTATATATAATGATATATTATGATATATATATATATATAGTTGCAACATAGAGATATATATAGACAAACATGGGAGTAGAAGCGCTGATGATAAGTGGCTTGGCCAGCCATCAGGTTGCCATCATTTTCTCCGGCCAATATCATAAAGACAACGGCAGGCGAAAACCTGTTTGGCCCTTATAGGAGGTATTTAACACTCTCGGATAGGAGCGCCAAGCGCCGACTGAAATAGCGTAGTCCCCTGGGTGCCACCGGACCAATAGTCGAGACTCGACCCAGGTTCAACTGACCCACCTACCACTGCTCCAAGGCATCTCCGTCCACATCTACGGTCGGCTGAATTTCGTCCGATGATCGGGTACCCAAGGGCGGCTATCGTGCTCGTCATCAAATGCCCATCGCCTCGTCGGCCTGTATCGATTCCTTGATCTCTATCGATAAACTATTTCATGGTGTTCTGCGTTGTTGATAGTGTCCTCTAGAGTATCTGATAATTCCAAGTACTGCACGTATGATGTTAAGTGACGCATGTGAGTATATGTATATGTATACATTTGCATGCATATATATATATATATATATATATATTATATATATATATATATATATAAATAAAATGCTAGAATGAAACACATGACTCAACGGTCATAATATCTGCAAGCAAAAGGACGCCTTGAAATGAACAACCATTATTTTACAAACCGTTTCACGGTATTTATTTGCGAATCTATTGGCATGATGCGTACATTTCGTATTGCGGTATTTAATGGCGAGGCAATAAATATATATATATATATATATATATATTGTGGTAACAAGCAGATCTGTTAGGCTCTTGTTATCTTTTTAACGTACATATTTTTCTTTGTGTCCCAAGTTTTGCCTCAGCATCGAGGTTCGTATGCCGAGCTATAAGAGAGCCACTAACCGGTGACCGAATTAACCAGCGAACGCTAATTATCACGAACTAAGCCAGCCATGAATTACTTCGAAGCAGGCAGATAGCTAGACAGGTTCTTGCTTATGAGCCACAGAGTCTGAGAGGTCTTCGGAGTACAAATTTGCATCGCGCAGTACGTTTGGTCTCGTGCTCGTTCCAGGCTCGTGATAATGGTCGAACGAACCCGGCTAAACGAGCGCTTCCTTTTCACAGCTACGTTCAACGGCATTCTCCCGTTCGATGCATATGTGTCTACGCGTTCGTGTAGGCGCTGTTTTAAGAGCGCAAACGTATAAGTCGACATCAAACTGCAGACCAATTTCAGCTGCTACCCGTCATAAGTTTGGGCATTTGTGCCACATGTCAGCTGACTGCTGTGTTCGACAAGTGCCGCTTCAGGTTACCGTAGGAAACGTTCGTACAGAAAAACCGCATCGAAAAAAGCTTTATCTCTCTATTTTTTTATATCTCTCTCTCTCTTATAATGCGCCTGACGTGCACGCTTTGCCGCTACTAAACGGCAACACGCAAGTGAATATTTGCGTATCATTCGTATGAATGCCTAAGCGATACGAACAGGATGATCACAAAGAATGTGCGCCTATGCTTTTATTTAGATATATGAGTGCCTGTCTGGTTGCACTCTGCCTATTTGCCGTGACAGAATTTTGCAATAATAGTAGTGTTCGCTACTGAATGACATAGATGAATAACGATAACGTGGTCGTTCGTCGCTTCCGTGTAAGCCGCAGCAGCAGCCCACATTGAGCGCCGCAGTTAATGCATGCGACCAAGTCCATTGGCGGGGCCTCGAGCGAAAATGTGCGCAGCTATTCAGAGGAAAGCAAATTCAAGTTGGGCGTCCATACATGAGACTGCACTTAAGGTAGGGCAGAGACATAGATTTATGGGCCAGAGATAGAGAGAGAGAGAGGGGGGGGGGACAACCGAGAGGGAAAGAGATGAAGGCCTGCACTCTTTGTACGCCTCCTTGTAGCTAGACACCGACGATCCAACAACCGCACAAGCCGAAACAGTGGCGGGGGGAGGCAGGTGGGGAGCGGGGGCAGCCGCACCAGCAATGTCTGGAAGAGAAGCGCGCGAGAAGCTTGTTCGCTACGTTCCCTTGAAAAGGTTTAATTAGCCAGCGACGATGCCAGGCGGGTTTCTCGCTGTGAATTGAGCAGAAAGCCCTGCCTTCCCGACGGCCGCCAGTGCAGATTTACGCCACCACCACCACCGCTACAGCTTCAGTTGCCATCGCCCCGCTGGCAGAGCCCCCAACGAGCGCTGCACGAGCAAAAATCACCATCGTTCGAACGAAGGCGTTCGTTCGTTCGTTCACCTTTCGGACATTGCGTAGCAGCAGCTCCCGCCCCCCCCCCCTCACAACCACTCCCTTGTTCCCTTCCAACCTACCTTTCCCGGCTTCTTCCCGACACTGAATTCCATTCTGTTGTTTTGTGAAAAGCTGCAGATGCCTCTGCCGCCGCCCTCTGCCGCCAGCAGAAGCAGAAGCAGCAGCTGTGTATTGTAGAAACGCGACGGCGGCTTCTGCCCAAATGCCGAACCTGTGCTTCGTACATGACGTGCTCTAGCGTATCGTCCGCACAGCGAGGTATCGCGACCGAGCAAGCGAAACATATGGCGGCTCTCTATATGCTCGAATATTGAAGATATGGCTGTTGTCGCGTGACGTACATCGTCTGACTTCCATATCGATACCTAAGTATAACGTATGCCGCGTTGTATTCACTTCAGCGTACGCTTGAGCTGCCCAATAGCGTCAAGCATAATGTTCTCCTGGCCGCGTACGTTAACACGCGAAAAAGCCTTAACAAACGGTTAGTTTAGTATATTATATTGCACAACATGCACATGCAGCCACACACATATATATACATTCTTACCATGTCTGCTTAACGTGCAGCCATACACACATATATATATATATATATATATATATTCTTACCATGTCTGCTTACCGTGCCACTCGGGGTTGTACCTCAACAGAAGCGCGGGAAAAAGCGTACCGAGCGGATGTTCCAAGCTTAAGCAGTCAGTAATGTTCAGCGAGCCGATTATTTGTACAGACGCATTCGCCTCATTTCACTGGCCTGGCGGTTGTACTTTGTGCGTTCGTCCTGCTTCGCTTCCCCCGTGGGAATCAATCGTCAAACGGAAACGGGTCGCTTCGTAAAAACGTTTTCGTGCTACGCCAGTAAAGGCCGGTTGGCTCCCCTTTAGATAAGTGTGGAGTCGCCACAACTCGTTTATGCTTCTTCCGCTGACATATTCGCGTGCTCGCTACAAACCGAAGGCGAAGAAAAGGTACGAACGAACTGGTCGACTGCGCCCGAACTAATACGACGGCCCAACTTATCCCAACCGAGCAGAACAGCGGGGTTTTGTCGCGGTGGTTTTGTCAAAGGAGTTGGAGAATCCCTAGTCGAGTTGGGTACCCATTGGATACAATCAGCTACGGCGCGCGAATGTGTCGTCGCGCACCTGCAGAAACTGCGTTTTTCAACAACGATTTGCTTTCTACAAGATGCTATACTATCTAGTCTAGGTGCTTTGCCATTGTTTCTCTGGTCATTTTTTACACGAGCTACTATTAGCGTATTTATTGGTTCCTCAGGTTGCTGTAAGCATACTGTTTCAATCCTTCTTACTCGCTCGTATACATATCTTCTTCTCAATCTCAAACCTTGTTTTTGCGCGAGCGCGCGCTGTCTCTGTCTCTCTGTTCTGCGATTGCTGCTTAGTGCCATACGCCCCACACTACTGATACTGATGCGTGCATGACAGCCTTTGCCGCATTGATGCTGGGTTGTAGCTACAGAAGGAGGCAAATCTCGACCGACACCACCATGCTGTTTCGGGACAATTGGCGTAGGGGAGGCATCTCTGCCGGCCCTGAAACATGAGTTCGTCAGGCCATCCCTGACCCGTCCTTGGACTTCTTCCACTGTCTATCTATCTGCTTGTCTGTCTGTCTCTCCGTATGCATGCCCGTCTGTCTGCCTGCTCTATTATTGTCTTGTCGGGAGTCTCAGTGCGTTGCTAGTCGTTCCCGCCGCCACCACCCCGCCTCGTTCGCTCGCCTCGTTGAAGCTCTCAAATAGACGACAACATCATTGACAAAGCAACAAGCAAGGAGCAGCGGGGCTGTGACGAGACGAGACAAGACAGGGCCGGTGGGGGGGACGAAGGCGAGGCAGCTGCCGTAGGGTCGCAGCAGCGCATCGAAATGCGCACGGGAAGGGCGCACGAGAAGAGGCGCACATTGGCAGATAGCCGGGTCACAAGCGAGCGCATACTTGAGCCTCTCTCTCCCGCTCCCCCCTCTCTCTCTATCGCCCTGCTGGCAGTGCGGCGTGGCAGACAGTGGACGAGATGTATTTGACGAAGTCAAGTAGTGCATGTATGCGCCCGAATTGCCAGTACGACATTGGGAGCCCTCCAAATGATCTGACAAAGAGGTGAGCAATGTTGAACATAGTCTAGAGTGCTTGCTTGGCCGCCTGCCTCCTGACTCCTGACTCCTGACTTCTGACTCCTGCCTCCTGACTTCTGACTCCTGCTTGCTGACGGCGGCGCTCGCTGATACAGCGTGGGGGGTGCAAAACCATGTGTCATCGTCGTCGTCGTCGTCGTCCTTCAGAGACGTGAAGTCGCCACAGCTTTTTTCTGCTTCCTACACTGACATATTCGTATGCTCGCTACGCACCGAGCGCGACAAGGTAGACGCTTGTCGACTGAAACCCACCTACTGCATTCGAATGAGTACAGAGAGCTCAACTTAACTCAACTCCTAGCAACATAGCGTATTTCGTTGTTGTGGAATCGTCATACGAGCTGCAGAAAGCCTAATCAAGACGGGTACCTTCGGTCAAAGATTAGACTTCAACGAAATTTTATAAAGCATACGACAGTGTTTGATGGTGCAGTAACTATCCTCGTTGCATGCCATCGCTTCTCTGCTCAATTGCTAGTTTACTGATTGGTGCTTTAGATTTCACTATTTTTTTTAACGGGGAGGGCAGGTACAAAAATGCATCATCCACTCCCCCTGGTCTGGGTAGTGTGGGACACTCAACCCCCTAAAAACCTGGATTTTTCCTAGATTTCTATCAGCAAACCGTTTCCATCTTTCATGCTTGCTTATATCTTTTTTTCTGCTATTTCTGTTTAGTTTCATACGCCCACACTCACGCGTGCATCACAGCATTGGTGCTGGGTTGCAGTTACAAAGCCACATGGGTTTGTCCGGTCATTTTCCTCCCCCCCCCTTCCCTGGACCATCTTCCCTTATCGGGTCCGACCTTGGACTATTACAGCTGCCTGTTTGTCTTCTGGTTTACTACCGAACGCATCGGCCAAGCAAAGCACAGCGAGCGTTCTGTTGCGCACTATCGGCTTGTCAAGGACCCTACTCGCCTCTGAGACATCTGACCTTTTGCTTCAAGCAACACTACGTGGGCCGACGCCCACACTCCATTTCGCCAAACGTCGCACAGGGGGAGGAGGCTTTGTGCGTTCGATCGACTGTCCGTCTGTGCGAACATACGCACGCAAATACGGCGTCGTGCATACGTACTTCTTTATCTACATAACTGTTATTACTATTATGACTATTTTGGGGGGCTCGGGCGTCACCTTCCAGTACTTGTCTTACTCCTAGCAAAAGCCAGACGTTGGCCATCCAGGCACTAGCAAGACATCATTGCTTATCGTCCTCCATTGTCGCTCATGGCCACTGTTATCGCATGCTGTTTCATTTCAATTGTTTCCTTACTCGCTCTCTCTATCTCTCCCCTTTTTCCTGCTCCCTTTAGTACTACACGATAAGGTAAATTTGCCTAAAGAAATAAAGCGTCGAGCTGTTTAGTAGTAGTTGTTGTAGTAGTAGTAGTAGTAGTAGTAGTTGTGTCGAGCCCGGTGGCGTGGTGGCTTAAGTCTGCGCCTCGCAACCGTAGGAGACACATAGGTGTGCGGGTTCGAGCCCCACCGTTGCACATTTGTATATATGGGGGTCCGTCTATGAAGCAATGTGAAAAACAGTTCCGTGGACGTTAAATCTTGGCTGCGGGTCAGCCTGAAAACTTTACTTAGTAGTAGTAGTTGTAGTTGTTGTTGTTGTTGTTGTTTTGGTAGCGCGCTCGTTGTCCGTCGTGTTTCCCGAATTGCGCCGCACTACGCTATCTGTACTCTCTCTGTCCACCCGCCTGCCTTGGCCGACCAGCGGGTGGGTCGCGTGCCCGAGCGCGTGAGCTTTAATGAAAAAGCAATACGATCAATAGATAACGCAGCCATCACACGCAATGGTAGCGCGTTGCAGCTGCGGCGGCGGCTGCTGCTGCAGCTGCAGCTGCTGGTAGTGGTGGTGGTGGTCATAAATAATTAATATTATCTCTTCGTCTTCTTCTCCATCTCTTCTCCTCCTTTTCCTTCTTCCTCCTGTTCTTCCTGCGCGGCCCCTTATTCCCGCTTGATCCCCCCGCTGCCTTTGACCAGCTACGGTCACCGCATGACGGTGGCACTGCGCCGCGCTGCGCTGGTCGACCAACCGACCGAATAACAGCGCGCCGCCGCCGCCATTGCAGCAGTAGGGCATTCAGGGCCGCCACACACCAGCTGGCATTCGTTTATGTCCCGCGCCACCTGGCACCAACCAGCCAACCAACCGACCAACCAGGCCGTGCTTACCCTTCCAGGCCACTGGCGAGGACGCCAACTACAAAGCGCTTACGGGCAATAACGACGTCGACGAAAAACGGCGTGGACGGCTACGGCGGGGGGCCAGCTCCACCAACCAACCCGAAATATATCGGTTCCGTTTGTCGTTATGTCTGAACGACATTCCCCAATTAATTTCCGTGGCACAATTAAATCTCAGAATCTGTTTGTCTGTTGAATATATATATATATATATACATATACATATATATATATACATATGTATATATATATATATATGTATATATATATATATATATATATATATATATGTATATATATATATATATATATATATATATGTATATATACATATACATATATACATATGTATATATATATATATATATATATATATATGTATATATACATATACATATATATACATATACATATATATATATATACAACATAAATCCTCAACACGTGAAAACCTATATCTACACCAGGGCGCGCCGGGCTACGTTCCGCCGGCGACAGCCAGAACAATTGAGCAGAGACACTCCATCTACAGTTGACGTCGATTTGAAAAAAATGTCGCAGTGTACTTTGTTCTCGGGCAGTATAATAGCGCTGGCTAGGTGTAGCCTTCGACGGTGTGGTTGTCGACCGGCCATGAGCCGGGTCGTTTAGAAGGTTCTCTCGAGTTTGCGGGTTTCGCCGGAGTGCTAAAATAGAAATGATGCCATCCTTGGTCCGCGCCGCCTTTACGGTGACGCGCGGAGCTTGGTGGCAGGCGATTAGGTGGTGGGGACCTGGGGTGGGAAGAAGGGGAGTCGGGCCATCTGTTGTTCGTTTGGCTTTCGCCCCTAAATTGTCTTCCGGAAGAGACGTGAGCGGTTAGCCTCGCGCGGTTGCGTCCGCTACAGTCAGACTGGCCAAGGAACGAAGCGTCGTCCATCGCCGGTAGAACCAGCAGAAAGCGGAGCGCCTTCCTCGGAAGCAGCTGGAAAACCTGCTCACTTCGTCTAGTTGATGTCGTCTCTGGCGTCCTTGGTCCGAGCCCCCCCCCCCCCTCACACCAGGGCCATCTGGCCAAGGCAGATTATGTTCAAACATGTCAATTTATCACGGAAGCTTAGAGTTTCCCGTGCGTGTCTCTAACCCCGTCGCTTGGCGCGCTTCTAAAGACAATGACGACGACGACGAGAATTTCGACTACCTCTGGTTCTCAGCTGCTACCCCACTAAGGTAAAGAGAAAACGAAGAGCAAGTGCTATATCGCGTATTCTCCCAGCAGGCCCGGCCATCCTGGCGGCTACTATTCAGTTGTGCCTAGGCACAGTTCTACATTCTTTTGCGCCTCCCATCCTGCCCACTACAAAGCTGTAACGTGTCCCATGTCGGCGCCGTCAACCGGTTACTTAGTATCAGTCATAATAGCGTAGCAGAGCCGTTGGAGCTACAGTTGGCAAACTCATCGTAAAGACATCGCAGCTACGTACATAATCAGTACGTAAGCCCTGGCCGTAGGGCAGTACTATAGGGAACCAAGATAAGGCAACGACAGGAACAAAGGACGCCAATCATAAGTGTTGACCATGCTGTGAAGAGAACCATGTTAATACCGATCGAACATTTCAGCCGCAATATAATATGGTCGAGATTATTGTTGCTGCCCTGAATATAGTTCATGTTATTATGTAAGGCCAATGGCCACTGAAATAGCTATTGAAGTCAAGGTTAACATATTATCTCTTCTTCTACCAAAAATAAAATGAAACAGATACCTGGTATTGGTATTGCTTGAAAATGATTTGCCAACTTACCAGAAAATCCATATTGATCCAGTAAACATATATAGCAAATGTCAGCGGACGGTGATAAACACATTACGACCAAGTGGGTAAAGCTTACTTCGAACGAATGGGTTTTTAATGTAATGTGTAATTTTTGACGTGCGCATATACATATATATATATATATATATATATATATATATATATATCTGGCGGTTTGGTCCATAGCAGAATTAGCTAGACGTTTGTTGATGGTTGGCCCAAAACATTTTGATGTAACGTAAACACATCTACTCAGCCCGGGTGTATATATATATATATATATAAACTATAGGTTTATCTTGTATAATCTTAACTCAAATCTGAAGATCATAACAAAGATTACGCCGGGATGGTTTGCGGCTCTTCGAGTTGAAGTTGGAAGCAGTTTCTTCCGCCGAGACCAGTATATATATATATATATATATGGCCTCAAACACGCGGCAAATCCTCTCGTAAAGTTGTAACTTTGTTGCATTGGTGACTTCTTGAGCCCGCGGCGGAAATTTCTAGTAGCCCGTCTCTTGCAAAAAGAAAGACAAAATAAGCTCGATCGTGATAGCATGCTTCTGGCTCTCGTTTTCTCCCAAGTAACCTCGTACAAGCTTTTTATCCATCGTCTACACACACATATAGAACTGATATCAGAAGGGATTTAGCGCCCGCCAGCTTTCCGCCGTTCGCTGGTCGGAGTTACTTTTAGTTTCATATGGACGGTTTACGTCTCGCCAATCACAAAGGATTTGTGCATTAGCTTCCATTTGCAGATCGATTTTTTTATAACATCGGTTTCTTCTTGTCGAGAAGGTATGTGCTGTCCATTGCCGCGGACACATCTGGCATGCATACCTGCCGACCGCTGTATGTGCTCACAGAGCTACTATCACAATAATCTTTTGGTGACACAATATCATTTGGCGACATGACCAATTTAGTATACCGCCACCTCGGAGAACGAAATTTTCCGTATATATATAATATTTTTATTTATATATATTTGAGTTGTTTAATCTCAGTTCGTTATGTGACACATTGTGATAACAGACAACATGGACAAATAAATTTGCCGGCGGGACTATGTCGGTCCATAATATATATATATATATATAGGAGAGAGACAGAAAGTTAAAGATATAGGGCGTGCAAAGATACAAAGAGGAGGGAGTTCGACAACGAATTGTAACAATTGGGAGCCACTGACGGTGTGATATTATTGCAGGTGAACGCATGTATGATCAGCAGTGGCCTGTGCTGCGTGTTAGGCCTGGCGACGGCCTGTCCTCGTGACCCATAAGAACGTTGATTCGCAGACACCAGACGCGGCCAGTGCGGCGGGCGTCACAGCGGCCTCAGCAGCAGCGTCAGGCGGGGGACCGCAAGCGGGCATCGCCACGTCGCCGAACGCGGCCAACTCGGGGGCACAACTTTCGCAGATGTACAACACCCAGGTGTCGCCCGTCCTCACGGTGTCCGTGCTCGACATGGACGTGACGACGGGTCGTTCGACATTTCTCCCGCTTATCGGCTATCCGGTGAATCACGACTTAATCTGCAGGTAAGCGACGCGCGGTGCCAGCCTTGGCCCGTGGTGGATCTCCGTTGTTCGGCAACCAGACAACCAGAATAAGGTCACACAATCCTGGCTGGCATTTGTAGCTGTGGGCAGAGCAGATTACAGACTTTAATCAACAAGCTTCTAGCTTTTCCTTCCTAGCCCTCTGTACCATCTCTGTTGTGAGTCCGTTTGCGTGTAAGCTTATCATGAATGCAGCGAGAAACGAAGGGCATTCATTTGCCCTCAGTCAGATATTGCTTACCTACGTGCTAGCATTATAGCGTGCTCTGGACAAACTAAAAAGGGCAAACTAAACTAATTCTGTATTTAATACGCACGAAAGGACACCTTTTTATTGACATGTTTAATTTTGAAGTGGTAATGGTCTAAGAAGTAATATAAATATATATATATATATATAAATACATTTTATTAATATAGTTTTGCTATGTTAGCACTTTGGAGTGAATAGTTGTCTCCGCGCGAACGTGCGGTTACGAGTTTTCCTAGGATTAGCCCAGTTTAACAATGTGCCCCGAAGAGATGCTGCATTTCCTCGTTAAATGTCGAGCGACAGCCTCCGACGCAGGCATTCGGATGCTCTCGAGACTCCCACTAAAAGGTTAAGGCACATAATCAGCTTAAGTGTACGGCGGCCTGCACCTTCCATAGTCTTGAACGCCAACGGAAATCATTACTTTGGGTAATCAACGTCAGAGTATTTTTTGCATTTGCTGGCCGGTCCGCACCTGCACCGACCAGGGCTAATGACTCGGTTATAGTTGCGTCCTAAACATATATATATATATATATATCCAGATGGTACTGAAATAACCGGTGAGGACATCCATCTCATTAACAGCTTATAGGTAATGGCAGTATATAGATATCTCTTTTTTATCAAAGAAGATTCAATGAGGACAAATTACAGTTGTGAAGACAAACCTTGTACGGGCCTTTCTTACGGAACTGGAACGAGACACATATTGTGTACCCCTCCCTTCCCCCCCCCACACACACTTAGTTCGAATCAAGGAGCTATGATAGACCGTAAGGTGTTTGGCCGATCGGTGCCGATTATCAAGGTCGGACAAAACCAGACATCTCTGATGGATGGGCAACGAAGTCGTCCATCTTATACAGGCATGCACCTCTTCTTCGTGAGCACCATCATCATCATCACCATCGTCGTCATCATCATCATCATCAGCTGGAGTCAGCAGAAGCCCCGTCTTTATCACCTGTGGGCTTTGATTATGAAGCTCAGTAGCACGGAAGCTGTTCACATACAGTCTTATCTCGTTGGTGTAAGCCAGACAACGAAAAATATTCTTTCGAGCTATCGGGCGCCGGCGACAGAGTGGCTTTTCCTGTCAGCGCTCGCGGTTACTTCTTCTTCTCACGAACATGCGCACATAACACGTAGCGAAAAAACACGTGCTCGTGCTTTCACACACGATATATATATATATATATATACTGGTCGCAAATATGTGCCGCGTCGGCTGGGGTTGCGGTTGTTGATCTGTTGATCAGCGAAGCGCTGTTGGTCAGTCGGTTGGTTGGACGGTCGATGGGCGGCAGACTGATAGTTCGATGAGGGTAGCAGATGGGTCGCACGGAACGGCCTCGAGTGTGCGAGGCGATTCGAGCGACGGATAGCGGCGGCGTCAGCAGCAGCAGCAACAGCAGCAGCCACAACAACAACGACAAGATGAGCACGAGGAGGGAACAGCCCTATGTGGCCTAGCTACGTGTCGATCTACCGACCAAACGCCCGACCGCCCGCCCTCCCTAACACCGAACGAGCGACGCCCTTCTTCCCTTGACTTGTTTCTGTTTAGTTAGAGCAGCGAAGCGGCTGCGGCGGCGCCCGCTTTGATGGGAAAAGGCGGACGCAGGCAGACAGGCTCACACAAGAAAGAAGAGAAAGAGAGATATAGGCAGAAGGATATATATATATATATATATATAGAGAGAGAGAGAGAGCGGGATAGAGGGCGAAGAGAGATAGAAAAATCATGAGAGAGAGAAATGGAGCACGTTGTCGAGGGCCTGCCACCGCAGACTTTGGCCTCAGCCTAGGCGACGACGACATATCGCGCTGCTCGAGAAGCACTGAGTCTGGCTACCGGGACATACCGGGTCAGCATAGCATGGGGGGGGGGGCGTGGGAGGAGGACAGGACACGAAATCGAGGAAGGAACGCTCTCTACATACAATAGGGGAGCGGTCGAGCGCAAAATTAGTTTATCTCGCCGCCGCCGCCGCTGTCGTTGCCGATGTCTTTGCCGCGTCGCCGCTATCATCGAGTGAGGGTCGGCCGAGCACACGCCGATAACCGGTGGGGTAATTACTGGCTTCGCTATACCAATCCGCGCTGCTCCTCTATCGCTGCGCCCCTAAAGGGACCCCATTCTCTCTCCCTTCCCTCTCTACCTTACACTCAAAGTCTTTCTCTCACCCCCACACTGCTTTCTCCCACGCTTGTACAGTTTCCTTCACTCTTTCTGTTTCCTTCTTAACTTTCGCTGCCTCACTCTTGTCGTTTCGTCTCCTCGGGTGTCCCTCGTCGTCTCCCCCTGGGCAGCGATTCTATCACGTTACTACTGCCTTGCTACTAATACGCGACCGCAAAGCTACCCCTAGATCAACAACCGAAGCTACACATAATAGAAGTAGCAGTAGTACGATAGGCAAATATATTTTACTGCCAGTAGTAGCAGTGGTAGTAATAGCAGTCGTAGTCATTATAGTAGTCATAGTAGTTATAGTAGTAGGAGTGACAGAAACAGCTTCTAGTTTACCAGCGTTACTCACACCGTCTGCTTCTGCGCAGCCCTTGAAAAACAACGAACATCGGCGAGAGAGTGGTTACGGGGAGCACAAATGATATAGAAGATCTTGCAGAAGAAAGCAGACATAAAGTATGAAGAGAAACGGAGGGAGAGAGAGAGATAGCTGTCCAATATAAACATAACTTTTTTTTCCGTAAGGCTAATAATGCCGTGTACGGTTTTTTCCTGTCATGGCTATTGTTTAATCCACTCCAGCATTTACCTTGTCTAACTAATTAGAAACCATGCAAACCAATTTAAGAGTAGCCGGTTTGGGTCTCGAATCCAGTCCTACTGAATGCAAGACGTAGGCTTTGCTACTAAGCCGTCTTGCTCAGTGTAAATATAACTACAACTACACAAAAACCACGACGTAAAGTGCAAAACGTCTCCGTTAGTTTTCATATAAACTTACCATATCACAAGTGTGGTCGGTCCAATTAAAAAAACTTAAAAATAAGTTTACTAGCGCAAAACCGCTGCCCACGTCGTATAGATTTTGCAATTAGAGGCGACAAGTGGCGAGAGCTGACAGTACCCTCACTCACTGGCCGAGTGGCGCAACGAATATCTTCATCACCTCACACGTATTCCGCTTCGACAGGCAAATGTTTCTGTCACTCGACGAGAAAACCTTGATAGCCTTAATTAACATACTCACGTCTCGGCGTATGTTTTTCTGCACCGATTTTTTTACGTGAACGCAGGTTTCCCTACACATTTGTCAATACACTGTGTATGATTTTATTTGGATCACAATATTTTATATATATATATATATATATATATATATACCTGTTTTCGGTAGCGTTGATACTTTTTGTGCCAACTGTTCACTCAGCACGTCCGTCAACGACGTGAACTTGTGATGAAGCAATACGACGAGATTGTTTTGGCAGAGTGGTCTATTTTATTACGTATAGTTACATTACAACTTTCCAAGTCCATTTTATTACGTATATTACACTACAACTTTCCAAGTAGACATTCACCTGGCCCACTTGGCGTTCTGGCTAATAGCAAAGGCTAGAAACTACAAAACAGGAAATATATATATATATATACTGATGTACCGGTAAAATATATCGACGCTCAACATTTGTAAAACAATTCAGTCGCTTGCTTTTGTGGTGATATACTACTACTATCCATTTATTGTGAGAATGGTTGTTTTTTGTCGTCTATGTGCCGCACGAACTGAGTGTTTTAGGGTGTTTTTTAATAGTTGATTACGCACAGCCTTTGAGTGGTCACATGAGACTTTGCGATACGCTTTGCAACGCGGCCAGCTAGCGTTCAGTCGAAGGAAGGATATTGTCTCTGTTATCGCCGCTGTCGCTTCTTTTGCCTCAGCGTCCGTCCAGCGTCTAGCGTTTGTCCTGCGCGTAGAGAGGCCCTGGATTCAAGCTAGGGCGTGGCCGGGCGGTGGCAGGCTCCGACGTTGCTTTGTGCATCGGCCCTGGGGGAGTCGTAAACTCACGGAACGCCATACTGCAGCGGGTCGGCCTGTGTTGCCCCCAAGCAGTGCGAGAGAGTGGCTGAGAGAAAAGAACGGGAGTCGGTAGCGAGCTGAACCCACTCAACTCAGCCAGGACACTGCTTGGCGAGGGCTCAAAGGGGATGTTAGTTTACACGCAGGGTGCCGCAGAATCGTTTTCATTCTTATCTAGAGCTTCTTTTTCTTCGCTTTTCCTAAGGGAGGTCTACCGAATGAAAGATGCGCACATAGAGAGAGAGTGAGAGAAATACGTTTACGGTAGCGATCACGGGTCGGTCAGCCCTCGTGGCCTTCGCATCGTACCAGCGACGATGAGTATCGTGAGCGCCTTGCCTTTACTTAGGTCTACCAATACAATGGGAGCCCCTTGGCATTCGTCTTGGCGAGGTTCTTCTATACCTCGTCGTTGCAGCAAACGGGAAGAGATTGAAAGGGAGAGAGAGAGAGAGTCCTTGTTTGGTCGACTAACAGCTCCTCTGCAGAAGAGAAAAACTCAATAGGGCAGAGCGCTTTGCGTGTACAGGCCCCGAGTTCCATGCCCAATTTCATAACAATTAAGTATGCGTCTTAGACGATGTTCAACAAGCACGACACCGTCGAACGTTGGAAATGAGATTCTCGCTGTGACTGTCGCTAGATTGTTTCCAAACCTAGAAACAAATCATTGCGCGTAAATCTGCACAACCAAACCGACAGTATGGCAGATTATATAACCACAACGCCAATATAGGCAATTTGCCTCTGCAACTGTACCAAACGGGAGCAAACCTTTATCAAAAAGCTTGAAATTTTAAGCTGGATACATGTTTTTTTATATGCTGGCATGGCTTGTTTTCAGTATCACGTGCGCTAAGGCTCACTGTCCTAATGTAACGGATACAAAGTATGCGGTCTCGCACTGCAAAGTAAAGAACCGACCTGTCGTTTCAGAACGTCCCGCTATGCGTCGACTTCAACATCCGGTGTGAGAAATTCACACAATCATCAAGTAGATAGATACGCATGTCCGTCATGCGTTGGGCATGGCGTATCTGGAGTTTGACTTATCAGAAGCGAAACAGGCTAACAGCGAAACAGCTATCGTGGACACCCAAACGGATTATTTGATTTCTCTTAGGTACTAGTGCAACAAGTGTGTGCGGAACCAGTTATGTATAAATAAGTAAGTATATCGAATCCATATGACGCGAGGGTGCGCAACAAAGTGTGTGCTCCAAACAGCCATTCTGGCCAAGGCGTCTCTCCGGTGAAGCGACATTTGCGCCAAAAGTTCCATTATACATTACAGACACGCGTGATAACGAAAAATAATAGGGCACCGACGAGCGCTGACGCAACTAGGCAGACGCTGGAAGAAATAAACAGCTGCCTTCACCTACAGCTCTGCTCTGACGGCGGCGAATGTTCGGTGTGTCGTATTTTGTCCAATAAACGGAGGCATTACGCGTTTATTGCTCTATTATCAAGCGCGCGAACAGCGGTAGGCAGCAACGTAGGCAGGTGCATTTTTCGCTACGTGGCTATTGCAGTTGTCGTTGTCGAGTTGCAAGCGCGCCTGCGACGCAAAGCAACTACTGCGTAATGCCTGCCATTAAGTGGCCGTTGAAAGCGGCTCAAGCATCACCACTCGTGTGGCGTTCTATTCGCGTGCTCTACTCCAACTACTATCACTACTACAACAACAACGACTACTACTGCTACTACTTCTACTACAACTACACGACCACCAACCCTCGCGGTAGTAGCGACGAAGGCGCTGTGTTGAATACGGAGCCTGCGTAGGGGAGAGGAGAGGAGAGGGGAGGCGACCGAGAGCGACAGGCAACCCGGTCGACGAGCGGGGCAAGAGGCGTGAGGCGGCTTGCGAGTTTAGGTCATTCATTCGATGTCACGGCAAGTAACGGGCACGAGCAAAGTCCTTGCGCGTGTACGTAGTACGTGCTACGGGGGTGCGTCTGGGATCAAATCGGTTCTCAGCTCAGCCTGGCTCAGCGGAGCCCTCCTAGCCCCACTAGCATCCCCACCACCACCAACAACCTGGCGGGCCCGCCACTCGCCCGACTCCCCCCGCCCGCCAGCCAGGTCGGGCTCCTGCTTCAGCAAGCGTCATAGCTCGACTATGACGCTCTGTCCAGAAGGTCCAGATCCAGCGGTCGTTGTTGCTACGACCGCTGGCGTTCTTGTCATTGCCGCCGCAGTTGTTTTCGTGGCCTCGACGTGCGAACCATGCCAAGCGCAGCTGGTGCAATGCCTCTATTTCCCTTCCCCCATTCGCCCCAGCAGAAGCAGCCGCCCACTGTGGACGTAACAACGTAACCCCAGAGCCGCTCACCTTTCGCCCTTCTTTTGGCGCCCACCTATCTCCCTGTGACGGGGGAAGACAGACGCAAAGGGGATCGGAGGGGAAGGCGTTACCTGCCAAGCTCCCGCCTCAGCGCCCGCGGTGTTGCCGCTGTATATCAGCGTCTCGTGCCACCCCCCCTCTCTCTCTTTCACCTCCTCATTCTCTAGCGCGCATTCGCCGCCCACTCTCTGTCTCTCGCTTCCCGCTAGCTTGGATGGCGCGCACTTCACGTTACGACGAAGGAGACAATTTGCATGGCAATTACCTGGAGACGTTAACGAGGACGTGGACGACCGCCGAAGCTTTGTCGCGGTCGGCTCTTTTTCCTCTTCTTCCTTCTCTCGACTTTTTCTGCTTTTTTCCGCGTCTTTTTCCTACTCAGCCCTTCTCTCTCTCTCTCCGCTTCTCTTTCCGCTTGCTTTCAATGCTTCGAGCCTTCCGAAACCCACCGCAATGCAGAGTGTAATGCAGTTAGTAAATTTCCACCACGACGCTTCTTTTTCTCTTTCAACATTTTTACAATATGTAAACGCGGACCAACCTAACTCTATGTCAGGGCCTCCACCGGCCAGAAGGCCAGCAACCAGACGACGCCCAACAACAAAGTCGCAACGCATGTGTCAATTGTAATATCTTACACATACTCCCACAAGCCGGCAATCCGCAACCCCACCCTTACGTGCAACCTCCTCCGCGGCATTCCTTTTTGTGAGCATCGGCCTCTCTGGTCTCCGTGTGTTGCGGGAGCCGCGTTTATGCGCTGTGGGTTCGTTTGATAACGAACTGCCCTTTCAGCGGCGACGACGATGACGACAATGACAAACAAACAATGGCGTTACGACTAACGTTGGAAGATATAGAGGATTCAAATATAGCTTGATCAAAACATAGCGTGTAGGAGCGTGGATGGAGAAAGGCGCAGAACTGACGGCCTGCGCAGACGACGTATAAATGTATGATAAATTCTGCACGCCTGCGACGCAGCCACGGAGTGGTTTTGCGGCTCCTTTGCAGAAGGCCCAACTCGCAACGCCCTGGGTAGGTCTTCTAGGAGAGCCAATCGCCGGCGGTTAGTCTATACGCTAGTTGGCTATTATTGGGCTTACTAATAAACTAACCAAAAATTAAAAATATGAGATAGAAACAAATACTTCCCGAATGTCCGACCCTTTATAGCTGTGCGCCGGTCTGTTCAGATTGGCCCGATACGATGTTGCTCGCTTTCTCTACTGTGATTGGCAGCAAAAAAAACGAATAAATCATCCTAAGAGGACGCATTTAAATAGTTATATATATGTATATATATATATATATATATATATATATATATATATATATATATATATATATATATGTGCGTGTGTGTGGGAAGTTTGAGAGACAAAAAATTAATTCGGCAACCTTATCGAATAGTTTTGTCGCATAGCATACGGATGGGTGGAGGGCTACTGCGAAGCAGTCAAGCTATATATTACTACACGAATACACCAAATATTGCGTAGCTAAAAAAGGAAACTTGAGAAACGAGAATGCGGCTAGTGGAGGGTAGGAAAAACGAAAACTGAAAACGAGAACGTTTAATTAAGAATCAATTTAGTCACATAGAGCTTACTATTTACGGAAAAACGGTGGCTTCATTCTAGACACGAGTACAAGAACGCGTTCTTATAATGATGAAGTTTGCTATTTCGAAACCGCGTTCAACCATTTTGGCCGCAACTGCCATGCCGCCAGAGTAAGCAGTGTGGTCGTTTAGGTTGTAGATTATGACGTGCGTACAAAATATGTCCAATTCTAGTGGGAACAAGGGTCATTTAAGCTGATAGAACATAATGCGTCTTGTGAGCATGAGGACCCGGTAGCCCAGACGGTCACTGCATGGCAAATACCGCTGGCTGCAGCTCTTCAGAGGCGCAACGACAAATAAAAACTGTATTATGAAACACTAGTCATCCGAGCCTCGTGACTGTGTGAGCTACCCGATAGTACCGCCACATTGTGATTTTCTTGCTGGGCACGGGCCTTTTAGAATTGCATCTACCGTAACGTAAAGTACAAAAAACTGTCACAGCGTTTGCACAATCTGTGTTTAGCTATATAACATACATACACATATAGTGCGCTGTTATAATAAAAAAATGTGTGTTGTTTAATAGTTTTAATGTAGTGTTTAATAGACAGTAACACCAGCTGTACTACATCAAGCGGCATCTATCTAGCATATGATGCTTGTCAAAGCACCTATCGTGTTTTTTTACTTGATTAGATGATGTTCCCAACAAAAGCATCAAAACATTAAGCACTAACAATGGATTTAAAACGGCAAATGTATTTAGTAGTGTTTTTTACAATAACACAATGGAAAATCGTATCCGATCGAAATTTTGTAGCAGCGGTAGCTTAGGCGGCTAACGCATCGTTCGAAACGGGGAGTTGCCATGGCAACCATGGTTGGCAAAACAGTACCTGCGTATGCATGTAGATCTATGTAATTTATTACTAATAATTTGCTAGTGCTTACTTTTTAGTTTCTTAAGAATACCCTATAATATGAAACATGGGAAATGTGACGGATGATTCATTTCTTTTCCATGAAAAAAGGTACATGATTCAAAGTGTAAAACATATTGGGATGTAAAATCTCTTAAATATAAGTATCAGAAGCTGACCTAGAAATAACGCAAACGACTTGAAAAATATCTCTGGAAGTCTCTTGGGGGTAATGTTTTACACCGTAGATTGGACAAGTGGTTGAAAAAGGTTAAAAACGTGTACATTGATAATTTATACAACACACGTTACCCGGCAAGATGGAGATTGTGCAATCTAAGTGATTGTATAATGTAGCTATGGCAAAAAGATTCGCTTTAGCAGGTCTGTGACAGCCTCAGCAAAAGATATTATAAAGATCAGTAGAGACTTAGGTTTGTTTAACCGGTCTCTGGCATAACAAAAAAAAGATCAGACATTCCAAATGCTGAGTCTGGATTTAGTGCCTGTCCGCAGTCCTTTCGACGCTTTCACAAAGTTACCTATTATGGCACTTGTGTCGAATCCGCAACTGCTAAACTGACGCTCTAGATAAACTCCATAAGTCACATTTGGACAGTCATTGAAGAATTCTGTCCAGTTAATGCCGTCTAGACAATCGGCTATAAAGCGGCATTCTTGCTTTTTTAATTAATAATAATAATAATAATAATAATAATAATAATAATAATAATAATAATAATAATAATAATAATAATAATAATAATAATAATATAAAATACCATGTTAAAGGATTACACTATGGCCCTTTTGAGTACATGCCCCTCGCAGTCGTATGTGTTCGGCGCGGCTTGACACCTACTAGCAAAGTACACGGAAGCGTTCATGTGAGTTAGCATGTGAGTCGATAGGAACAATCAAACAATCAAGCAGATTGTTCTCTATATGTGGAAAGAGGCGAGTAATGCCGACTGAGCCGTTCTTTGTGACACCTCCCGAACGGGCTGCCGTGGACACGTAAGCAAGGATAACACCACTCGTCGCAACATCTTTCTCGTACCGATCTTGTGTGTTTTTTTCGTATCAGCCGTATTCGTATCGGACATGCTCCTCTTTTTGGTTGCACAGCGGTGATCTATTTCAGCAAGGGGCTCAGCCCCTTGCGGTGATCCTGCAGTCCATTAGAATTCCCTGAAGGCTGTGGTCAAGCAAGGCGGCTCCCATCTGATAGCAGTCGTGGACGACGTGAAAAACGCTCAGCAACGGATGACCTCGAATTGCTGCCGAATAGAGCCGCTTTTCACCTTTAGCCGTAACCAAGTTGCTTTAGGAATCGAGAAATTGTACACGGATTATAGCTTATATGTACTTTGTTAGGAAGTAGACGATAGCGTTTATTATCAATTACTGAGGTAAGCGAATAGTTTCTTCGCATCTATCTACAATATATCATTTGCCAGGTTCGGATTTAAGAGTCGAGACTTATCAAGCTCTTATGGCAACTTCTCGACACAGTTCAGTCGACGATTAGGCAGTGAGGCCCGCGAAGCCGCATTTTTGTGCGATTCTCAAGCTACACGCCGGGAAAATATATTATTGATTATTTCACGTCTTGCGATACATTTTAGTGAAAGCATTATTTGGCTTCTACGATTGTTTATTGTTACATCAAACAATCGGTCAATAAGATAAGCACTCACAAATTGTGATAGTGCCCGGGCGTAGGTTGCTCCTAAATAACGTTGACAGCAAGGGAAAGTTTATCGTATTCGGCTCGATATCACATCTCCTACAGAGTTTTTTAGGAATCTTTCCTAGGCGCCTTCAACCATACCTATATGTTTGTATAAGAATGGGCTTCAAGCGAGTGAGCAATATACAAGTCTAGATAACCCAATTGTTTTACACAGACGAATAAACACATTACTTGTGTGGGTACTTGATAATGAAGCAATCTCGCTTGTCTAGATAGCTGGTGAAGTTGAGATATAATGTCGATCAGCTGTGATAGTCCTGGCCGGTATTTTGTGCGTCAGAAGACTGACAGAAAAGTGCGTTTCAAAAAAAAATTTGAATTTCTTGCAAATGAACGCCCGTCGGGAAGTGTCAGAGTTGAAATAATCGATCGGAGAAATTTAAACAGAGCAGATCCAACTCAAAGGTTTTTTAATGTTTTTACTACAAGAGAAGCATCTTCTATGGTTTCTTTGCCACCACATTTTACGATCAATAAGGACTACTGCCGCGAATTTTTTTAAAAGATTAAGCCAAATTGTCCCACGCAAGGGGCCTGAACTCTGAAAGCAAACAACTCTTAGACTTTCCGTCACGACAACGCACCGGCGTACACATCATTACTGGTTTCGGATTATTTGATAAAATATTCGATCTCTATACTTTCGCAATCTCCCTATTTGTCGGGCCAGCCTCAATGTGACTTTTTCGTAAAATATTTGAAGAAACAACGTTTCGATCCTATAAAGGAGATAAAGGAAATGTCGCACAAGCAACTCAACCCAGTTCCCATTAACGCGTTTAAAAGTGTTTAGAAGGGTGGGGAAAAAAGTGGCACAAGTGCATTGCAGCGGGCGAGAGCTACTTTAAAGAGAACAAAAGTCCTCTGGAAGCTTAAATAATATTATTTAAGCTTCTAGTAATGCAAAAAACCCTTATACTGCAATGCCACATTATTTAAAATGTATAAGTATGTATCAGACATTTTCAATCCGCCCCCGTATATATATATATATATATATATATATACGCTTAGCCCATCAGCAGTAATCTCGGTTATGTTCCGTTGGGCCCGCCATGTATTCCCTTGTCTAGATAATAATCAAATCAATATTTCCCTTTTCTCTGCGGGGTTGGGGTCGTCTTGGCTTTTATCCGACAATTTTATCGAGTCGTTGCTTTGTATCGCCGTTCGGGCTGTGGCAGCGGGCTTCGGCCGAGGCCCGCGGCCCGGAGAGAAGCATTGCCGGTCTGTGTTTTCATGGAAAGACTTTCTGTTTTCGTTCCAATGTTTGCCCTGTCTTCCCTGTTCTATCTTCTCTACTCGGTGCCCTTTTTCCTCTACCTGCTTACTCTATCTGTATCTCATCCAACTCTCTATCTCTGTATTGAGTTCCTGCCTTCACGGCCCGTCTTTTATTCTGTCTCTCTCTCTCTCCCCCTCCCCCTGGTATTCTGTTATTTACCTCGTAGCCCGACTCGGGGCGACTGCTGCCACAATGGTAACCGTAACTAATTCAATTCAAAAACACCTTTATTAGGTTATAACCACATAGCGGATCCAGCAATGTCACATTCGCAATGATTCTGCCACAATTCTATCTTAGTAGAGCCCTACTAGTTCAGTTTTTATTCCGAATTCTGGCCACTCTGTGAGAAAACATGCTGTTGACCTTGTCCGTCCTGTACACATCAACCGCTGGTATTGTCACGCTACTCTAAGGTTATGTGATCGTGTGTTAAAATATGTAGTCACCTTCTTAGGTTTTGAGGCACGGTTAAGCATTCGCCTAACAGCAGCCTAATGCAGTTTGGCAATTAAAGGCAATGTCACATAATTTCTTCTAATGCCACATCTGTGCAAGACACATATAATTAACCTGAATTGCACGCGCCCCAGTGCTTTAATATGCTTCTTAATGTATAAACTGGAATGCAGATAATTTCAATATAGGAAAGGTGGCGTAGCATATCAGGATCGCTGATTAAACTACGCGCAATATGGTAAAAGCTCTAGGTCTGTTGACACTGAAATTCTTATGATTAAACTAACCTGAAATGTTGTGAGGTAAATGTTCTAATTGACGTGGAGTCTGTTGCTTTCGAGTTCGATTCTAAATCTGGTTCTGTCCAATGTGTACATGTTTATGTCACGAATGCCGGGCATAAATACATACACATTATGACAGCATTGAGTCTCATCTGTTCGGCACACCGTGAAGGACGCCGTATTCTAGGTCGAGTAGTGTTAATGCCATGTACAACACGCTTATTGACATATTCACTCGCTAATCGAAGAGCTTAAACCTCAGAATAACCAGATTATGCGTTCTAGGGAAACCGGCTTCTTATTTTAGAACATGATTCCTCTTACACAATGCGAATAGTGGCTAAGATACTTTTAGTTCTAACTGATGATACGGTAATTCTGTTTTAAATGACTAAGTTTGGCAAAGTTTCGAATGGTCAATACTGACGAGTTGCACAGCTATAGTCGTTTACAACACAATAGTTCCGCCAATGATCAATACCTGAACATATTATTACCATGATTGTCTCCAGTTTAATTTGCAAAACGATTTTTAATGCTGGAACTCAGAGTCGACTCCTGTGGGACGCGTAGTTCGGTACTTGCTTTTCGGAGCTTTGATTTATCTTCCGGATTCCGGTCATTTTACATAATGGTTTGTACAATGTCCATACACTCCCGAAACGTACACCGTTCGCTGTATTTGTTTACTTCAGGTTTAATTTTTTGATTAGCGAGCGAATATGGTCTATAAGCATGTTGTACATGGCATTAACACTACCATACCTAGACAACTGCGCCCTTCAGGGTGTGCCGAACAAAAGAGACTCAGTGCTGCGCTTTTGAAACATCAATAGCGTCCAGTATGTTGGGTAAGCGAGCATTTAGGTAGATATATTGCGTTGTTGCCGTAGGGACGTATAAGAGGAAGAGGGGGACCGTTCTTGACCGAGTTGAAAGGTATTGGAAGTTGTCACTAATGATTTGGCGGGTAATATACGTGGGTCAAACTGAAGGTCAAAGACCCTGTTAGACCAAGCCGAGAAGAAGAGTTACTTTTTTCTAAATTTTTTTATATACATTTGTTGTGTGAAGCTTTGCACATCAGCCGAACGTTTTTGGCCCAAGTAGCTGGCATCTTTGCGTGCTATTAGCCGAGCAAGTCGCGCAACAAGTCGCGCACCACGTATACTTACGCTGAGAGCGTATGGCGATACCCTTCACCGCGGCACCATCAGTAGCATCCAGGTTGGTTAATGTAGAAAAGGCTTTCTTTGTTGAGTATCCTCTTAATATCTTCGATATTACTGAGTAGGCGCTTAACCATGGTCTTCGCCGAACTTCATCTTGAGAGCGGAGAATCAAGTGCCGCATAGATGTAACACAAAGATCCGGTAATTCTTCCCAAGAATATTTAGTCTATAGGCGACCGCGAAACCCCCGGGTGTACTGCGTTGTAAGACCACTGGTGCCGAGTTGGCCCAATCTGCGCTTAGGAAAATTATCATTTGAGATACTGAGTACATAAAGGACCTGCTTTATATCTAGAGTCAGTGCATTTGTTCTACACCAACGTTCCTCCATTTCCGTCTTTTCTTGTTTTCTTTTTTTTTCTGCCTGCCACGATAGAGTCAATATGTGGCGGACCCAATTGCAATACTTGGGAGCTGACAGGAAATAAAAGTACTTGACCAATAAAATACACAGGAAAAGCATCGTCGGTGGAGTTTTGCTAGATGGCGCCCAAAAATCGCAATTGCAGGTGGCCTAGGCCCCAGGCCTACTACCTTCTAAAAAGTGCTTATATATAAGTTCAGATACAAATGCGACGTTTTGCGCAAATATCTATCAGTGTCCTCTTGTGTCATCTTGACAATAATACAATGAGTTTAGCCAAACCTCCGGGTATACCTTTCTCGCCATGTTATGTGCCACTGATCCTACGCAGACTGTTAGAACCGGCAGGCTTATCTTTGAGCTAGTTTGATAAAGCTTTCAGCTGCGGTGAATGCCGACCTGACTGCTATTGGGCCACAGCTAGCCTGGCGTCTACGGTGTGCCACAGCGGCACGACCCTCTTCTTGACCTTTCCTATATCGTTCTGTATAGTCCCTATTTCACTATATTCCCACCAGTCCCTCCCGCGTCTGAAGCGGCACAGGAAAAGTGCAATATTTCGTCTCGGCCTTCGATATTGTGCCCACAGCTCTACCGACTGAAATCTTCTTCAAGATTCTAGGCAGTAAATGAACAGAAATCCCGACGTCTTCTCTTAGAGGGGGCCATGGAGCAAGAAGGGCTCTGCGGGTTCTCACACGACGCCGCAGGATATTAAAGCCCAATCCCAGTAGACGTCAGAAAAGAGGACGACCGCTTGCGTGTTATAGCGGTTTCTGCTCCGGAAGAAGGAGGCTTCCCGCGGTTGCTCATTTTGGCGCGCGTTTCCCTTTGCGGGAACCGGGAGTAGCAAATAGCAAAGAAAAAAACGACGGCAGCGGCAGACGATGAAAAAGCGATATAGAGAGAACGAAGAAGGAAAAAATTGTGCGCTTACGGGAGGCTACTAGATTGTGGACAACTTTTTTTTTTTGTTCTGGGAGGTTTCGGGAATGCATGATGCACATGCGCCACTAGCAGCCTGCGTGACTAGTGTGAGACTCGCAAACCCACTAAACCCGGATTCCTCCCCACCCCCCCAGGCTTGTGGACAACCAGATTGCGCCTGCTGTACTTAGTGGCCGGCAAGCATGTTAGTGATCACTGCACGGTGGCGGCATTCGGTGTTCAAGTTGAGCGGTGAGCTTCGCATTCGTCGTTCGTCTCGTTTTCGCTTGCATTGTTTTAACTCCTCGTCTATTCGATTTTGGAAAATCGGGTCGACAATAATTGCTTTTGATAGAACCACGCACTCGGTTTCGAACGAACTGCTTAAACAGTTCCCTCGAACGCACTGCTTCTTTCCGACTGGACCGGGGCCTTCATGCCGGAGCGAGTGCCGCTGGGTCGAAAGATGTTGTTAGTTGGGGAACCCGGGGAATTTGGGGGAAGGATTATTTTTCGCTCTCCTGAACACATAGAGAGTGGCCGTATTGCCCCGTCGCCTCTGCGTGCCTACCTGCCACCGCCGCTGCAGGACAGCAACAGCAGCAGCAGCAGGCCATTATAGGCGTGTAGTCTTTCTCCATCTCCTGTCGTCAGCGAACACTAATACCAACATCTCCCTGCCCCCCTATCCCCGAACCCCCGCGCCTCTTCGCCTGGCCGCTTACGGACTTGTCAACAAGCTTATGCTCGGGTCGACAAGCCTTCCAGCTGCTCAACTCCTCTGTCTAGGTAGGCCTCGTCCTGCCCGCGTGTATCGGAGCCGCTGCAGGCAGACACCAGTGCCCTACGCTTGCGCATACGCTTCGTTCTTTCGTGCGCTTGCCCGTTCCTTCACTGGCCCTGCTCTTTGAGCAAGTCCTGCTACAGAGCAACGTGCGGCCAACAACCAACATGCACGCCTTAGCCAGCCATTCGAAACTGTCCACGCGTCCATACACGTACGTATACAGGCGCGCCCAACACGCAACCTTCAGAGGTGTCGAATTTGTTGACTTAAGCTTGGATTTGACACGATCTGGGTAGCGGCAATATTTTGAATAGAGGATGCATCGACACCGTACACCGCCACCGGCCAACTAGACCAGGAAGAGGACGAAGAGGTATGTGATCCGGAAGAGGGAGGAGGATGGTCCTGCATATATATATATATATTTACTAGAAGTGCCGACGCCTTTTCCCGTTTGGTGCACAGACGAATGTTGGCACACATCGTCAAATCGCCACAATCGCAGATGTACCGATCGACATTTTCAGCATGCGCAACACACTATCTGAATATCGCGGCCAAAACGGTAGATTTCGGCAAAGCAAGCGTGCTTTACGATGTGTATTCCTGTTCTTTGATGTTGTTTGTTGATACAACGCCACCCTGGAAAACAGATTCGCATGCCGATTATTATGTGTATTATTGGAATTGGTTAGGACATTACCTGTATGTTCAGTTGGCGACTGCTTAGCGCCAACTCTCAACATAAACTGTATATATATATATATATACAATTGTGTACACAAACAAACCAAATGCCAGGTCAGCCCCCCATGTTTTACTACATCTGACCATGCATCCACCCAAGTTAATAACTCTTATTTTTTTTGTAGATGACGATTATTGACGCCTGTAAAAAGGGTTTCTAATTATTTGCCGCATTGTCACACCTCAATCTATCAACTACCTGACAATTTGTTTTTGTTATACTTAAATGTATCAACTATCCGACAATATTGTTGCTTCCAACCATTGTTTACTACAACTACAATACGCATGTTGAAAACCTGTGCACTCTATCAGTAGTGTTTGGGGTGCACGCAATCGATGCTCGATAAAAATAGTGATGTTTTTAAACAATTTTTGAAACCTATTGCCGCCGTAGTTGCCCTGTGATTCAACGTTATAGCAGGCTTGTCTACCTGTGTTGATCTCGGTGCTGCATTGTTGCGGATGTTGGTAGTCTGACTAACTGTAGGTGCGTTTGTGCGGCCAGCATTTGGGTGGGTAAGGAAACAATCTAACGAGTGGCTTTTAATGGCCACCACTGTTATATCTGCTTACCGTGGTTATTTTGTGCCCTACACCTTGAGGTCGGACGGACCCTTTGTTCTGTAGGAGAAGGGCCTCGTTTGGCATCGACTGGCTTACCACAATTGTTTGATTAGTTCGCAGTTATGTCAGCGAGTGTCAGGAACAGGGGAAAGCTGTAGCTAACTAAGGCTCCGCAAAGGGCTGGTCATTTTTTGACGCCAAAGGCGTGTTAAGTGAAGAGAGTCACGTTACGTCTGTGCCGCTGGGCCAGTCAGTGTCTTGCCAATATCCGTTTTGTTTGTTGATATGGGCGATGGCAGTTGCGTTTTGCGGTTTGTGAGTCATTTCGGTGGCAGCAAGGACGGCCAAGGCACAAAGAGAAGGAGCGTCTACGAGAGAGTAAATAAAAACGCTTTGGCGTGCCGTCCCTTACGACCGCCTCTGCTTCTGCAGGTGGGACGAAAGTGAAAGCTAATAAGAAAATTAAACACTTATGACACGGGAGTGTTCTCGACTTGCTAAGCCAGCTGAACAGAGCTAGTGGGTGTTCCTAGTGACAGAGCTGAGAAACGCTATCAGCAGAGGTGGGAAGGCGGGACGGGAGGAAAAGAAGACGGGACAAGAGAAGGAAGACGGGTAGGTTGGACTGACGACTGAAGGAGGCCGGGAAAATATATAGAGAGAAGAGCGCGCGCGGAGGAAAGATAAGAAGTGAAGGCGAGTTCCTAAGGAGGGGGTTTCTGCGGGTGTGGGGTACCGGCCAGCGAGTAAGTAAGTAAGTATATCGCTGAAACAGAGCCGAACACTCAGACGCGTGTGTACGTACGGGCTATTACATCTCCGTCTCCGTCTGTGTCTGAACGTCCAGCGACGGACTACCGAAATCGACGACATGACAGTGATGACGACTGATGAAACCGATTTCTTCGTTTCTCCCTTGCGTTTGCGCTGTTCGTTGGAGAGTCCGGTCCCTCTGTCGATGCCCCTCGCTCTGTAAGTACTCGAACTACCGTTCGAATTGCCCTATTTGTCTATGACCGTTCCTAACTTCTCTCTTTGGCCTTCTCTTTGATCCCTCTGATGTGCCTTGGACGGTTTGACGGTTGTGTGCTCTCTTCTCTAGACGCCGAAACGTGTGTAAATGAGTGATAATCTCCGATAGGAGCGCATACGGGGTGCGGGGAGAGGGGGGGGGGGAGTAAACAGACGGAACGAGGCGCGCCGCAGGGATTATTTTGATTCACTGAGACAGTAATAGCCGTCTTTGTCGCTACTGTGGCCTTCGTCCCGACGATGAATCGATTGGAAATTCAACGGACTTGCACGATGGTACACTGATCTAGCTATACGTACTGTCTAGCTTCATGCGAAACGTCGTTCAAGCATAGCTCTCAGATGTTCTTCACTTCACGCTCCCCACTTTCACGTATTTACCTTTAAATTTTCCAAATAAATCGCAGACCTCACGTGGTAGCATGATCGATATGTGTTGAACGTCCAATGCCGGTTAGTGTTTTAGTCAGATGAGCTGTGTACAACATTTTGCATGACGATGAGCATGCTTGAACCGAAGAATAGTCTGCGCAATTAGCAACGCACTGCCACTAATTGGGTTCTACACTTGATGGTGAATAAGAGATTGCGTGGGTTGGCCCAGTTTACTAAGCCGCCCCTCGTAAGTTTACCAAACCATTTAGATCTGATGGCTCCTGCCCAAGCTACGCTGTCCGCTGTGCACAGCGTGATGTAAAGAATCTAAGAAGCGGAGCATGTTCGTTTTCGTGTGTGCTCTATGTGTTCTGACTCAGAATCTGAAGACATGAATTGAGGGGCTTCACATGCATTTGGGGTAACTCAGATACTTGTGTTGGTTTGTGGTGACCCCCCTCATACGAGTAAGTGCTGCTATTGGGCGAATAAACCTTCGCGTCATGAAACCGATCGGGTGCTATTGGTCCAGTCTTGGTAAAGTCAAGCAACCTCAGTGTACATTCACTACAAAGTTAGGTTTGCTAAGGTCAGTGGTTTGCTAGAAAGTTGTAGATACGTATCCCCGACTATGCATAGTGTGCGCGGTAGACCACGTATTTGAGTGCGCGGAGAAGTTATCACTGCGCTGTTCGCCCCATAACGTCCTACAAAGAAAAAACGCTTTAAAAAATCTAAAGCTAAATCGGGTATCACAATATATGCCTGTAATTGAATATGATAGCAGCGGCAGGAACATTAGCAACGACCACTTTTATGCAAAAAAAAAGTCTTTAAATTTTAGTCGCCGTTTGCGAGATCTGCCACCTAGAAAAAAATAGTCAACAATATTGAACATAACGTAACAACAACGATGACAATAGAACCATAACGGGAGCAGCAGCAAGCTTAAAGCAATGACAACGCCAAAAACAACGAACTATCATATATGATACGATGTCTCTGTGCCTGTGTGGCCGATATCCAGGGTTACAAGAAAAGCTGCGATAAGAGATTACTTGAGAGGATTGTCCTTGTCACCCGGGGCTAGCGTGTCTAGGATGTTAACAGGCTGTCATGACTGTCATGACGAAACACAGGCCGCAGACAAAAGCAGACGTACACGTTGAAATAAGCTTCTTGTTCGTGCATGCATGCGATCAACTGTTTTGCTATTCTATGGTGTGGTCGGGAGAATACACGATACACGCGGTGGCACCACTCGACTCGGCGCTTGCATGCTTGAACTCGTGGCTACAGGGTCCACATGCTTAGGTTTTTGCGACAGGAAGGGCAGCAGCCATCGTCGGCCTCACTAGCTGGAATTTTATTGTTTGGAGACCGGGAAAACTCGCATTTGAAAAGCCTACTCTACCCGTAGAGGTTATTATTATTATTATTATTAGCAATACAGTTACAGTTTTATTTGCTTATATTCAATAGGCAACAATTGTTTTCTTATGAACGTGCACACTGTATAAATCAAGTGAAAACGTCACATATCCTCCAGGTTCGGGCGTGTCCAGTCTAGCAGAGTTCCAGCGTGACCCCGTTGAATGTCCAGCGATAGTCTCTGGTGCAGGTACTCGACAGCTCTAGTGTCCCCTGTCGAACGATTGAGCGCCTTGCCGACACGTTGAATAAGTGTTTGCGTCTATGGGCCAGGTCCCCCTAGTGTCTCGAATGCCAGTGGGCGAAAGTCGTGGGGGTAAGTGATACTGGCATACTTTCTATTATTATTATTATTATTATTATTATTTAGGGGTTTTAATGCATCGTAAATTAGGTAAAGGTCAAGATAAACTTCAAAACCACCATCGCCATTATTGCTGCATCATATCGGAACACATGAAAAACAAATAGTTCATGACATGCAACATATATCGGGTAGTGTGCTAGGGAATTTAGCCAAGCTAATCGCATGAAGAAGAACAAAACACATTTGGTTAAAGCCGAACATGCGCCTCGACATCTAATGTTCTCGACTAATACTACTTACATGGACGCAGTACCACCTTGCATATCACAGTGTAATCTTCTACAAGCTTATTGCCCATTAAGGCCGTGTGGCAGTAATATTTGTTTATGGTGGCCGTGTCCCGCATTACTTGAATGATAAAGATAAAAATAAACATAATATGGTGTGCATAAGAACAATTATAGTAGTAGTTGAAGAGCAGCTCCGGCCCTGCTTGCACGCATATATAATAATTTGCGTAGCTGCTTGATGGTGCAGCTTTTTCTTGTGTTACCCGGCTTGCCAGGGCGGCCTCGTGAAGCCCCGACAGCAGGTCATTATTTGTGATAACCCTCGGATGAAGCTAACAGACGATGAACAGGCCTTGATCGGGTCCCCTGAGAGCCGCCGGAATGGTTCCATTCTGAAACGGCAGTAGTAATTGTAGTACTAAAGATAGGTGCGCGGTCTAGTGGCAGGCTGAAGGAAATTCTGATAACCAACCTCTATTGAGCACGTTCTCTCTCTATCTTTCTCCCACTTTCTCACGCGCACAGCAAAGACATACATTCATAAATATGCACACAGGCATCCATCCATGTGCACACATGCAACCATCCGTGTGCACACATAGAACCATACATGTGCACATATACAACTATCCATGTGCACACAGACGTCCAGCTATGTGTACACACACAACCATCCATGTGCTCACGCAACCATCCATGTGTACATATACAACTATCCATGTGCCCATATCAACCGTCTATGTGCACATATATAACCATCCATGTGCACTTATATAATCATCCATGCGCACTTATATAACCATCTATGCGCACATATACAGCTATCCATGTGCACACATACGTCCATCCCTGTACACACATAACTACGTCCCTGTACACACATCCATCCATTCATATGCGCATATACTTCCATCCATGTGCACACATCCTTCCATCCATGTGCACATATACTTCCATTCATGTGCACATATACATCCATCTACGTGCACGCATACAACCATCCATATGCACGCATACAGTTAAGAAGACACGCATACACACACACATTATCATTTTTGTATCGCTCGAAGCGCGAACTCTTCTACGAAACGCTGATCGAGTGCTGCCGCTACCGGTTCAGTCGTTCCGATCGCAGCCGGTAGCTGGCTAACGCCGTCAAAGAGACGGCCGCCAACATGCACGGGGGAACGTTCTAGGGTCCGTCGGTGTGCTGCGGTTTGACCTCGGCCATATTGGCAACTTCCAGCACCAATGGGACAACTCCCGTCCGCCTCATGATCACCACCATCCTCGTCTCACCACATTAACCCATAGCGCCGATATATATATATATATATATATATGCAGGTACGTTTGTATATGTAGCCACTTTTACATATACGCACGTACGTGCAAACATACATACAAAGATGCATACGATGCATATGGAAGGCCTAGTAAATGGTAGGCGAGTGAGCGCGTCCACAAAGGTTGGCTCCATATCTGCCTCCGAGGGGTTCGGAGCCTACATGATTCAAACGGTAGCAAAAGCCGCCCCGGCCGCCCCGCCGGCCCTGGCCACATTGGCAGTACCACCAGCAGCAGCAGCAGCAAAGGCAGCGCAGACGGCGGTAGCAATACAGGATGGGCCTGCAACGCAATGTCAGCCGGCCGGCCCACAGCGTTGGCTCGGTTCGCCGGTTTCTCGCGGCACGCGAACGATATCGCTGGATGCGAAGCTAATGCCCCGCCCGAGGGTTCGCCGCTGGATTTTGAATCGCTTTTGCTGCTTGCCGTCGTGTCGTTCCTCGTTGTCGTTTTTGTCGCCGTCGTCGATTCGTTTTTTTTTCCTGCTTCTTCTTTGAAGTCGGTGCTGTCTTTTGCCACAGCCCCCCGTCCCTACTGCATGTCTTTATGTGCTCTGCGGTTGAATGTGCTATTGCGCCGTTTGGTCTTTGGGCCGTTCCTTAGCCAGCGCCAGTTCCACCTCCTAGCAGCCCTTGCCCGCAATTCCTCGTTTCGTCTTTTATCATCATCGTTCCCCTGACAATCTCGTCTCTCATCGTCTCATTTATCTTTCTCATCGGTTCTTTAAGCATCTCTTTCTCTCCTTCTATCTCATCTTTCCCTATATCGCCCATCTCTCTCTCTCTCTCTCTCTCTCTCTCTCTCTATCTATCTATATATATATATATGTATATATATATATTGTATTGTCGATCAGTCTATCTGCCTATCTCCGGGGCTCTCCGTGACTGTGTGTCCGTGTTATTCTCTTGGAAAGGAGCTTTTGCCTCTTTCCGCGATCACAACACATGAACGATGTAAGCGATGGCGGCGGCGGGGGTGGTGGTGGCGGAGGAGGCAAGCTTTCGCCGAATGGCTGGCCGTCCTTGCGTCGGACGCGTCGCCGGAGGCACGGAGCTCGGAGCCCTGCAAACAGGCAGACAAGCCAGTCAGCCACCCACCCAACCAGCCAGCCTTCGTTGAGCGCGCGGGGGTTCGCGTGGGGGAATAGCGGAGAATCTTGCTTTTCACGGCGGTAGACACTGCGACCGCCCCCGGCTCTGTCGGGCCTCGTCTGGATGATGATGATGATGATGGCGGCGGCGGCGCTGGCTGACTTACTGCTAGTATGGAGCAAGATAAGGAACTAGGCTTGGTACTGCCAATGCTACGACGACGGTGCTACTACTACTACTTACTATTACTACTACTGCTACTTACTATTACTACTACTGCTACTACTACTACTACCACCACCACCACGACCACTCTCTGATTACATGTTTTGATAGACTTTTGAGTCGCTTGCCGCTCGCTATCTGCTTGGCGCCGGAAGGCCAAGGCCCATTAGTCTTCGGTTGGCCTAGAGCGCGGTTGGCGCGACTGGTTTCTCAGGCTCGTGTCGAGAGCAAGCAAGCAAGCTAGGGGCCGCGATGAGCAGCAGTCCCCCCCCCCGACCAGTTGGTTAGCTGCTAGTTGTACGAATCGTCTACAATAACGTTCGGTGCGAGGCTCAAACGTAAACGCAGCACCCACTGAATGAAGCTTGAAGGCAGGCCTTGCCGGCGGCGGCTGCTGCTGGCACCGACTGCGACCTCGGTGGGCGGCCAAACTCGGTAACCGAAAACGGTTAGAAGAATAAGAAGATGAAGGAACTGGATATTAGCTTCATTATTTTGGTCAGAGAAACAACCACATCTCTTGATGAACAACAGACAGTAGAAAGAGGTTCCAGAAACAACTATAATGAAATCATAACCGACTTAACTTAAGTGTCATCTGCCGCCGCAGAATATTGTTCGCTGATTCGTTTTCAAGGCATGGCTCTTATACTGGTGTAGTAGTGCCGGTAATAGAACTTTTTGCAATAGTAGTCATAGCAGTACAGGGCTAGAAGCTACCGTCGAGTGTCCAGTCTGAAGCCGTTGGCATATCATCAGATCGTAATAAGGTTGCGGAACACTCTCTGATAAGCCTGCTTCAGTTCAAAGACGTGTACATAAATTGTTTTTTTTTTTAGATTTTTCCGTAAGGCTAATAATGCCCGTGTACGGTTTTTAATGTCATGGCTAATTTTTAATCCACTCCGGCATTTACCTTGTCTAAATTGGAAACCATGCAAACTATGCAAACGGCATTTACCTTGTCTACATTGGAAACAAGACAAAATAGTGGCCGATCTGGGTCTCGAACCCAATTCTCCCGAATGCAAGGCAAACTCTTTGCCACTGAGCCATCTTGCTTGGTCATCGACTCGTATTGTAAAGTTCGATAGATTAAGATGGCGGTTTGTTTCCCAGTATAATTACATATTGTGTGTGTATGTAGGGGCGTTGCCTTATATTGGGGCGGGGGACATGGGGGTTAAGAGAGGTTGCATGCGTAAGACGTTATATTTACTGCGAATCGCCTAACCAGCACTTTGGCACTTGGGTTCTTTAGACCATCGGCGATACGGTCATCATCTGCCATATTATCTGCTGGCTGTGTCTAGACGTTGCAACCTGCGTATTGTGGGCGAAGGGCAAGGCGGTGGATTGACCGTGCGCAGCTAGAAAATGAGGATAACGAAACAATGGCAATGGCGAATAAGTATGAATGTGCACCAGCCGTAGCCGTATGCAGGCTCAGGCAAGTCGAGAAGACTCATGGTTAATCATTAGGCGAGAAGAGAGTCTAGCCTAGGTCGAGAAGCTATATATTGCCGAAACAATTACCAACCACTGACCAACTCTGACTGACCAATCTCCCGACCGAAAACGGTCGCAGGTCGCACCATTGCTGTGCGATGAAGCCGACGCGAGCAGACGGGGACGAACGGAAAATAGGCAGAGAAAGGCGACGGGCAACTGAAGGCAGGGCCTACTAAAGACTTCGTTGGTCAGAGAGCTAGTGGTGCAGCGCCCAGCTGGCGAGGTTATTAACGTTGCTGCATGTGGTCCGTCGCTCCGAGCGGCCACACAGACATTGCAAACGTCTGTCTGTACAAACATAGTAAGGAGATTTGCCAATCATGCCTAGAATGGACGATAGAGGCGTCAGAGGCGACAGGCAAAGAATACAGATAGCAAAAGTCAAAGAGATAAAGAGAAAGAGAGAGGGAGAGAGAGAAGGAGATGAAACATATCTACCGAAATATTTAGGGAAACGGAGGAATAAAGGACGGAGAGGAGAGGCAGTATAGGCAGGCGGCTTTGCGCCGACGGCGGCGCCAGATGTCCGTGTCCCGACTGTTTGGCTACCGGGTGTTTTGAATGTTTCCTGCACAATCGCAATGCACTCGAAACAAACACCCAAACCCATACGTACAGACATCCGTTAACTTTACCAGATATTACACTTAACATATGTCTAATTTATGATACGGAAAATAAATTTGTCGTGTTATCTAGATAACGTAAATAAAAGAAAAATACCATGTAGATATATATATATATATATATATATATATACCTATCTAACAGCAGACTGAACTAGTCACAGAATATGAGTAACATGTCGGTCATATACAGTCATATGCTGAACTTTAGCGTACTTTTAAGAAAGTTGTACAATATTGTTGCTCCTCGTATTGTTGTAACTGTTAGCATTGCTGCTATTGTTGCAGTCGTTATTGAATCTACATATCACTGGCATCCAAACATAATACATCTGGACCGAGGAGCCGCCTGAATTTATAAAGTTAAACGATAGCATTTATTAGGGGGGGAATTGTAGCGCCCTCTACGCCACATCAGCACGGAATAGGGTGGCACATTTATAGAGGAGAGACAGAGGGGCAACTACTGTATAGTTTGCCGAGTTACGTGGTGGAGAGTTTGGATGATGATCCAAGGTCTAGTTGACCCTTTTTGCTAGAAGAGAACTTTTTGTGTTTAAAGGTACAACCAAATCTAGGGGTTGCCACTGGAACTCGCAGAAGAAAGTGAAATTGGCAGGACGATGACTGGAATTCAACAAAGACTTGAAATAACTTTTAAACTCTGTAGGTGAGTTTCTCATAAACTGAGAAACTCTAACAAATTGCGTGTCCTCATGCACTCTCCTCCTCAGTTGCCAAACTTCGTATTGAATTGTTCGGTAATCTGCGTTGAAAAAGCCACATACGAACAAGCATTGAATCTAGTCCGAAGCCGCAGACAGTTTCCAGAATCATCCCAAGCAAAACGTTCACTCAAATAAGATTATATTATATTGTTTGTAGGATATCAGAGACATTGTTCACTTTAAACTTCTCAAAATGAACCAGACGATCAACACGGGTAATTACTGCCAAAAACTCCAGCGAAAAATGTATCCAACGCATGCACCCACCGCAATGCACCCACGACTCTTCCCAAGACTTCATCGAAAGTGGGGAGACTATTGATGATCAAATAAACCCACATATTCTCGCAAATTCGTGTTTTTGCATTAGGCAGAAAACGACTACAACTCGTGCATTGACCCAATATATTTATATATAGCACTTTTTGCCCAAGCCATCGCATATTACAGGTCGCATAATCTGGCCCTCATTGGGAGAAAAAAAACTATAGACGTTGTTTTGTTGCAATCGCATGCTGCTATACGGAATAAAATGTGTACGTGTGTGTTTATGTTAATTCGGTATTTTGAATCACATGAGGTCAAATTACAAATAAAAACATAAATCGTGGAGGACTTGTTGATCGGTGAGTAGGAAGATAAATTTACGTAAGCACAGATTCACTTTAGATCAGGTATTCGCAGTTAGTTCGCACGCGTGCGCTACAACATGCTGTCCTTGAATATTTGTAGCAAGATTTATATGAAAACATAAATTTACCAGAATGTGTGCTTGAAACAAACGGTAGGCAACGGAGTCCATCCTGTTTAGCCGACGTTGAAGTACAAAATCAAGCAATTTCCACTATAGGTGGAATCGGTTCTTCTATGTCTGTGTGTGGGCGTGAATACAATTATGCATAGAAATGAACCATCCTCCTGTGAGAACAAGAAACAAACAGAAACGCAGGCGATTATTTGGTGCTCTACTTTAGAGGTTGCCCCGAGAGTGAAATGTCACGCTTGGTAATGGTCTCGACGGCTAATGGCGGCCGGTGACCATCGGCGGGCGAGAGGCGCTTACGAGTCTTGCATAATGCTTCACGTCAGAGCAATGACGTGCTCTTGCTATTCTAAGACGACACCGTGTAGGTGGTCTTCCACACCTGCCCATTTTGTGTCGGTGTCTATATATAGATTGGGGGAAGGGTTGTATTGTCTCGTGGTTATGCTTTGGTAGACAACAGGTAAGCGTGTGTTGAGTTGATGGGCGTAGCCCATAGATCGCACGGTTGAATGCATCTTTCCCTCATCGTTTGTTGGACACAAAGCATGCATCTATATATATATATATATATATATATATATATATATATATATATATATATATATATATATATAATATTATATATATATATATATATATATATATATATATATATATATATATTTATTTATATTATTTGCGTGTACCTTAACGAGGGCAGGCAGGAAGGGACAAAATATAACGGGAAAACACAGTACGTTTCTTTCCCTAAGCTGCGTGTTCTCTCTATCCCTCGTTCTCGCGTCTCCTTGGCCATGATTTGCGCCCGGCCTTTTCGTGTAGAAACGTCGAGGCTGGGATCGAGCGAGTTTGGGGGGTGGTTCTGTTACAGTTGCTGTTGGTCCGTTTGCCGACGGCAGAATCAGCATCAGCAGTACCAACGTTGGTATGTCGTAGTAGTAGTAGCAGTAGTTGTAGTCGCAGTGCACCCATGCCTGTCGTTCGGCCATTCTCTGGTTCGTTCCTACAATGGGGTGAAATCGGTTGGAAATCTGTGTGCCGGGACCACGCTCCCTGCCACCGGAGCAATGTCAGCCGCAGCCATACACAAGCCACCCGGCTATCTGGGCGTTTGCCTGCGCTTTTACCGTTAAAGAGCGGCGCCGGAGATAGAGACGGAGCAGCTGCAAACGGCGAGCGGCCGGTGTCCCTATGGATGCGCCTAAACGTCTCTCTCTCTCTCTCTCTCTCTCTATATATATATATATATATATACATATATATATATCTCCATTTCTTCATTTGCTCGCTTCTTTTTCTCCCTGGTTCGCAGTTTTCCCGCTTCTTCCTGCCCTCCGTGTTGCCCTTAATCTTTTTCGCTGTTGTGCTTTTCTCGGTTGGTCATGTGGCCTCGTTTTGTCCTCTCTGTGCGTCATCTGGATCGTTCGTCGTCCACGCATGCCGGGGGGGGGGGGGGGGGGCTGAGAGGCACGATTGGTTAGGCGTGCGAGCGATCTGCAGCAACTACTACAGGAGCTTCCGGGCTGGGGAAATTGCATGGGGTAGAAGCGAAGGAGTGCGAAGAAAAGGAGGAAGAGACGAGACTAAAAGCAGCAACGGCACTAAACGCAGCAATAGACACATCGCCTGCTTCCTTATTGCCGATAGCACTGAGTAGCCGTGTACTTTTGCCCTAGGTCTCATTCAGTCAGTGGTGTTTGTATATGTTTGCGGGGGGGGGGGGGGGCGTTCGCGTATATTCGTACGACACCACAGTGAGGTGCTGGGTGAGTGTGTCCGCTCACTGGTCTCTCTTGTGGTAACACGCGTTTCCTCTGTCCGTTCGGTTTGATGTGGTCGTTCCTTTGATAGTTTTCGTCGCCTCTTTAACCTCTTCTTCTTTCTCGTTTTCATTATTTTTGCTTGCTCTGCTGCTGCGTGTATGACAAGCCCCGAGAGAGAAACGAAAAACGAGACAAGGAACAGGGAAGAAAAGCGATTACGGCTTAAGAACACGTTTACCTAGATGCGTGAACGAATTATTTGAATAAAGAATCTTCCTTAAAATATATTTGCTCGGTTTGGCCGCCTCTGCATATATTATTATATAAATGTAGAGGGCGAATTGACCATTCATACGGTTACTTGCAATGTTTTAAGTTGATTTCATGATTTTTATTGATTACTTTAAGTACTGTATAGCTCACCGCGCGCGATCATGGATACGATTACTGTGCGTGCACAGGTTAAGTAACAGCTTAAGTCAGAGCCGCTTTATTATTTGTATATCTACGAACGCAAGTTAAATACGTAGTAGAACGACCGGAGTATCAAGCTGGAGGTTAGTTACAACGGTACAGTTAGAGATTAAACTCATTAAACAAAGACCGAAATGTATTGGCAATTTGGGTTTCACGTGAGCACTCTGACGTTGTAGGTCTCCCCTGAGCTCTAAAACACTGTTGGTCTTATCCGTGTAGTGTTGGTCTTGAGTGGTCGGAATGGTCGGACTTGAGTAAAGGGTTTTACGGCCTGACGAGTACAACGGCCTCTAAAATTATACATCAATAAAACTTGCCCAGCACATTTTGCGGTTGGCCAATAAAAACCATTTGAGTTTTGCCGATTGCTGTGTCTCTGGCATGGTTGGGTCCCCTTCGTACGTTCGGTTAACCACTCCTCTGCATTCCGTTGCTTTCCAGGCACTTCGGACAAAAACTCGGCGGTTTAAGTTGGGCTGTAGACCAAACTTGCATATTCACAATAGCGTCAGTTAACGCTTTTTCTGTTTCTGTGTGTTTCTGTGAATGTGTCGTGGTCTAGAATGCTACGCGCTAGTCATGGTTGTCTACCGGCTTGTTGTCCGTTCGTTTCCTTTTGTTGATGGTATTTTCTCTGAAGAATGCTGAGATTAGATGATAGACCATACCGCTATAGCGTGACCGTCACACATAAGTTTATAAAATGCACGATTATGAGAGAACGCATCACTCAATTGAAAAATCAAGCTTCCCCGGTGCATTCCGGAAAAGTCTACGCCGTCTGAAATATGATGGTCTTAGACAGAGCAGGACCACTAAAAAGATTATAACTTTGCAAACTCTTGTTATTATCGCAATAGTTTCTGTTCTAGCTAAATCCAGGTAATATTCAAACAATGTATAATTTTATCCCGACTGTGCCAATATGCGTCGCTTTTTCATTTGAATGATGCATTCTCTCATAATCGTGCCTTTTGAAAACTTATGTTGGACAGCCACCCTGTAATCGCAGCTTAGAAGACATGAATTCAAATCGTTTTATTTTTTTTCGCTATCCTTTTAATTAACGAAAATGATTTTTTCACCGAGTTTGAGTATGCCCGAGAGTTCTAGATGAGATCTATATATATATATATATATATATTTTTTTTCTTTTTTCACGATGCATTTGAAAGTATTCCTTACTTTTTTGACCATATGTTGTTGGCGTTGGGGATGGTGACGACACCGACAACAAATCGCCGATTTACAACTGTGTGCCTATGCTTGTGCAAACGTGCAACGTGCGTAAACACGCACGTAGACTACAAAAGTCTGCGGCGGAGAGCAGATGACAATTTAGCGCCGAGTTGTTCTTTTTCTTCTCCGAGTGCAGGCAGACAGGCAGGCAGGTGGAGGCCGACAACTTCGACTCCTGGCGGCCGCGCATAAAGGCGGTGCGTCCTGTTTTCGAGTGCGCACGATGAATGTGTCGCTGCGTCGGCATCGAACAGATACACGGGGGAGAGCGAGAGGAGAGAGAAAAGGACAACCAGACGGGATGCTGTGGTTGCGGCTTTAGCAAACGCGGCGACTGTGGTATCGTTTCAACATGTCACCGCCAGTCAGCTAGCATGTGTGCGCATGACGCAGTCTCGAACAGAACAGAGCCAAGGCCTACGAGCAAG
This sequence comes from Dermanyssus gallinae, assembly GCA_003439945.1. Classification (NCBI taxonomy): domain Eukaryota; kingdom Metazoa; phylum Arthropoda; class Arachnida; order Mesostigmata; family Dermanyssidae; genus Dermanyssus; species Dermanyssus gallinae. The sequence goes on along the minus strand of QVRM01004946.1, from coordinate 39,977 downwards.
GAAGCAAGCAAAAGATACTGAACGAATGAGTTTTGGCACGAGCGTCATGCAAACTGCAACGGCGGTCGACTTTGGCTGCTTTGGCGCCCGACTTCGATAACTTTGATGCTGCTGCTGCGCCACCATCAACATCAGTCGCACCAGCAGTGGTCGCCTCGCACCCCCGCTGTCGTGTATGTGGCGGCACCAACGTCACAGGCACTCTACTACTCTAACCCCACAACTCCCACAACTCGCGCCCAATCCCCCGATACACGCAGACAGAGACACGCAAAGCCACTAGTACTGTCGCCGCCGTCGCCACCATCACCGCCACCGACACGAACCCCCCCCCCCCCTCCCTCCTCGCACGAGAGGTTATACACCTGCCCCGCGACGGCCGCGCTAGACAGCATCACCCCTTCCCGTCAACAAGACGACGTGCTAGTGTTGTTGTTGTTGCCGTCGTCCACCTTCTCGTTTTTCTTTCTTTCTCTTTTTACGCAGCAGGGCCCCTCCGGGGGGACAGGTCGATTGAACGAAAGGAACCAAGTAGCAAGCCCGAACTAAGTAAGCAACCAACCAAACAACGAACCGTTCGTTGGCGTTCGATAGCTGCAAGCTTGGATGGACGGCTGACTGGTTGACTGTTTGGCTGTTGGCCGAGTCAGTCAGTTGAGAGACGCGATGCGTGAGAGGGCAGCGCTGCAAGCACGATAGACAGATCGGGCTTGGTAGATGAAAGGGGGCCGGCGGGGGGCGTAGGTTTGGGGTAAATGGGGTTGTGTGCGTCTGTCTATGGTCATGGATGGGTGCAAACGGTAGACGACGAAGAGAGGAGAAAACGGTACGGACCATTAACTTTTGATGTTGATTTGTACCCCGCGGGTCACTTACTACTCAGCTGCTGCTGATGTACCACCACCACCACCACTAGACGCGCGCTCACTCAGTTCCTCTAACCCGGGCGAAGGGGAACATGTAGGTCTAGCCGAACTGTTGTCCGCCCCGGCTAGCCCAGCGAATCAACGAACACAAGAAGACGACGAAGACAAGAAGGCGACGCCAACAACAACAACAATACCAGCAACAGCAACAACCCCAACATCAACAGCGATGTAGTGAAGGAGGAAAAAAGACGAAGGAAGAAGGGGGGCGCAAGAAAAAACGAGGAGAGCCACGTCTAGACGATGAGTCGTCCCGCCGAACGGCCGACGACGACTTGGCAAGATTGAGAAGGTTACTCTTGCTCGACGGACAGCAAGCCGCTAACCGTTGCGGAAGGCCTGCTTTGAACGAAACGAGGCAAGGAGACGTCGCGGAATGGAATAGGTGGATAAAATCTTTTAAAGGACCTAACGGAGAAGAGGAATAAAACGATGAAGCGATAGAGAGAGAGAGATTAGGAGAACAAAAGGTGAGGTTAGATAGGCATAGCCTGGTGGGCCGCCTACAGGACGTCGCCTTACTTGCGCACTTTGTGTTACGCAGCAGTGACGCGCGTAGCGACAACAAGGGGCGCTGAACAACTTGCAGGAGAGGCGCGGCGCCGCCGCCGCTGCTGCTTTTTCACCGAACCGTGAAGTTTAACGGAAGAGCATTTGACTTCGGCGTTTGACTTGAGAAAAAGGAGAAAAAAGATAGGCACGAGCAGTGGGTTTATTTGGCCAGCCGAGCGGTTACGAAAACGTCCTGCGCTGACGGGTGCGTATGGGTTAGTAGAGAGAGGTGGGAATTGGGTGCTGGACCCCTGGCCAACTCACCGTCGTCGTTTGGCACTTTCACCGCCACGGCTTAGTAGAATCATATGGGAATACAGCTGTTTAAAGGAGGATGTTCTGGGAGAGGATTGACGAAGCCTACAGTCGGCGACTTACTGGCTGGGCAGATGTCTGGCCAACTAACTCACTGACTAACATTGCGAGCGGCGAGAAGAAAGCACTTCGTGACAATAAACTATATATATATATATATATATATATAAAGTATTTGTGTGGATGCCGTAGTATGTATATAAACGATACAAATAGGGTCTAAAGAAATGCTGAATATTAGAGGTGTCTGGCCAACTGACTCACTGACTCACAGTGCAAGCGGCGAGAGGAAAGCACTTTGTGACAATAAACTATATATATATATATATATATATATATATATATATATATATATATATATATGTATATATAAAGTATCTGTGTGGATGCTATCCGTAGTATGTAAAAAATCGATACGAATAGGGTCCAATAAAATGCTGAAAATGAGATTGAGATATAGACGGTACTAGTGTGCAACGAACTCTAGTGAAATGAAGTGGAGAGCGAGAGAAAAAAGAAAAAGACGGGGAGGGACGGAGAAGGCAAGAGAGAAATGGCAGCGAGATTGGGCAAAGGAAAGAGAACAAATGATGTGTGCATGTATAGGTGCCTATGCGTATCTGTGTGTCGAAGAAGAAGGCGCAGGAGAAGCAGAGCTAGAAGAAGGAGGAGGAGGCGACAACGATGAAGACGCATATATATGCGTACGTACGCACATACTTCTCTTTTCTTCTTCACGCATAAATTACACATCAGACTATGCGGGTCCGATAAAGAGAGCAAACAACTCTTCAATTGATTTCTGGCTGGCTCTATCGAGACAAGGTATCAGCTCGCTGTAGCGAATTGTGCTTGCCCCACACTGACCGGGGCACGGCTAGGTAACCGTCGAGTGAACTGTTTACTCTATATGGGGAACAGTCAGTGAGCTGGATGGATATTTGCGCCGTATTTGTGAGGTACACAGAAAGAGGACGTCGTTGTCGTCATCGTCGACGTCCTCATCATCGCCCGTCCGAAGACGTCGACGGGGTCGTCTGTGGGTCCTCATTTTCCTTTCGACCCGGCGTCTGTGTCCAAGGCGAGGGGTGGCCGGCGACGATGACGCGTGACCTGGGTTCGTTCCGAACGACGAGAGAGTCTCTCTCCTAGTTCCGCTTCGCTATAGACCGAGACGTACACATACAGCCATGCACACATACAAACACACACACATACGTCCTTACGCATACACAGACATATACGTACACATCTCCGTCCATATGTGTGCACATATATATATATATATATATATATATATATATATATGTGCCTGCATGCATGTGCCTGGGACAGGAGGCCAACAGCCCAAAGACCGTCGTTGGTGAACGCAGCCGTAACCACCAGCCTGCGTAGTTAGTTGACGCTCCCAGCAAGCCCATGCCGGTGGGACTGGTCAGACCAACTCCCCGCGCGCCATTAAGCAGAAATCACGTTGTTCTTGTTGCTGTTGTTGTTGTTGTTGTTGGCAGCAGCAGCAGCCTCTTACGCTGAAGGCTGCGGGCTGTCCCTCGGTTGGTCGGTGTCCCGCGGGAAGCGACAGTCTTGCAAGCTGACGGCGTCGCCTGAGTCACTTGGTCGACAGTTCGTTCACCAGCCCAGCAATAGCAGTAGCAGTTTCGGGGAAGGAGGCGGGGGTTCAAGGACGTGCCTGCCATCGTGAAGAAGAAGAAGATGAGGGGAGACCTCTTCGCGGATTGACCCCGATGTTGATGTAGCGCGCCTCAACGATGCACAGTGCCATTACGGCCGGACGTGACAGAGTCGCAAAAATACGGTGGCCTCGTATCTTTTCGACAAACGTTCTCGGCCTCCATATGGTTGGCCTATGTTCCTTGCAACTGCTTTGCCACTTTGGATCTTCACTCCCCCTTCTCTCGTGCTCCTCTCCCTCCCTCGCTATATATATGTGTGTATATATACATATATATAAATATATATATATATATGCTACCACTATCGCCACTATCATATGCGTGCACATGCTCAACGTTGGCGAAATTGGATATGTGGTATGGATTTAGGATAGCTAGTAAGTACGCGCCACTGTATCCTGACATAGCGTATATTACATCTGTTTATTCTGCGTGACTGGACTGTACGCTTAACGCTAATCGCGCGACAAACGTTACAATTATGTATTGCTTTATTCATGCCTACAAACATTACTACTACTGATATATATATATATATATATATATATATATTACTGAGCAAGATGGCTTAGTGGCAAAAGCCTTTGCCTTGCATTCGGGAGGCCTGGGTTCAAGACCCAGACCGGCCACTCCTAAATTGGTTTTCATGGTTCTCAATTTAAACAAGGTGAATCCCGGAGTGGACTAATATTCGACCATGATAAAAAAAAAAAACGGGGAGCACAGATGTCTCAATAAAAAGAGATGGTGTATTACCATCCACCCCCCCCCCCCCCCCCGCCGCCATTAAGTAAGTAAGTAAATGTTATTTTGGTTGTATCTTGAAATATATTCATATGAAAGCCTACTGCACAATTTTCTCAAACTGGGTTTAATAGCAAGATACAATGCTTATAATTATGTTGTATCGATGTTGCATTAAGGTTGAGGACATTTTCATAGTAACAATATCTCGGCCCGTTATTTTGACTCGTTAAAATGAATGAAGAGCAACTGTGCGTTCATTGTCATTAACGAGAACTAATTAGGTACTATTATAAGACTTTGTTTGCTTTGTTTCCTGGTCGTTGAACAAATATACACATACGCTGCTCTTTTTAATCATAATCTAAAATATATGCGGCGCGTTTTTATAGTTTTGTTCAAAATTACAGTGTACATTTTATGAAACGAGTATAAACTTTATTCCGTCCTGCCTTAAATTCGACTTAAGTGTTCTATGGGTAGGTACAATAAATCCCTATCCAATTGTGAGATAAAACAGAACATCCTGATGATAAGCGGCTTTTTATACGCGCACATAATTAAGCTCACCGATGACTAGAGCATTGGTATTTGTACCTATGGTGAACAATGCAGAAGTAGATCGACGGGCAACCCACTTAAGAACAGAACTTACTACCAAGACTAACAAAGTAATACATTACCGAACACTTTACAGATATATGACTTCAACTACCTACTAAATTATAATACATGTTTCTTTTTCTTTTTGTTTTTCCTACAGGTGGGTACCTAAATGGCGCTTGTACTTCTAAAGGTAAATAGCTGCGATAAAAAAAAAAGTACGTAACAAAGTTCCACTTTCGATCACCAGTACAAGCCGTGATTTAAAAAACTGCCCGGCTATCCCACCTTGGCGTATTCAAGTTAAAGCGTATTCAAAATCTTCTGTCGTCGTTTTAAACAGTGCACGTTGTAATGCGATACTTCATTATGTAGAGCTTCACGAAGTCATTACTGCACCATATAAGTTCTGCTTTTGTTACTCTCATAGTAAGAATGTTTGATTTAGACACACACAAGTTTTTCCGCCCTGGACATTCACATGGCACCGGCTTAAAAATGCCGGCAAATTTAAATAAACGCTTTAAAAGGTGCTTGCCTTCTCTCGCAAACCATTTCTATAGGCGCGTTATAAAGACATCACCACCATCACCGGAAATAGCCATTGAACTTCCAATGAACAACAGAAAATGCATCCAACATTCGACGCTCTAATTTTTCTCTCATATCTTCATGGCCGAAAAAAATAAAATAGAAATTAATGTGTAAAACAAAGAGGTATTTTTTTGCCTAAGAAGGTTAGGAGCCAAAATGTTTGAAACGCTACTTCAGCGTAGAACGAAAACGAAGTTTGTATTATGTAGCCAGGCGGTGCACGAATGAATTGCGAAACTGCTGCTCCGATTACGGCTGTTACGACGCAAAATGGGAAGTCTTATAGTGCCATGAAGGCTACGCTCAGTCGTGCCTAGCAGCCTATCGATAGACACAAATCGGTTTGCGGCAGCCTGTTATCGCTACACATTGACCGTTGATCTCGATAGCGTTCAATGGTGGTTAGGTCTCAATGGGCCAGGTTAGCATGCACTGTCGATTACGAACAACAATAGTGGTACAATGTTGTGGTCCCGCGATAGTGCCCCCGGTCCTGTTCAACCCTGGTATAAGTGTCACCCCTGGGGGGCGCATCGCGCAAGTGAACGGAACAGCGGAGGTCTGAGGTAGGCCCGAATTGGAGCAGAAAAAGTCTTCTGACAAAAATACCGACGGACTGATGACGCCTCATAAACTGATCGCTTTGACTAAGGCTTAGTCGTTCGTCGCTGTGTGATAGCAGCATTTACACTGGCAGCCCGTGCGTTTGTCTATCTTTGAGAAATAGCCGTCGCAGTGACGATAGCCGATGGATGATCCGTCCCAGTTGTCAGGTCAGGAAGGAACACCAAGCTACTTGGAGGACGATATGTTGAAGGAATACTTGGACTCGTCTCGCTGTAAAGATTGCTAACGCGTCGTGCTGAAAAGAATAAACACTAACTACAGAAAGGGCGGAAGAGATTGCGGGAGAAAAACCGTCAGTTATAGAAAGTACACTTCTGGGCGCTGTTCAGCCATATTACAGGCTGCGCTATTGAGGCATTGCATGCCAGGCCACGAATGGCAGTGACAGCCGATGCTTGATTCAGCCACCGACGCGACACACCCCAGCCTTTCGTGGGTGAGCGTCTCGGCTCAGCCCCCATCGTGTTATTGTTTACCATATACTCGTCTAATGATCAAGGCGGCATTGAACGCCTTCCATTACGCCGCTGCCTGTGGGCCAGACGACAGTCGCACAGCATCGTGGTTATACGGCAGAGCTTTCCCCATACAAGAAAAATTGTTAGCGCAACCGAGTGCAAATTCAATGTTACCAATATAAACGCAAAGTATTATATATATATATATATATATATATATATATATATATATATATATATATATATATATATATATATATATACATACATATATATATATATACATACATACATACATAGAACCAGCAAAGATGATCTGTGCTGAACACGATTAGAATAACAAACGTTTCCAATTCGAAAACTAATAAAAAAAACTGACACAGATTCTAAAGTTGACTTAGTTGCTACAGATTCGTTAAGACGTCGCAGTCAATCCCTGGGTAAAGATTCTTCAATAAATATTAAACCCGAGACGGCACAGAGGAAATATCGTACAGGGGATTGAGAAGAGAAAATAGCCGTTGGCGCTTGGTGAAGTATTTACAATCCATCCCCGACGGCTTTTGCATCTCGCTTGTTGTCGTAACGTTAGAAAAGGAAGTGCAATTATGCAACCATTTTACTCTTTCGTGGCCGTCTTTGTCCCCATCGTCAACGTATTCATTACTATAAACATGATAATTTTTGCAGCCTATATAGATGTCATCATCTCTGTGTTTAGCAGCTCTTCGGGTCAATAGAAGGAATCTCGCAGACAGGCGGGTTTGCCTTCAGCGTTCGACGATGAACCTGGGAGCAGCGGACACATGCCGTCAATGACAGTAGCTGACACGTAATTGACGTGCAGTTAGCAGAGCGGTTAGCAGACCGAAAGGCGTCGGGAGTAGCGCGTTTCGGACACAGACGTAGATCCTAACCACAAATCGATGCTAATGTTTCCGCTGGCCACTGCAATGACGTCTAAACCTGCGCTCTATTCTGCCAGCCAGACATTGGTCGAGGGCAACCGATGGTAGAGCTAGAGATATTTTCGAAGCCCCCAGGCATATGTTAAAGGCGCATCTGCGACGATGTTGACAACGCGGCGAGGCAGATCTGGGCCGAGCCGGCAGGGGCGCAAAGGACGTCCAAGGTTCTAGAGATCAATGGATGTTCAGAGGATGTTATTGCTACGTAAGAGTGTCGTACTTCGTTGTTAACTATAACTGTTGTTAACGTCGCCGCCGCCGTCGTCGTTGTCCTTACCGTTGTCGGTGTCGTCATCGACTCGCGTGGTTTCCTTGCAAGAGCCAGCACACTCGACCTAGTCAGCATGAATGCGTACGAAATGCACGCACCCCCAGCTATCATCGGCGCAGATTCAAGGCGGCAGAGGCGTTGCCGTTGACGGTACGGACCGTCGCTACCCATCTCGTACGCCGTAAGCTCGCCAACGCTTCGACATGTCTGCCTGACTTCCATCGGTGGTAAGCTAGGATATTTCTTGCAGCATTGCTGCTGCTGCTGCTGCAGTTCTGAAGAATGAAAATTTTAATATACGCCCAAGCAGAGCGGAAGGAACGCTTGCTATTGGCTCCAGGAAGTGCACGACATCGAGAAATATGGAGGGAGGGAGAGAGAGGGGGGAGATAGAGAGAGAGATAGCGAGCGAGCGAGAGAGAGAGAGAGAGCGGAAAATAATATGAGGAATACATAGAGAAATGCACGCTGCGTTCAGCAGCTGCTGCTGCTGCTGATTCTGCTTGTGCTGCAGGTGTTGATTGTAGTGCAGCCAGGTCTCGTGGCAGACGCAAAAGCAGCACGAGCGCATGCAGCGACAGAGAGAGAGAGAGAGGTAAGGGAGGCGGAGAGAGAGAGAGGTAAGGGAGGCGGCGTGAGAGAGAGGGAAAGATGGTTGCAGCTGCTATACTGGTGGGCGGCGGGGGTTATTTCGGGGTTCCGCCAGTTATTCGACTTCGGCAGGTGTACGGAGTGGCGTCCGGGCAACGGCGACGGTTCGACGAACCGAACTACCGTGACTGCTTCGTCCCTAAGATCTGCATCTCAATACGATGCCGCCAGTCTGGTATCGCGGCGACAGCACAGCAGGCGGCAGTGGTATATGGTCTCTTGCGGCTCTCGGCGGCCATCCACTACTAGCAATGCTAGTAGAGAAAAACAGCGCCCTCCAGTCTCCAGCTTGCAGGCTTCCTGCGGCGCCTCAGCACCTAACGAAATGACGGACGGACGGCAATGGTTGGAGTTCTTATTGAAGCGACAGCAGCAGCGGCAGCAGCAGTTTCCACCGGTCGTCGCGCTACCTCTACTTGAGCCTACCTTTCTCGTCATCACTCCTATGTCTATGGCTCGATTTTTCCCACTCGCTCTTGTTCTCCTTCTCTTGTCCATATACACGCGACCAGGGGGCAGTGGGCAGGGGGTGGGGGGCGTCTCGCCATATTGCTGTCACCTTTCACCTGCCACTACAGCCATTTTCTGCTATTCTGCTATGCTGTGTGTGGGGGGGGGGGGAGGGGGTGCTTGACTGGTGGTGAGCAAACCGAATTATTCATATCAGAGGTCGGATCACTCCTTCATCACGGCGATGAACCCCCGTCTGTCTGTCTGTCTGTCGGCACGTCCGCGCGTGCATACAGCCGCCCTGGGGTCGTCGAAGGGGCGCACATCCCACACAGCGGGACAAGGCGACGCCGCGCGCCAATATTTGAAAGGTACAACGCGGCCTGGCTCACGTTTTCGACGTTGCTGCTGCCACCGACGATACACCTGCTTTATCGTCTTCTTCTTCTCTTCGTCCAGCTAAGCTTTTACGAGTCGCCCCTCCGAACCGTCAGCAGAACTGGCTCGATCTATGCCTCTAGCAGTCTGTCGCTGGCTGACTGTCTAGTGTTCGGTATGCTTCATTATGAAGGCTCTAAAAATAAAATTCTCTGCAACGAATAAACGGCGCCCGGTCTGGCCTTTCTGTCGCTTGCGCTCTAGGTTGTTCCTGCTAATTTTTTTTTGGTATGCGTGCATAATGTCGGACGATAATGACAGAATAACACGACAAGCATAAAAATGCTCATGATAGGCAGGTATTTAAAACGCTCGCAGAATATTTGATTTCTAATTAAGTCTGTAAAGAGCTAAGCTGATTTTTTCCTGTCGTATGTACTGTGAAAATGTACTAGTAATAAACACACTAATATTTAACAACAGAATTAGGCAGAGGTGCTTCATGTATGCTCTATGCTTCCGTACTTTGTTGATGAGCATGCCCCTTCGAATCGATGTATTGCATTTAACTCTTATTTATGCACTGCCGATTTGTAGTCAGGCGGCAGATTACTTAATTCCAGAGAATGGATGCCGGATTGCTTCTGTTGGCTTTACCATGTAGAAAGAGCAACAGCAACGACATCAACAGGCAAAAAGTTCCCGCATTCAGTGTCTGGCCGAATGATGCATGTACATTTTTGCAACGACACGGAGAGACTTGAACGAACAAGCGACTTTGGGCACGTAGCAAGCGAGCGTACAAGGCTGGAGACCTTGGCGCTACGTGATTAATGATGTTCGTAGTTTATATTTACCGAAATTCCTCGTCACGGTGCACAAGTCACTAGCAGACGCAAAGGGCTGTGCATCGTGCTTGCCGCACGTAATGACATAGCTCCAGCTAGCTTTGGCGTTATTAGAGAGTGACGTACGTGCTCTCCTCTACACATATATAGATATATATATATATATATATATATATATATATATATATATGTATATATATGCTTTGTAGCATTTAGTAATGCATTAAGCTATGACGGGTCGGCGGCGGCGGCCGGAGAACTACGGTGTGTGTCAGACACCGGCGTGCGTCGGGCAACAAGACCATGATTTATTGGAACGGACCAAGCAAGCACTCGGAGGAGAGCGACACAGCGATACGATAGCAAGCAACGAGCGAGGTTCGAGTCAACGACGGTCGAAAGTCTACATGTCACTGCCAATCGAGTGAAAAAGTTTTAGACATCGTCCGATGACTGACTGGCCGGCTCATCCGTGGATGCAGCGAGCGCGGATATAACAGCATTACGCAGCAGTAACAGTATTAGTGGCAGAGGGGAGGTAGCGGAAGTGGTGAGTTTTCGTAGCCCCTTTTCGTAGCCCTTTTTGGGAGGCGTAAGCGAGGGGTGCATTCACGAGGGGGTGCGTTCGCGAGGGAGAGCTCCATCGCCTGTCGCGCACTCGCGGAAACTCGGTTTTGAAGTCTACGCCGCCGCCGCCGCCTTCGTCGTCTTTCTCTTTCGTCGGCTAACTTTTTAGAGGGCTCGGGCGCATCTAGTAGATGACATGCATCATTCTCCTCCCCACGCGCCTACCACACTACCACCACCACCAACACTACACGAACAATTAGCTATCCGTACTCGCTGTCGTCTCGACTTCAGCTATAAGACACGCGTCTACCTAATTAAGCATCCCGCGGCAGTATGGCGAATTCTGAGGCATGAATAGTAATAGCCGTAACTATGCGTCTGAATGATCGTCATCAGATCATCAGACATCATCATATCGGACGTCCATCTGTCTCTCTCTCTCTCTCGCTGTGTCGGTATTGCGGCCTGGAACACGCAAAACCGACGGAGTGACGCGACACAACGCCGACGCCGTACAGACGAACGATTGGGCGACCAAGCAGGCAGACGGATGGGCTGGTGGGTATGCGTTTTCTGTGCGACTGCCCTTCAAATGATCTTACTCTTAACAGGAAAGAGTTTGGAAGAGTTTACAGCGTGAGTGGCCTTCACGTGGCCTAACTATCGATGACGATTTAACGCGATACAACTAATGCTGGTTATCGCAAAGTCGTCTGCCCGCTACGATTGCATTGAGATAAGTCAGACTGTTCGATCAGCTAAATCGGTCGATCGATCGGCTGAACAAACCGTAAAAGCAGAATCGTACTTGCCTTTAAACTTCGCTAGGTTTTATATCGCTTCCTGTCTTTATTAGGTACAGCCTGAGGAAGCATTTGTTTATGCTAGTCATTGCGTCATTACAAGACCCTGGTACTTGGTCTGAAAGAGGGCCGTCACATAGGCCACATGTGGGCAGCTCCTAACTCCATCCTAACGAGTCGAAGTAGCTTAGCCGATGTGCTGATGTTGTGCACCGCACCCATGGATTCAAAACAGGCCGACTGAGGCCAAAGGGCATGAAAGTGTTCGTTTAGGCACAACTCTTATAATTTTCCAGCGGACACACAATACAGCTAACTAGACTAGATAATGGTATGCGAAAATATGAGTTTTGTGGAGGAATGAGTCTATATGATTATGCTTGCAACTGACATGTATAGAGTTAAGGCATGTATAGAGGCCGCTCTCTCATAGGCGCATCACCTATTCTCGTGTTAGAGCGAAATGCAACCGTTTGGCCAGAATGAGCTTTTACTCGTTTCAAATTCCCTTATCCAAAATATGAATGCATATACAATAGTACGCATAATAATCGGCAATACATATCACTGGAGTTAGAGAGAAATGATCATTATTGCCTATAATTATCAACCGGGCCTATGAGCATTCTACTATTGCCCGATAATAACTTAAGGTTTGTTTTGTTATAAGCAGCACGAAAGGTTGAGCAAACTTTACCGGATTGTTAGCGCAACTAGCATCATGCGGCAGTTCGTGTTGTTAGCATTTTGTAAAATTTAGAGAGATGCATTTTGCACTTATATCGGTACATATGCGTAATACGGCAGGGTATTTTAGTGTCTCATCGGCAAGTTTTGTCATACAAGTCATATATTAATATATATATCAATTTGTATTGCGTGAGGAATTAATTTTCCAGGTAGGGTGGTTAGCTATCCGCCCACGTGGTATTTTCAATAGACAGCCAGACAGTGAGTTTTAGGGGGGCTCGCATTTACGTTCCTTAAGGGAGCGACCAGAGGCGCACGTTAATATAGATACATAGACTGACGATGTCCATAGAAGGCTTCTCAGAACGAACGCCCGAACAGGTGCCGATGAAACAACTTTACGCTCAAATCCTTCGAGAGCGAGCTAAGCAAATTGCATGAAATGCTAGAGAGAAACAAGCCACAAAATCCCTGTATGAAAATGAATGACGAAACTAACTAGTTCCATCACAAGATGTATTATTTATGTACACTGTATCCAGAGGAAACACTATATACTGCCTAGTTGCTGTGTTACTCTGGTTTTATCATTTTTAGGTTGATATAAAAGTTCTTGCCGTTTTTTTCCGAAGCGAAAGTACGGATTTGCAACAACATGCGGATTTACCTAGCCTTCAATATAGTACCCCCCCCTTCAATGTCATCTTACCGATAATCACGCAGATTTTCGACCCCTCCTTTGTAATTGTGCTGCTTCCTGGCGATCGAAAAAAAGTATGTACAGCATTTTTTCTGCCAAATGGTTTTCGAGAAATCGGAGTAGTGTTAGTTTAAGAGTGCAAAGTCCGTAGGGTAGGATGGGTGCTCAATAAGTTCTCAGCCTGAATTGTATATTTTTTAACGCTGGTATTATTTATATGGAGTCGCGCATTTTTTGTTTTGTTTGATGAAATATGATTTTCTGCTTAGAGGTTGTGGACGCGTTTGGCTCAATTTTTCTTGAACTCGTTGGAGTTGCTGGCCGTAGAGATTCGTCTTGATCGTCTGGCTTCATCTCAGAAGTGCAAAGTGAACGATGCCTCTGATATCCCGCCAACGCCACAACGTAACGTTTTTTTATATGTGGCATTATTTTTTTTATCGATTATTGCTGTATCATAGAGGGCTTATCTTATTTATATAACCATACTTGAGTGGACTTCTCGTCTGGGTTATCTGTGAAAACTGCCTTCGGACCAGAGTCATTGCTTGCGTCCGGTTTCGCAGAAGACCCATTTTGGTTGCGGGTTACCAAACGATCCATGAACGAAGCCTGGCAATGGCAACATGATTCAGACCTGTAGACGCGCATGCATTCACATTTGCTGGCACTACTCAGTTTGTGACAAGCCTGTTTACAGAGCTAAGAAGTTATTCCAAGTATTTTGGCGTCTAAAAATTGTTGCTTAATCAGGCTCAACTTCTTCCGGGAGTTTTCAAATAGCAAGTTCGTTCGATGATTGAATGAGTTACTCTGAAGGCGGTGAAGATGTTTCAAAGAAGGTACAGGAGCCTTGGAATATTTCCGGAACTCGTACTGCAAAACGCTCCGAATTTTCACTTTTTCACGCACCACTTTTCCGTCGTCTCTGAAAGCAACTGTGTCTTTGGCGCCAACGCAAAAAAAAGATATCGAATGTTATGGCCGCTCTCTCATAGGCGCATCACCTATTCTCGTGCTGATGGGGCCAAGATGACGCTACAAGCCTCCGAAACAAGTAGATACCAAAACGGTAAAAACTTTTGCATCAACCTAATAAAATGATGCTACCATTTAACGAATAAAATTTAGGGGCTCTTTGGCGCAGATGTGTTTGGACGTTTGGATGGCAGTAATATGTAGCATTAACGATTACAGCACCAATAGCAGCAGTAAAGCCAACAATTACAACACAACATAATGACCAGCAATAGGAGGTGACGTTTTTGCTTATATGTAGTAGGCAAAAAACTTGCGCACAAGTTAAATTCAATAATAATAATAATAATAATAATAATAATTCAGAATTAAATATAAACGGATCGCAGAAGTACACATGTTCACCGACGTCCTCGTTATTGCCGTTGCCGTTGTCTTTACAGCAGAGCAATCGGTGTGTCTTCGTATTATTCGTGTGGCCATGTGACTGTGTGTCTCTAGGTGAACGGTAAGGCTGCATGCATTTGCTTGTCGGCCCATTCAACACGACGATCGCACCCGATGATTTCGGTTATTTTCCTCGATTCGTTCTTCGTTTTTGAACTCAAAAATGAACTTACATCCATTGGACGAACGGGGTAGGGACGGTGTACGTATTTATCGTTACGCGTTTTTTCAATTTCTCTTGTTCCTCCTTTTTTCCTTGTTTTTTTCCGTCGTCGACGTCGTCGCCGCCGCTGCCGCCGTCGTAAAGTGGCACAGCGGTGGCACCGTGCCGCGGTACGGTCATTTACTGGTACCAACATGCAACTGAGCATGGTACAAGATGGTACCAACATGCAACTGAGCATGGACGCGTTGTACATGGTACGCTCAACGACGAGGTGTTGTCCGAGGCAAGCAATCAAATCGATTCGATCTGACTATGTTCTACGACCGTGCACCATCGTCGTCCGCGCTGTGTACAGACGGCATCCGGCAGAAGACCACAACAGCGACGCTTCGCCGCGGCGACACGAGAGAGAGAGAGAGAGAGGGGCTAGTGGTGTGAGCCTCGAACAGGCCGTGCAGTTAGTTGTAGAAGCGGTGGTGGTGATGGTGGTAAAATGCAGCAGCAAAATGCAGAAGTACGGCCGCGCTCTGGATCTCCTAGCGTCTCTCGTCCCCTCTTTCTCTCACGTGCCGTCAGAGCTTCGCACGATTCAGCTCGCGGCGAGAACGCCGACGACGACGACGACGACGACGAAGGATGGAAGAGGCGGCGACGCTGGCGCCGCCGCCACCACGCGAATATTTGAACCCGCCAATGGGCTCAGGAGAAATGAAACTTTTTATTACCTTCGGGATGATTGCGATTTATACCCCGTCCGTTTTAGTCGCGAGCCGTTTGGTCGTGCTGCAGTCTCGTTCCTGCTAGGCGGTTCCTCTTGCTACTACATCCCTTCCATCCTCTTCCATCAGCCCCCTCTGCCCACCTCTCCAGCCTCCCAGGCGGGCGGCCGGGCAAACCGACCACCCCTTTAACTTAGCCCGGTCGAGTGGACCGCTGCCAGCCTGCTAGCGCTGGAAAGGGCCTCTGCCTCTCGGAACGGACTGTGATGGAGAATTTCACGGGTTATCTGAACTGCTGCTGCTGCTTCGGAAAAACTGAACAAGCTTAGTGAAGTGTCGACGACGTGGTTGAATCGAAACAACGATTGCATCGAGCGCGCGGGGGGGGGGGGGGGGCGACTTTTGAGTGAGGCGCGGACAGATTTGGCGTACGACGCTACCGTTACTACTCTGCGCTTCCGCTGTACGACGGCGGCTGCTTCGAGTCGTCTTGACTTTTCTGCCTGGCCTCTGTCGACTCGTTTTTCCGGTGTGAATGATTTTCACTCGTTTCCTGTATGCAGCGGGAGCTCACCGTAAAGGCTGCGTTCACTTCGCAATTTCGCAAAAATCTCTCTCATTCTCTGGCTCTCTCTCTCTCCCTCTCGCGTGAACTCTTTCAACTCTCTAGCCTCTCTCGACGAGAGAAGAGTTTGCACATAAGAGACGTGGTACTCAGCGTGACGACTGCCAACCTACCAAAGATTGCCGATGCGCCACCTCTCCATCGTCGAACTGTCGTTGCTTAAACGCTAGCCGCACATCTATAGGTTAGGGAGAGGTGCGTCATTTGTTTGACAGTCGCGGCAATTACGTTAGCAGCTACAACCGCAGAAAACAGCAATGCTATTGGTACTAGCGCAAATAAAACCAAACAATACAAACAACAACAAACAAACAACAACAGGGGGTAGCAGCATCAGCAACAAACAACAACAACAACAACAACAGCGAAGACGCAACTATGACAACAAAAATATTAACATCAATAACAACAACTAGGGTGAATTTCCGGTTGGTCAGAAGTCGCTGCTTGAGTTTGTTCTCTGGTGATAGGGGACAAGGCGCGGAGCGGGGACTACGGAATAACAAGTTGCCCCAACGACTGAACCTAGCATTTGCGCAGTCCAGCTCAGCGCAGCGAGCGCTGTTTCTCTGGCTGCTGCCAAGCGGCGACATGAGAGCACGAGGCTACGAGAAGCATACTCATTTACTCACTCACACGCGATGGCTTTTCTCGCTGTTTCGCTGGCTCAAGCGTGAATTATAAACGCCACCTACGCCTGCTCGGGTGGCAGAGTCGGATGGTCGTTCCACCCCATGGCCTTTTCTGCTTTTCTCTCCGTCTCTTTTGCTGGACATTGGATTGTACGGTTTTTGTCACACGGTGCATCACAGCCCAATACGACCCTGTGTCTCTGTTGTTTGCCCATTGCTTTCGTCGTAGCGCAGGTGGCAGAGAGGACCACATGCACACTATACGTAGGCACCAGTAAAGATAGCAAGCACACAGAGTACGCTCAAGACATCATCGTCCGACAAGCGACAAAATCTGAGCAAAAAAACTCTTGGTCGCGGTTTGTGATGTAACGCTCGGCTACGTCCGCTTGCAGCATGACATTTTCATTTTGTCTTCATCTAGCCCTATATCGTGTACATACAGAGAAAAGTTCTACCTGTATCTCGATCTCCTAGCCAGGGAATGTCTCTATGACGCAACCTCATGCTTTTCCTTTCTCTGGCCTGACTTCCTGCCCTCTGTTTCTACCTGTTGGACCTAGACAATGCTGGACTTCCGTCACTGCTCACAGAGATGGCCTGCGTGTTTGGGCTCGTCAACTATGGACCATACAAACATGCCAGGGAGGCTTAGCTTTTGTATAGTGTCATTTACACCGAGGTCTGTTGAACGGCATGGAAAACATTTGAAAGAAAGCACACCCTCTAGCGGTTGATTAGTACGACGACGGACGATAAGGGTTGTCCGCAACTTCCCGCTCAGTGTCCCTCCCCCCGTAAAATATAGGAACTAGAATGAAATGTTTCACGTATGTTAAGACACAAAGCGGAACTCGTTGTAATAATGCAAATGTTTTTTGGAGAGAGCATATAGTTAATTTGCTTAGAGTTTCTTCTTTTGCTTTGTATGGTCAAGTTCACGGATTCTCTGGTGGTTGTTTTTGCATGTCACTTAGGCCTAAGACGAATTTTCGTACGTTTATCTACTCTCACATTTCCATCGATCCGGTTCTACGGCTATGTTACTTAATGAAACCTCTTAACATGTAAGATACGTCTGATTAAAGCGACCATAACATACCGTTCCCAACACCGCTCGAGCCGACCAGCTTCATCCTATTGACGGAAGTTACTATTGGATGTTTTCGCCAACTTGCTAAGGCATGGTTCTCTTGTAAACTAATAACTGTACCGTGAATTCGATAGTTCGTGACATGGCTTTACCCACTAAACTAAAAAAAGTTAAAAAAACTAAAGGGAAGGTCATCTACGTCGTCACAACCTACAAAAATACGTCCCCTGTATGGTTTCTTGGATATATGTGGATACACGTTGTTTGGAGTATATAGTACCTGTATTGCCGATGGCATCAATGCTACGGCCGTGCGTCGTGTGGGAGGTTTCTTTTGGCAGTGTCCGTCCATGGAGTATGGTCAAATGCTAACAAAGTACGTAAGAGTACATGTATGGAAAATAATTTATTTTGTATTTTTTTTCTAAATACAAGGGCGAGTCTATGCTTACGTTGCATACACTTCCGCCAGTTTTGGTGCACATGTTGCTGTTACAATACCTGCACTTGTCGGCTGCACTAGTGCGTTTTGCCTATAGAAGACAATATGTTTATTTGTCTTAGTTTGCTTTTATATAGTCTCGGGGATACTCGTAGTTCCCTGTAGTAGTCACTAGTAATTCCTCATAATTTTGGATACCGAGACTTCTCCTACGGAGAAGAAGGATTTCGGAGGCAGCTTCTTTGTTGAGGACGCGAAGACGGGTGAAATAATCGCTCCCTGAAGGTTACTAATACTCCAGAGCTAAAATAACACGGTTAAACCGTCATGCTCTTGTCGTGGCCAGTTTGGGTTTAGCTTCCCATTCTGAAATAAAATATTCGCAAAGTACTAACATAAGATAGACCCAGCTGGTTTTTACTCGCATCGACAAACAAAGCATTCCATGTATATGTAATGAAAAGCATTTCTCAAGCTGGCTGAAATTCGCTAGCGTTTCCTACACTGTCAATACCATCCATCAATCCCAGAACAATCTTAAGCACTGAAAGCCTCACTGCTAAGAAAACAGGCAGTTTTCAAACAGTGCCTACTTCCCCGTGAAGAGAGACATGTCGTCCGTACTGTTTTGTTCATATGCGCTGTAAACGTCATTCCCATGTAATCAACCCAAAGGCTAACATACAAACTTCAACGGTTGGGCGCAGCAACGTATAAAGTGTCTGGCAGCCAATCAACTTCCACGCCTGGCTTTGATTCTCCTGGATTTCATGGCTTTGGTCTTCCTGGAGTTTACCCGTCGTAGCCAGCACGGTCTTAAGGAGATGTATCCATATTGTGTTTAATATTCAATACACCACGCTCTCCATCTACCAATAAGGTGCCCTCATCAAAGAAAACTTGCTATTACACTCAGGAGAAAACCACGTACTCCATCTCGTTGGACTGCTTCAACCAGCAGATGGCGAGGGGCTTTGTTAAGGGCCTTGACGCAGTGAATAAAGACTGCATTTAACTTATATATTGTTTTACAGCACGCTTGATTTCTGAATGGATAACGTGGATTCTATCACATGTTTAATCCGCCGAATAACCAATACGTAAAAAATGTTCTCGAATGTGTGCTTGGACACAATAGATATCTAGAGCTTCTTTATCATCAGCACGCTTACCCCTGAGCTGGAAAAAGAGCCTGGCAACATGCTAGACTCTAAGTATCCGTCCTTTCATTACAATTGCATGAAAAAATCGCAAATAGTTTTCGTCGGTTTCTGATCGGGCCGTGAGCTCATTATATTTGGGAGTGACCATAGGACCTGGCACACCTCTTCCAGGCCGAAAGGCAGACTCACGTTGCGTTGCTTTAGTGCAAACAGATGGTATGCAATTGGGGAACACAGCGTCTTCACTGGATAAAAAGACTAGCTGGGTGATTATCTACTGCCCATCACTGAGCGGGTTCACCGCCCTACGAGGTCGCTGAGGCATTAGGTGAGGGCTCTCGATCTGCTTTTTCGAGCAGCCGTCGTTCATTTCATCTTGCGTGTTCGCTACTACATTCAAAACATAGCCTTTTGCACGCGTTTCTACTGTTAAAGCGGTCTCTGTGGGCGAGCGAGCAGGTTCATGAAAACCACGGACGTGATCTCTTCTCCCATGAGTTTTCCATTTCATTGCACTTTTTATCGTGCTCTCTAGCAGGCCACAAGTTATCCCAAGACCGCTTAGCGCTCTGTAAAAGAAGGTAGATTAAACCATTCCTCATTGCAGATCAGCGCGGTTGCGTCGATCTCGCCAAATACCGGGAACATTAACAAGGGCCAACACTGGTTACTATTTTCGGACCGCTTTGTCAAAAACATAGAAGCATTTAACCTTACGGTGTTGGTTGTTACAATGTTGTAAAACAGCAGGTCGATGATGCTGCATCCATTGTGACTTAAATGTGCACAGCCTTTACGCGCGTTCGGACATCTCAGAATAATTTTTGCTATCACCTGAAGCAGCACTTTGCCTTTATTATCGTTATTTTTCACAATCGGCATTAAAGTCACCGCCGACGATAGTTGGTATGTTCAGATTTAATCTTGTCAGACCAAAACTCACCGTGTCAGCGACCTCTGCAAAATCTAATGCGGGTGGGAAATAGAATACAGCAATGCTTACCCTCTCAGCAGAAAACACTACGCAGTATTCATCTTTCCTGACGTATTGCACCAGTGGTATGCGTTTAAATAAGTAAATAGATAATCCACTCACAGGTCTTCCCCGACATCCCGCTGGCAAGACAGCCCGCTGGTGAAGCTCCCGCATAAAATTGATTTGCAGTTCGACCCGCTGAACTATTGATGTGAGGAGTGCAATGTCAACCAACTTAAACATGGATGCGACCATAAACGTGCAAGATCTATTCCCACTAAAGCCCTCATAGTTCCAGAGAAGCGCTCGTAGAGGTACACTTCCACTTCTAGAATTGATCAGCCCCTTACGGGGACGTGCTTCCTTGTTCTTTCGCGTTGTCCGCGTTTAGCCGCTTTTATTTACGCTAACTTTGTCACTTAGCATGTAGTCCAAGCCTCCTGTAATTGGAGGGAAGCGGCAAATTGTTCCTGCGCGATTGCCGCGATTTTAGCAACACGCTCCTGCAGTTTCTAGTATGCTAACCACAGTTTCACAAAGTTCTACTGTAGTTTACTCAGTCGGCCGTTCAACGTTCTCTGGCTCAGTTCCTGGGGGCCACAGGCTTCACACGCGACCGAATGTGCATCCTTGGGGGGCACGGGATTTACACAACTCGCGGGGAACACTTCTGAGCAGCCTTGGCTGCACACTACTAGTTGTTCACCCGCCCTCAGTGAGAGCGAATACTTCGAAGATCCGACAGGCGAATTCCACCGGCATGATGCCGATAACGACGACCGGCAGCGAACAATGAGGAAACAACACAGGAGAGCAGCTGCAAAGTGACCCGTAACGCCTGCCTGCCTGCCTCTCTGTTGATCCTCGGGCTGGGTCTTTTTTTGCCTCGCGCTAGAATTTGGCATTACATTTGGCCCTGCATAACTCACACAGACACTACCGATTGACTGGGTACGGACTATAACCAGACGTCGCGTCAAAGTTCCACAATGCAGCACCCAAGTGTCTGGCCCTTTTTCGTACAGTGAGTAGTGAACGAGTCGCTTGCTCAACCGACCGACCGAGTGCATGTTGTCGAAATCGAGCGCTGCAGTTGCAGCTTGTGCGGGGAGGGCTGCAGCGCAAACCGCCGGAGGTGCTATGCCAATGCTCACCATACCGTCTGACCCAAGTTAGGACAGATGGGTGTATAGAGTGCACCCAGGGAGCTGACTGTGCGAAGCCAATTCACCGGAAGGTAGGCCACTTTCGCTAAGCCTCGACTCATTCCACCTGCCTGCTGTTAGGTTGGTTCGTCGCGTAGACGCCACTGAACGCTGCGACTCCCACCCCAACCTACCCGCACCATGGGCCGTTACGTGTATGGGGGTGCCAGTTTCCCTAGGATATCTCTATCCACTTTTCTATTGTGCTTTTCCCACAGGCTCTCTCTCTCCTTCCCTACCGCCCCCTCTCTTTCTCTATTACTCTGTGCCTAATCTTTTTAGTCCCCGTCGCGCTATCCAGCTCTATGTGTTCTCTGTCTCTCTTTCTCTGTGTAGCTCTGTTGGTTCTCATTGTCTCAGACTTTATCACTTGGTCATTCGCATTGCTACTGGCACTTCTTTTCTCCTCTTCTCCTTTCTGGCCTGTACTAAGGGGCCATCGTCGATGGCTTCGAAGTTGCCTCGAGACAAAAGTTGCCAATTTAGGGTTTTTGGTCGTCGACTCACATCCATCCAGACGTCCCATCCTGGCATTAGTCCCGGCCGCGCTCCCGGCAGCCAGGGTGAAAAACCGGTGCGACGCGAACGACAAAATAGGGAGGAAATAGCAGCGTGGCCCTGTTCGCTTGCTACCTTTTTCTCGCGACTACGGAGTGCGAAGGTAGGAGCGGCGTGCACGGTCTGAAGTTAGTCAAACAGTCTGAATTTGGCTGGCGGCCACTTGGAATGGGCGGCTCTGGTTGCCACACCGGCCACCTCCTCCGGACAAACCTGCCTATACCAGCTCTCTCGCGCTCTTTCTCTCTCTTCTCTCTCTCTCTCGATATATATATATATATATATATATATATATATATAGTTGTGTCTTTTTCAATTAGCATGTTCCTTTAGCTCTCTCGCTCCTTCAGACGGGGGTTGTTCATTACTGCACCTAGGTGGCGTGCGGCCCCTGGTCTGGCGTTCTTGCAGTTACCCCCTACTCTATGTGGTAACCGTACAGACATGGAGAAGAGCTGGAACTGGGGATGATTGCTTCGTGGTACGGTGGCTGTTGCTGTCGCTTGGCTCGGAAATAGAACGCCCTTGTTTCGTGGCCGGCTGTCACCGACCGACAAGATGATGTTAGGCGCGTACAAACGACACCTGTCATCGAGACACGACAAAACGTCGCCTCTATCGCCGAGACGCGACGACGGCGGGAAAAACCCGACGAGAAACGACATCGCAAGTCTCACGTCACGTTCCTCCCCGGGGGGGGGGGGGGCGGGTGTTCTCTTCGGGGGAAGGGCCCAGTACGGTCAGATCAGTAAAGAGACGAAGTTGATGACAAAACCGGTTAGCGGTTAGTTTTCTACCCAGTCGCTTCTAGTAGCTATTTGCGATAGATTGGTGAGTAGGCAACAGTAGCCCTTATGTGTGCTTTGATGCGACGTCGCATATCTGCATGGAAACATTGATTAATGTTCATTATCCATTGCCACCACACGATAACTGGCATGAACACCACTAATCATATGACACTGGTAGAGATCAAACTATTCATTTGGCAAACTGTGAACATCTCTTGCGCCTTGCGTATGTACACACGCGAATATATATATATATATATACAGGTAGTTCAATAAGTTCTTAGAATGAGCTTTTTAGAATTCGAATTTTGGCACGCTTTCACCGCTAATAGGAACTGCAACTTCTCGACTGCTAGCACTCAATATATTATGGTGATTGGCCGTTGCGATTTCGTTTGATAGCTTTTCCCGTGCAACGTATCGGCGTGATTTTTAAAAATGGAGAAAAAATAGTTTCGAGTGGTTATCAAGCATTTTTATTTCAAAGGTTGGAATGCGACCCAAGTAAAAATTGAGTTAGACCAGACGTACGGTGACTCTGGGCCATGTTTTGCCACTGTTTCCAACTAGATTAATGTGTTAAAAAGAGGTCGCAGGAGCACCGAGGATGAACTACGTCCAGGAGGCCAAAAACGGCAACTGATGAGGAAAACGTAGAGAAAGTGCAAACAATTCTTGGCACAGATAAGCGAATGAACATTAAGGAAATAGCGGAGGCATTAGGGATTAGTTTAGGCAGTGTGCATTTTATCCTACACGAAAACTTGAAGATGAAAGAGCTTAGAGCAAAATGGATGCCGCATTTGCTCAACCAAGGCCAAAAAGACGCGCCTGTTTTGGCTTTACAGCGAAATTTGGCCAAGATGGTGAACAATCTGTCGGATTTTTGGTGCAGATTCATGACCGTCGATGAAAGCCGGGTTCATCACTACACTCCCGAGACCCAAGAAGCATCTTGCCAATGATGTGCACCTGATGAAGGACCTCCGAAGAGGGTGCGGACAACGGCATTGACCGGAAAGGTGATGGCTACAGTTTTTTAAGACCAACGTAGAATAATGCTGGTCGACTACCTTGAGAGCTGTAAAACGATCACAGGAGAATATTATGCAAGACTGTTGGACTGCCGTTAGCAAGAACTCATCGTGAAACGGCCCGCTTTGCAGAAGAAGGTTGTCCCGTTTCACC
Source organism: Dermanyssus gallinae (assembly GCA_003439945.1). Classification (NCBI taxonomy): domain Eukaryota; kingdom Metazoa; phylum Arthropoda; class Arachnida; order Mesostigmata; family Dermanyssidae; genus Dermanyssus; species Dermanyssus gallinae. The sequence continues at coordinate 16,152 of QVRM01004946.1, read as the reverse complement.
AGGGCAATGCTCCTGCACACAAGTTCCGGCAAGCATCGGCAAAACTGGCCCAACTGAGGTTCGAACTTATTGAACAACCCTCCTATTCTCTAGACCTGGCCCCCTCTGATTATTTCCTCTTCGGACATTTGAAGAATAGTCTCGGCGGAAAGCGTTTTTCCAGCAATGAAGAGGTTAAGGCTGCTGTCAATGCCTATTTTCAGTCTAACGACGCGGAATTCTACTCAAGAGGTATGAAAGCTCTGACATCTTGGTGGGAAAAGTGTATTGAGCTTCTCGGGGAGTATATCGAATAAGAAAAATTTAAAAACATGATTTAGAAAATTCTCGGTTTTCATTCTAAGAACTTATTGAACTACCTGTATATATATATATATATATATATATATATATATAATATATATAAATAGTTGACACATAATGAATAGAAGATACAAAGCTAGCTCCTATAGCATAAAATATTGTCTGTACTTATCCTTGTGGGTTAAGTTTATCGGTACGATTTGACCACACACACAGGTGTACAAGTCGTTAGTAGTTGCTGCCCAAAAATATTTTGGTTAGAGTAATAACATTTTTCTATCGAACGAAGTAGATCGTTATTTAGTACACAATGCGTGAACATGCCATTATTTAGTAGACAACGAGCGAACTTACCTTGAGCGGGTATGGCATTGTCGACGACTGGCCAGCGTGAATAAACTGAGTGACATAGTTGAAGTGTATGCAAAACTTGGCGTCGTCACCTACTCGATGAGGTTGAGGTATCCCGGTCACGCCGTTTACTCTTAACTGTCAAAAGTGGCAGAGTACTACGGCAGTTTGTTTTGGTCGCCGCTGGTAAAGTTATTGTTGTTTTGTTCCACTTCTACTGCACTGCTACTGCGATGCTGCTACTACTACTACTACTATTCGGGCTCAAAGAGGTAAGATTCCGTCTCTAAAATCACGGTCTGTCTGTCAGTGTGTTATCGGTCGCTACGCCGCTCTTTTTACTGAAAACCACGAAGTTACACTATTGGTTTGCCTGCCGCCTCGTTTCCTCCGTTTTGCGGTGGGCGGGCTGGCCGTCAGAAACAGAAGTTAAGACTTTGGAGTTTGCTCACATCGGAACGGCTCGACGCGGCGGCCTTCTCGGTCGACTTTAGATTGGCCGACGACTGTTGGAGGGCACTGGCGTGCAAGAGCAGGCTCTGGGGGTAGTCTGGGAGGGCTACTACTATCCAGACGTCTGTGCCCGCCAAGCGAACGTTTGAACGAAAAGAACGCCCATCCATCACGGAACGTTCGACTTCGCAGCAGCAGCAGCGAGCGCGAAGGGTCGCCGGTACGTTAATGTTTAATGCGCATCGGGAATGAGGAAACACCTCAGCCTCAACCGGGTTCACATCACGCAGAGATCTCCAGACCCCCTAGAGCGGTTTTGTGCCACCGTCTTTGCCACTGTCTGCCGCCGTCGCCAGCCCGTGGAAAATCGCGGGAAAGCCGGAAACCCCGTCCGGATGGATGCCCAGACACCGGGCACGGCCTAAAACCAGGCAGGCCCGTCGAGCAGAAGTCGATGCCAACGCGGGACAACGCCTGCCGCAAAAGGCGAAAGTTGAGAGTCGTCGCAAGCGATACTTCAAGCGGCACACCCCCAACTGTTCCCCTTCCCAACGATGAGCAGTTGCGGGCAGCGCACGGCTGAGCCAGGGCATCAACTAACGTGGTGTGGATATTGGCAAAACATATGCTTTACCGCAATGCCAATATAAGAAAGGGCAGAAGTAAACGAAAGCGAAAAAAAAAAGAGAAACGCGGGATGATGTGCACGCCGAATTTAATTCGACCTGCCCGTTTCTATACCTATATATCTAAATGCTGAAATTCGTTACTTTGGTTGAAAATGTGCTCGGCACATACATCGTTTAACAAATGCGCGACGGAAACTATTTGTATATATATATATTTACACACATATATATATATATATATATATATATATATATATATATATATATATATATATATATCGGGTAATACCTATGACAAACTAGCGGCTTACAAGCAGAATAGCGGCGACACTTTTACGAATCGATCGACGATTAAAAGGTTACAACAACAAGAGTCGCTGTTTCTAATTCCAGTCGGCTTTACAGACCAAAATTTCTCCTCTGCCTCGGGACAAGTCACCGAGCTCTTAGCCAACCATACGTGTCAGCTGCTTTAAACTTGTAAGCTCACTACCAAGCAGACCAAATGTAGGCGAATTTCGGAAATGTAGGGAACTAACGGATTAAGAATCGTTCGCGAATGACAATTCTATGTATAGCTGTCGTGCCATTCAGCAGCAATGCTAGAGCAGAGCGTAAATTATGACTTAGCAGTTTGGTATGAACGTACATACGAGGAGGCGTCATCCAGAGAGAGAGAGAGACAAGTGGCTCGAGACGATACAATTGACGCAGCGAGAGTACTTGTTCACGACGGCCGAGTCTGGCCTGTGTTGCATGCCTATGGCTGCAACCTTGATCGTCTGCCTCGCGGCGAAATAGCCCCTCAACTCTGGAAATTTGGAACACTTCAGCTTTACGGTCATGAACTTTCAAACACCCGAGATGGCCGTACCGACTAGAGCACTTAGAACTAAGTGAGAGAGAGGGGCCTTGCCCCTAAAAGTGTGCAAGGCAAGTGCCCGTTCAATGATTGCATCTCTGTGTGTGTGGCTATGTCCCACTTGAAGAAGTCGGCTGACCGAAAACGTTTGACTCTGGGGGCGGTAGCCTTGATGATTGTATAGGGTCAACGCTAGTACGTGGCAGATAGTGACTGCCACATGGTGAGTCCATAGTGCTCCTATTAGAATAAGTAGGTAGGTCAACATGCAATGCTTGTAGCATGGGTTTCATCGCACATCTCTACCAGCAAGTGAAGTCCAAGTGTAAAACGAAGGCCCTTTGGCAAAATTCGCATGAGGTCTACTTGTCGGAGTACTCTGTGTTTATAGAGTTGTTGCGGCAAAATCCTGTGTCAAGCTGCGACTACAGTAGTTAAGGTAGGCTACGACTACGGTAGTTAGGTGACTAACGGTTAACTGGTGACTAGGTCAAATACTGGTTAACAGCCTCTGAATTCGTGGGAGAAATAGATTTTAATGATACATCGTCGTCGTTATTGTTTTGTCGGCATTGTTGATGTGGCTGTTATCTTCTGCACAAAAAAAACATACAGATCACTGGAAGCAGCTAAAAGAAAGATATATTTAAAGTATGTACGCTAAATTTATGATACGCCTTTGGTTCGCATCGTGCTGTCGTTCCTCCTTGTAGCAAGTCCTACCTCAGTAGATCAGGCAAGTCTGCTTGAGGGGGTCTATAGATTCGTTCCGGCTCCATGCCGTTAGGTGGAGGGCGAAAAAGAGAAAACGAAAGGCGAGAGTGGCACCCAATCCAGAGTGCGCTTCGGACCGAGTGCTATTTTGAAATTCAAATTGCGCATTTTGGTCAGACCGTATGATCTCCTTAGGCCACTGATGCCTTTTGAGATGGCCGTAAGTTAGGGGAAATCAGTTTCACTAGCGTGGGCGTGCACGAAAAAATGTTTCAGCATTTGCCGCCCTGAAACAGAATAAACAGCCTTCACTCAAGAAAAAAGACTTTGGCAGAAGGAACTTCGCAGACTTTGTAGCACCGTACACCCTCGCACACCATTACGCGCAAAAGTGGAGCGCGCCTCTGGGCAGAGCTATAGACTAGAGAAAACCCGCACACGAATGTCGTGCTGGTTCTTAAAGGCTTTAGGTTTTTTAACCAGTTTAACGATTTACATAGCTAGTGTTTATAGTTTAACAATCTTCATAGCTAGTGTTGTATAGTCGCTGTTAGTGTTCTTGTTACAGTGTTTGAGGTAGCACCATGGTCTATTATAAATTACGTTGTATTCATGTAAATGTATTTGGTACTATCGAATCATTTCCTTAAAGCTCCACCTCAGATAATACAAATACCAGGAGGGACTGGTATCGGTTATGTCTAAAAAGCAAATAAACTTCTTAATAAAGTTACCACAGGACCACGCTACCCCTTTGAATATTACTATTATTACATCAAATTTCGCGGTTTATTTAATAGTGCATTATTATTAAACGATCGACCAGTGAAGAGGTCGACGAAAGAGAGCAGCAACATAAGAGCGGCACGAAGTGAAACAGAGTAGAGAAGCAATATATGCAATGTTATCGTTAACACACATGGTAACACGCCAGCAAACCAGAGTAGCAGATACCTTGGAACAGTACAATAAAGCTATCACATTAACAAGAACAACATACGGTAACCGCACTAAGAGCCGAAGACTCCGAGATACAAAATGTAACAGCTCATAGACAGCAATGAGGCTAGACAAGAATAGTAACCAATCTAGTTCGAGGAAAACACAGTTTACCTTGTATACTCTGTGCATGTGTATATGTTTGTTTGACTTTTCATAAACATGTATATACACACAGTATAGCCATCATGTGTACCAATAAGAAGAACGACCCAACAAAGTTGTGGTGTAGTGATGGCGATGGCGGCAGCGGCGGCGGCAGCTTTGAATACTCTCGAATTTCAGACCAGTCTCGGAAAGCACGGGAAACACGAAAAGCTAGCTGACAGCTATAGTAAGTGAAGTTCAGCCTGCTCCTCGTGCAGTTCCTCTGTTTCTCCCCCCCCCCCCCTCTCTCCTCTCGCTCTCCTCTCTCCGTGCCTTCCCTCTCGGTCACATTTTGTCTTTCTCTCTCCCCCCCCCCTCCTCGTTTGTTCCCTCTCTGACAGTTGCTAGGTTCTGTCAATTATGAATGGGCATCCCAGCAGGAACAGAAAGACGTCGACAACGACGTCGAGATGAGCCACAGCCAGGAAGATAGTCAGGGCTGTAGCAAGCCAGGCAAGCCCGGATGACAGCGAAGGAACTTACGTAGGGTGTGTCGCCGCCCGGCGCGGTAATAGCAGACGCCTAGCGGGAAGAGAATGTCGAGCTACTTCGGAGTGGTCGGGGAATGAAATAGGAGAGAGAGCAGGGAGAACGAGACGAAGAGTCCAACAACTTTTAATGCTGGGACGACGGCATGAGACCGACTAGCTAGCTTGCTAGATGATAATGATGATTATGATGGTGGTGCTGGTGCTGGTTGTGGGGTATTGGGATCGGGCGGGGAAGGGGGAGCGGCGTGCCTGGGAGTGATGGAAGGAAGGAAGCAAGGGGGTGGCTGGGGGGTCAGATCCGTGTACACTTGTCGCGTAGTGTACGCTCCGATGCACGCCGTACCATCGCACAGTAACGGTGGTGCGATGCCGCACTAACCAGGCAGACAACCGACGAACAGACGGACGGACGGCGGCTGTCAGCCCTTGAATAGGTGGTGGCGTGGCGGTGGCGGGGGGGGCATGCCGAACCCCCGGTGGCGTGGCTGTGGCGGGGGGGGGGCATGCTGAACCCCCGGTGGCCTGGCGACGTCGCTGAACACGACCAGCAGTCATCGTCGCCGTCATTGCCTCTTTCTGCCTGCTGTGGACGACGTCTGCTACTCGCCATGCCAGCCAAACGCCCTATTCGTACGACAGGCCGGCCGGCCGACCGGACAGATAGACAGAGATGGGGCTTGACCAGCTGAAAAGGCCGACCATGGTGCTCTTCTTTTTCCTTTGCCTTTTCTTCTTTAACTTTGGCTTGTTCTTGCGTTTCTTCTTCTTCTTCTTCTCCTTATCCTGTTTTTCCCCATCTTCTCCTTCCCGATGTAAATTTTGCCTCGAGCTATGTCCGTAGAGTGCGAACGGGACGACACCCTGGGCTCAACTAAGGACGGGTTATGCTCCATATACTACTACTACTACTGGTACTGATGCTGCTGCTGCGGTTCCCACTTAACTGAGGTCGTCTGCGCCGCTGTCGACGGCCAATGTACAACGGCAACAGAGAAAAAAGCAGGACTGGCAGTTCTCGTATATTTGCATCGCGAGCGGCAGACACCCAGCTCTACTCACACAAAAGGCCTGATATCTGATAATGAAAAGAAAAAGGCACGAAAAAAGAGAACGAAAAACGCCGATGTTATCTGCACTGGAACAATGTACTGCGCAAAAAGCTTTGAAAAAGCTCATCGGTGATTCTTTTTTATCGGTGATCTCACGTCTGACGCCACGCTTTGTACGCGTGACTATCTCATTATCTCTCTCTGTATATATATATATATATATATGTATATATATAACACTTCGACTTCAGTTGTCTGAATATGGGTAAGTATGTAGCCCATGTAGGCTATTACTACCAATATTGTCATTCGTTTTATTAAATAGAGTCGCCACCAGAACACTAATCAACGGAGCACAATGGCGCGTGTGCTCAGCTGCCACATGAACCTGGGAAAGAGTTTCCGGGCTCGCACGTCGGCAGTTGGCACCGCTCGGTTTCACCCGTGTATTGGATATACAAGTATATGTAATATCGTTTTGAATTAGGGCAGAGTAGTAGTAATAGTAGTTGTAAAAGTTAAGTACACGAAACTAGTTTCGATGAAGATGGTTGTCACGTATGTTCAATACCATAACGAAATGGTAGAGTGAGCATCAGCGATAACAATAGTAACCGTTAGGCTCTATATCAGGTCCCCGGGAAAGGAATGTCCTCATAACGCTGTTACAGCGAATAGGACGGCCTGGCTCCTCTGCTCAAGCTCAAGTAGCAAAACGGTTGTCCCTAGTCATTTCATTTCCTCTGTGCTTTGCGCGTGGCCAGTGAGATAGTGGCTCAACATTCCGATCTATCTGAATAGTTGTTATCCGAGCCATGTGCCGATCCGGCCGGGTTCGGTTGCCTCCGATGCTTTGTCGCTGCTGCGGCTGCTACCGCTTCGGTAGAGAGTGAAGCGCAGCAATGGTCGCTCTCTGTCTCACTCGTTCTCACTCTATTTCACACCATCCTTTTCGATCGGGCCACGTTCAAATGCCGACAACAAACTGGCGGAGACGACACTGTCAGCACTGGCATGCTATCTGGCAGTGAGTACGAGTGATTGCATTCAGGCTGCTCCCTGGACCTACCGCACTATCGGTACGCGTCCACCGATGTACGTCAAGGTAACGTCTCTTGCTGAGTGTACCTATGTACTTCTGTATCTGAGGGTATCTGATGACTACGACTGCTTCTAGTCGCTTTGTGTCGCAGCAAATCGGTCCGTCAATGTGTCAGATAGGTAGGCGCTCAAATAGGCAGGTAAGTGGTTTAGCCCAGGAAGGTGAGCAGACAGGCATTGGGGCTGCAATATCTTGCTGTCATGTTCTGCTACTTTCAGCAGCTGATATAGGTGGACGCGATAAACTAGGGACAGGTTGTGGCCTACAAGGTAAACATAACACCTTGTAGGACACACAACTTCGTCTGTGCATGGCCGCTGCTAGAACTTTCTGGCAAAGTATGTACAACGAGCCGAACGTACCGAGGCACGCGTACCGTAGAAAGGTTCGGACAGGCACAAAGTGTGAGACAGAAAAGGGGTAAGAGGGCAGATTGAGCAAGGGGCAGGGCATATGGGAGGAGACGACGCGTGTGACAATTGCCACACGCGACGTGCCGATCCAATTAAGTTGTAGATATGCTCTTGAAGATGTTTTGATGTGCAAATATGCTGAAACGTTCCGCAGGCGTGCACCAGTCCGGTGAAAACATTCGAAGCGGCTGCGCCGTCTTTGAATTCAATAGCAGGCAGGCTGGCGGGGCACACAATGACCCCATATCGATGGCCTCCCTTTTCTGCCTTCTTATATAGAGAGAGAGTCAACAGAGAGAAGGAGAAAGAGAGAAATAGACGTCGTCTAGTTAAACTTCGTACAGCGAGCAGGAACGGTAGCCTTACTGCTGAAAGAAGAACAGCAGAAGCCGAAAACGGCTGTTGTTGTTTTTGTCCTTGGCGGCCTCTAGATGATCAGGATGCGGCATTCAAATGTGCCAAAGGATGGCCACGAACAGCTGATGCTGCTTCATAGGTTAATAACTTCTAGGCCCCCCATGAAATCTCCGCCGATTAGCTGGCCGATAGAAAGACGGTCGTCAATGTTGCTGGACGCTCCGATCGCGACCGTAACCGCTAATGAATTGAGAAGAACGAGGAAAAGCAGCAGAAGAGAACGCTGAACGATAAGGGCAAGGAAGCGGTCAAGGCGAGAGTGGAAATCACAGCGATGGTCAAGCGGGTCGTTGGATCCTCATTAGGAACTACTGTCGAGTCTTGACACGACCTGCCGTTTTGGACCAGAGCTGGGACCTCGCTTTGTCGTCGCCGTCAAGCTGTTTTTTTCCTTGCGACCCGCTCTTTACTGTACCGCTTCCTGGGGTGACGGTAAAAGCAGCTATGCGATGTCCTAGTCAGTGCAAATCTAAATTTTTTTGAACATGTGACCCAGGTTGCCGAATCAGGGTCGGCCATTTGTAAAAAAAACATGCTTTTTAATGTGGTCACTGGAACTAGCATGTGATATGTCGGAAAAGTACGACGGCGACTTATACATCCGTTTAGCTGACGATGTAATATACTAAATTAATTAAATTAGATTAGGACGATTTCTGACCTTAATTTGAGGGCTGACGAAAAAGTGTTTAGGCGTATACTGACGTCGGGCAATGTTGACTACTACTCTGGTGTTTTACAAAACTATGTCCCGTTGGGTTGCTAGTTTGCTCGAAGAGCATTACACCTACAAATGTTATAAAGAGCCTATACCCCTAACGAAAGGTTTGACAGACAAGAACCTTAGTGCATCAATAAAGACATATTTGAATTAATTATATATATATATATATATATATATATATATATATATATATATATATATATATATATATATAATCAAAATAATTCAAATATGTCTTTGTTGATGCACTAAGGTTCTTGTCTGTCAAACCTTTCGCTAAAGGTATAGACTCTTTACAACATTTGTAGGTGTAATGCTCCTCGAGCAAACTAGCAACCCAACGGAAGATATTTTTTTACAACAATTTTATATGGGTATATATATATATAAGAAAGGGAGTACGAGCCGGACCGAGACAATTACAAATACAACGCTTGAGCTCAATGAATTTGTCTTGGAGCGCTCAGTCGATACCGTTTGAGCAAATGCCCAAACTAACAAAGACAGCACAGCCACAATGAAATAAGCAAAATAGAAAATAATAATAAGAAATTTTTGATAAAAGGAATCCGTATAATTTGCATCATAGGTAGTGTAATGACAATTGTTCTGAAGATGGCAGTGAAGATGGTGCTCCTTATTAATTATATATCGTTATTGAAATTTAACAATTAGCAACATGGCATATTTAATAGAAACACGTCACAAAAAAGGAAGAACGCCACAGGGTTATCAAGTATAATAATATAAAATAAAATAAGAATATGTTGAACAGCACTACTGCGTGTAAATTACTTTTTATTTTTGATCATAGATATATATATTGTTTGTCTTTGAATCTAATATGAAGTTTTTTTCCGTTGTTGTTGTCCCGTTACGACCAACATCTAATAAAAATGGGGCATATATATATATATATATATATATATATATACATGCCACCATCATTACAGATCTCATAGTTAGACTTCATATATTTAGTGGTTAGTTCTAGCGGTACACGAGAGCTTTTATAGTAGGAACTACTTTGTTATTCCTATACGGTGCAGAGCAAATGAGTCTCGCTGTAACTGCTGCAACTGTCACTAACGCTGTTTTGATGCAGTTACCGTTACTGCCTATTTTTGTTGCGACGGTGGTCTAGTGCAACAGGCCTCAGCGTATGACGGCTGAGTGGGGAACTGTTTGCAGGGGGACGACGAACCAGTCAGATAAAGTTCGCCCTTCAGGTTGATGCTGCTCCCCTTTAACTTGCTTCGACTGCGGCCGCAGAAGTAGCTACGGCAAAGACATTGAGAAAAGAAGGAACGAACCGGACGTGAGCAAGTCTAGTGTCGAGAAAGGCAGCGCACTCCCCTGGGCGCCCCTAAAATGGCGATCTTCATGAACGTCCCTTATAAAGGCGACCTTCGTAAGCATCCCCTACGGAGGTTATGTTTGTAGGCTTCCTTACGAAGTGGACTTTTTTAGACGCCCCCTAGGAGCAGGCCGTTTGTGGACTCCTTAGTGAAAAAAAGATCCGTGAGTGTCTCCTAAGGAACGGCATCTCCGTGAGCGTCTCCTACAAAGCGGACCCACGGAGGTGTCTCGTACTAGGGAAATCTCCGCAGGCCTTCCTTAAATAGGGAATTCCCCTGCCCTCCTCCCTCTCTAGTGAAGAAAAACACCTAGCCAATAACTAGGCAAAGTCATGGGCTTCATTGTCGAACCGATGGGCGAACGAAGCCACCCAGACAGCCGCCACGACCTACGCACACGTACAACCAAGAATAACAAGTCAGCATTCGACCGAAGGGACTACGTGGGAGGGGGGTTGCCTACACCAAATTGTTGGATTGGTGAGGCGGCTTCACTATAGTCGTCCGCAGTTGGTCGTCGTAACAAGGAGACACGGTAGCTAGAAAGAAACACAGCAACGGCTGCCGCAACTACAGTCCTAGAAAGCAGCCGTAAAGCTGCTGGAAACGGCAGCAGCGAAAGGCGCAGCAGAGCCAAGACGCACAGGCACAGAGGAAGAAGACAAGGTGGAAAGAAGCCGGAAGTAGACAAAAGTTTGATTTCCGCCCGCCTCCCACTTGCCACCTTCTCGTGTAGTAGTCGCGGTCGTTGTCGTGGCCGTGGGCTGGGACTGGGCTCGGGTTGTTGCTGATCGAAGTGCTCGAACGTCCCATCGAACCGCCACCATTGATGCTGCACCCGCTGCTGCCTAAAGCAGCTCCAACGAACTGGCAGAACGACTTCGGGTGACTACGTTAGGCACTGGCGAGTCGAGGCCTCGGTGACGCTCATTACAGGTACGGAGCTGCACCGCCTTTGATTGAGGCCCGACAGTCGACAAGCGTCTAGCAGGCTAACATGTAAACGGAAGGTAGGAAAACTTGTGGCTGGCGCAACCGTACCGTGTCGCGGCGTAAAATAAATGAATCTCACACTGTAATATCTATTGCTGGTGGGGGGAGGGGCTGCCAGTGATACTGCCATACGACCTATTTATTCTTGACTGCAGAGCAGGCTACAGCAATCAAGCCCGTCTCATCATAGACCCGTCTCGGAAGCAAAGTAAGATTAGAGATTAGAGCGGATCGGTTTGGCTAGCAAAAGTTTCCTTTGAGCCTCTGAGGTCATATCGTTGCTTGATCCTAGGACTTTGACATTGGGATTATGAGCCAGGGTGGACGCAGAAGGAGAACAACCGGATAAAGGGGATGTGGCAGGACAGCCCACCATCCTTTACTCGGGATCATTTCCTCAATCAGCGCAGGCGTGCTCCCCCTATCCGGGCTTCTTCCATCCACTGTATTCGCCAAGAAGGTTTTTACCTTCCAAGTTCGGTAACGTGTTCTTACAGCTCCACTCACTCAATGCGCGGTGCAATTCGAAAAGATGGAGACCGATGGAGGGCGATAATGATCGCAACAACAATGGCAGCTTCCAAAAAGCAACGACTCTACTGTAATAAAAACATCAACTGTAGCCATAACAACAGTAAAGATTTCAATCAGAAGAGCAGCTTTAACGTAAGCTACACCAACATCAACAAGGACAACACAGAATAACATTAATAATAACAAGAACAAAACAATATTTTACACATATAAGTTAAATTCGAGAACCATTGCCCACAACACCACTATAGCGACTACATACTTGACGGCGATCTGTACCTAGTATTACAATGAATAAATGCAATCGTAATATTCATAACGTTGAGGCAGAGAATTTCGGCTGTCGTTATAGTCACGTGTTTTGTTAAGGACTATATATATATATATATATATATATATATATATATATATATATGTGTGTTTTCTGTCGAATGTAATTGCATATACTAAATATTCAGCAGCACAATGGCGTTTACTTACAAACACCATATAGGTAACTTTGCATATGTTGGCGTATTTTGTAGCAAGTACAGGTAGCAATAAGATTGTACAATAATGTTAGAGTTAGATGTTACGTTTGTTAAAATTATAACCTGAGCTTTAACAAAACTATAAAAATATCTCCCTAAGAGGCGGTCTGGCGGTGAGTCTCAACATGACGAGAGGAAAAACGTAAATACTCCGATGGCCTAGAGAACAGCCATCACTCTCAGACGATATGCACGAGAATTCTTGGCCCTATCAACTATGGCTTGAATACGACTCAAAGTGCAAAATGAATAAAAGTGGAGCGGGCAACCGACACAAAGAATCTTTAAATTAGTAAACTATTCACGTCAGTTGCAGGAAAAATGCCTCGACCATTGTTAAGCCGATACATCGATGGCGAAGTGAAGTAGCTATTGGCACTGTTTCGTAAATCACTTGTATTAACTTCATAATTTTAAATCGAAACAGAATAAAGTAATTACAATTAAATAATGGTGTAATCCACATATTATTATTATTATTATTATTATTAACGTGTCGGAATGAGACACGGCTGATGAATTGTGTGAAACGCGTGCGCCGAAACACTCCGTGTCTGCCGGTCTTTCTATCAAGGCAAGTTTACGGCGAGGAGGGAAGGATGAGAAGCAAGAAAATGATGATGATGGCGATGGCAATGATGACGATGGTGATGATGATGATGAGGATCGGAGGGAACCCCACAGCCGCGTCAATCTCTGCCGTTGCGTACTGCCGGCTAGAGGCGGGGTGCGGGGTGCGTGGTGGCCGAGGTGCGTGCCGGCGTACCAGCGCGGTCCCGTCCGCTCCCGCCCGTTCCAGATGTTGTTGTTCCCAGCGCGGCGGGAATTCCGTGCCGTATGCCGATGGCCCACCGGCAGAAAACGACGTTGGAGTCGTCTTTGTTAAGCGGCGGCTCTGCCGTTGCTTCATTCCGCTTCGCGCTAGCTGCTGCTGCTGCTGCTGCCGCCTCCTCCTCCATCCCCGTCTTCGTCGTCGTGCCCGGCTCAGCCTCAGCCCATGTCTACGAGCTGGGCTTGTTTCGTTGTTGTTTTCCTCATCTGTTGCTGCTCCTTTCCTCACCCCTTGGTCTCACCCATCAGCGGCCTCCCGTTTAGACCACCTACCCCTTTAGGTAGATCCTGCTCGTTCTCCCGCTATTGTGCCGCCGTCGTCGTTGTCGTCGTCGTTGGCTATTCGGCAAGAAAACGCAAACAGCCAGTGAACGAGGGTAAAAAATCAAGAAAAACGAAAGGCAATTGAGATTCAGAGAGATAAAAAGGCGTTGGGAATAAGGCGAAATGAACACGGTGATATTTCTTTTTTATTTGCCGTCAGCTCGGTGGCAACGATGCCTGCTGCAGCAACAACAACAACAGCAACAACAAGAACAACAATAGCAACGACAACAAGAACAACAATAGCAACGACAACAATAATAGCAGTAGCAACAAGGCCTATGACGGGTGCTTCGAGCGGTTTTTAGTTTTTGCTGTTCTAACAATATTTGTATTTCGGACAGGTGTGTGCGTACGTGCGTGCACACTTGCAGCAGCCGAAAAGAAAAGAAGGTGAAACGGAGCAGGAAAAGGGAAAGTGTCGAACCGTTGGGGGTAAAAAAGGACGCGCGGCCAAATCCAGGGCGGATGTATGTAGCCCGACTACCGATGTAGCTACTTGTGCTACTGCTTCTGCTGCTGTTGCTGCTGCTATTACTGCGTTCGGTCTCGGTCTATTGGTATCATTGCCGCCCCCGCTGCCGTGTCCACTGGGGCTGCTGCTTTCGTCTGGGGGCGTCCCGCCCCAGGCGCAAGAAATGCACAAGGACGTCCCCAGTCGAACTTTAGCTCGCCGCTTGTCGACTCAACGCTCCAAAAGAGCGATCCTGGGGGTGAAACAAAGAGCAAGAAAAGAGGAGAGAGAAAACAAAAGCCACGGTACGTGGGGCATTTTTTTGTGTAAGAAAGCGTGATGAGCCTCGCGCAATCGGAGCTACTCGGCGTCGTCGGCGAGGATTTTGGCGGCGGCCAGCCACCATTGCCTCGATACTGTTTTTCCATGGTTCTGTGCTGTGACGACTGTTATTGTTGTTCGAACGATAATTTTAACAATAACAGTGTTGTTGTTATTGTTACTACTACTACTACCAGGATATCGGCCCGAAACGCTACAGTTTGTACCGATCTTATACAGACCGCGTTCCTACTGCAACCATATAGCACCTGCCATGAGTCGACCGGCCACTAGCCCGAAGTTGCTGGTGGGGTAACATAAACGAGTATTTCGATTCAATTCAAATGCTGCCCTGTGCAGCCGAACAGTTGTTAATGAATACGTCTCTGGACTCTGGACACCTGTGGCAAGTTTCTACTCACAGAGAGAACGAGTCTGCCATAAGTTCGCTAGTTTGCTTGTTCTTCCCTTTTGAAATGACTTCGGAATGCGGTTGCGGCTGAGTTAGGCTATGGTGGCTCATTGGTATTACGAACGTTGTACTCTCTACGTTTTCTAACTATTACCTATGTCTATATATAAATGTAAATAGGATAGTAGCATAGTAGAATCTCTCCCCCCTCTCTCTCTCTCTCTCTATATATATATATATATATATATATATAAAGAGAGAGAGAGAGAAAAGTAGCCGTTAATCGATCAATAACTATCGACGTTTGTTTCACGGAAGCGTATAATTAATTTACCGTAGCTACCAATACCCGAGAACTTGATGAAATATGAACAGCCTAAAAGTGCTTTACCTATTTTTCATTCTCTTCCTTCTTCCGCATTGCTTGGCATATGCTTACTAAAAGGTGTGCTTCCTTTAGTGTTGCTGTTGTTCTTATGGTGTTTTTCCTACTACTCGTAATATAGTTTGATCTGTTATTATTATTATTATTATTAATATTATTATTATTATTATTATTATTTCTATTACTTTTATTGTTGTTTTTATCATTCTCCATTGGCTACATGATTGCTATTGCCGTAGTTGGGCTAGTGAGCGTTTTCACACCTTAAAACAACTCCAGCTCTTGCACCTGCAACGTAAATTAGAAATCATCAATTATTGTTATTCATTTGTTATTGTTGTTGCTGCTGTTGTTGTCGTTGTCGTCGTCATTGTCGTTCATGTTTTTAACGTGTATGTTTGTATCTACTTTCAGTTGCTGCTTCCTAACCGGTACGGGAACGCAGAGCAGATACTTGGCGTGCACCTGCCGCAGAACGGCCAACCCGGCCAGCTGCACCGGACAATTGTCCAAGGCCGCCCTACGGATGCCAAGACGCCCACCGACAAAGCGCTGCTTGGTTAGTAATGTCCTATTATTTCCAACACGCTTCGCAGGTTCAAGTGCAGCGACGAGCGGTGTCGTTAGCCACCGTCCTGCTGCTAGGCCACCAAAAATCACCAATAATTTTTATTTATCATTTACGGTAGTCGATATTCAATTAACAGCGACATCGAATGTCGTCAATTTTCTCTGGTATGGTGTAAGTCTGTTTCTAATGCCGTTGCAAACGAGTTCCACCGCATGGAGGGACTGCGTCGTACAGAACTGCTATCGTGTAGGTGTTTAAGAGTGTAGCTCTAATATATATGTTGGTGCCAGACTATATATATATAAGTATGTATATATATATATATATATATATATATATATAAGTGCGAACTTGGGCATTAGACATGCATTCGTCGAGCACAAAACTGAAACACATTGTCATCACCACAAAAGCAAATTTTTCTCTGCAAGAACCAGTCTGCCATTAAGGTGAAGCTTACAAATTATGTTCGTCTTACTACCATTAATAATAAATCAAATTTTAGAAATATATATATATATATATATATATATATATATAAGTACAACGATAAATGAAACCCGGATGTTCCGTAAGAAGCGAGCGTTTGAAAGTAATAAACTGAACCCATTAGGCCCGTCTTGGTTTAATTGACAAAATAAATGGGCAAACACCTTATTAAATGTATTGTCTGGGGATTATCAAGCATTATCAAGAAATTCGAAAACAATGGAACAGCTCTACATCTCGGCACTGGATATAATACTGGCTCATTGAGCGTTTACTACCATATAAAGAAGGAAAAC